>JAVJIF010032366.1:0-314434 GCA_038442645.1 Agave tequilana | reverse complement strand
TGCATTAGGCGCGGGTACAAAAACTGAGGTCGCGTTTGAATCCTATGCGTGGCGCAGTTTGACTCGCGTCTGTTTGACTGTGCGGGTCATTCTCGAGTCTAAAGTCTTGAATGGCTGCCGCGTTCGTTACTCAGTTTCCTTTATAAAAATGTACTGAGTTTCAGATTTTCTGACTCTTGCTTGTTCTTTGCAGGTAGGCTTGCTCGTCCTTTTTCAGGTTTGCTGGGCCCCAGAAAGAATATACGGCTGGCGAACTTGCTCCACGTTCGTTTGTGAGAGATTAAATTATGGTCCTCGTCGTTTTGTGAGAGATTAATTATATCTCTGACGAGGACCACATCTCGCCAAGGTCTCTTCAGATCTCCTGCACCCTCTTGCCTGATGGCAAGAGATGGTCAGGTCAAGTATGACGGCGAGGAGGTTCCGGCGGTTACAGTGGCGGAAAGATCCTCTTCCTCTCCCTACCCAGAAGTGACATCAAGGACATTCCGTTGGATGCCTGCTGGGGAAAGGGATGGTGATGAATGCAGACTTTCTGCTGCCGCTGGACCTAGTGAGGGTAGCATCCTTTGTGATGACTCCTAAAACTTCCTCTCTCACCCCAGGAGTGACTCCATGTTTGTTGGATGGTCTGCTAGGGAAAGAGACGCGCCTGAACGAAGGGTTGCAGGATCTTCTGTTGCCACCGGACCTCAAGAACACCATTGCTCTTAGCTTAATCAGCTAGGGCGCTTTCGACTTTTGCGTCATCGCCATGGCGCAATCGTTCCAATTATGCACCTGGGATCAGATGCGGTTTCAAGGAGTAGTATGTACGCCTCTGAGAGAGAGAGACTTCTTTGTACTCCTTAATTGTAACACTCATCTTATTGTATAAGAGAGCGTTTTGCATCACTTTCATATGCTTGAATATCAATAAAAGTGACACTTTTCTTTTTGCCTCTTTCTGTTGTCTTGAATGTTTTGTTTTAGAAGCAAAAGAATGATTTTGGTGGACCCGCCACTTTATAAAAGAAAGTGACAAGTGGAGTGTGTACCCCCAGAGAAGGTGAACTTTTATCAAGGATTTGGGATTAACTTGATTTAAGATCAGCTGGGGATTTTGATGGAAGCATTGTTTTCGTGTAATGTTAACCAACAATGCCTCCAAAATGAATTTGATACTCGGTTGGGGAGATATCAAATGAAACTAGACTCGTGGGGAATCTAGTAAGATTTTTACCGTTAGAGGTGTGATATTAACTTAACGGTTTAGAAGTAGTCTTGTCAGAAGTGTAATGTTAACTTGACAAGGACGTGAGTTAGAGTTGTGATATTAACCTAACTCACCAGCATCTCAGTTTATTTGGGAAAACTGAGGGTGTCACTGTCATAGGTGTGATGTTTAACTTAACAGTGATAGTAATGCTAGAGGTGTAATGTTTGAAACTTGGCATTAGTCGTCTCGGCTTAAAAGAAGTCGAGGAAAGGTCATAGCCATAGGTGTATTGTTGAACTTAGCATGACTTCGGATGCTAGAAGTGTAGTGTTAACTTGGCATCGTCCGTCTCGGCTTGGACAAGGAAGTTGAGGAAAGGTCATAGCCATAGGTGTTGTTGACTTAGCAATGACTCCGATGCTAGAAGTGTCGTGTTAACTTGGCATCGTCCATTTCAGCTTCGATATGGAAGTCTGAAGAAAGGTGACTGTCAGAGGTGTGATATTAACTTGACAGACACTCGATGTACCGCTTAGAGGTGTAATGTTAACTTAAACAGTAGTTTTTCAGAGGTGTGATATTAACTTGACGAGAATTTGCTTGCGGTAGGAGTAATTTGAGGACCTGTCATTCTATTGATGAGAATTGACAAGTAGAATTTGAAGTGCCAGAGGTATAGTGTTAACTTGGCAAATTTGAGAGTTTGTTACTCTATGCTATGCAGAGTTAACAGCAAGGTTTGTACTCGACGAGGAGTATTCATTACAGAGGTATAGTGTTAACATAGTAATGATTGCATTTTGTGGTCCTACCATTCTATGGATGAGAATTGGTAAGGGATTTTTGGAGGGAAGAGTGGAATCAAGTCCACTTAGATTTTTAGCAAACCCTCAATCAGCTATCAACGGATTTGAGGTGCCTTACCAACTCCCGTTTGAGTTAGGCTAGCCATGCTATTCCCCTCAGCATGATAAGTTGTCGAGGACTTATGTTGGGCTTAAAAGCCAACATTTTCCTCTATCCTTAGCCGTCGGAGGCGTTGGATGTTTTGATCAGAGGTGTATTTTTAACTTGATCGGTGGAAGAATGCCATCTAGGGATAGTATTTCTTCAGGAATTTGCCATTGATTGGCATCATGAGTGTATCGCCTTTTGAGGTTATGAGGCGATACGATCCATTTGAGTAGACTGACTCTACTACAAACGGTCCTTCCCATTTGGGTGGAATTTTCCTTTTGTCTTGTGCGTCATGACCATGGGTCTTCGGACGGCTAAGACGAGGTCGCCCTTCTTGAAAGTTCGCGATTTGACTTTCTTGTTGAAGGCTCTGGTGATACGAGCTTGATAAAGCTCGATTTGTTGTTGGCCTGCAGACGCTTGTCGTCCAAGGCTTCCAATTCTTGGAGTCGCTGTCGATGCGATGCTTCTCCTCTGTTGTCATCTCCGCTGTCAAGGCGACGCGAAGAGATGGGAATTTGGATTTCCAGTGGAAGGACGGCTTCGCATCCGTAACCAAGGAAATGGCGTGGCTTTAGTTGGGGTTCGCACAGTCGTGCGATAGGCCCATAAGCATTCGCCCAACTTATCGCCCAGTCACGTTGACTTTTTGAGACGAATTTCTTGAGAAGCTTGCCAATAGTCTTATTGAAAGCTTCTGCGAGGCGCGTTAGCGGCGGATAGTAATGCCGTTGATGACACACTCTGGATTCTGAACTTGGCGCAGATCTCTCTAAAAGCCTGGCTGATGAACTGGGGTCCATTGTCATGGACAATCCGCCGAGGAACACCGAAGCGGTAAATAACGTGATGTTTCACGAACTTAATCACGTTAGATGATTTTACCTCCTTCAAAGGGATAGCTTCGGCCCACTTTGAGAAGTAATCGGTTATCGCTAGGATGAACCGATGTCCCTTTGATGATGGTGGCTGATAGGACCAACCACGTCCATCCCCCACATTTCGACGGCCAGGTAGAGGTCGTAGAGTGGAGGTATCCTGGTGCTTGATGGATGAAATCGCCATGTATTTGACAGGCGTGACATCTTTTGGCATAGGTAACAGCATCGGCAACCATTTTGGGCCAGTAGTAACCCAATCTTTGGAGTCAGTTTGCCAGCTTCGGGCCAGGTTGATGAGCTCCACACGTACCATCGTGGGCCTCTTTCAACACTTCGTGGGCTTCTTTTGATGAGAGGCACCGGAGCAGGATCCCGTCATGCGATCTACGATACAATGTTCGCGAAATCGCATTGTAGTAGAATTTGGAGGCTTTCCTTCGGATGGCAGCCGCCTCCCTGGTGTCTTCAGGCAAGATGCCGTATAGACAAAATCAATGTAGGGGAATCGCCAGTCTTTAAGCGCTGGATCGGTCGACACTTCAAGTGTTTCCTTACCGCGACGATCTCCCGTTGACCTCTGGTAGTCTCCGAGGGGACTTTTTGGGCAGTATAGGTCGTGGCTATAGACGAATACCTTCTCCATTGCTCCAGCTGGAAGAGCTAAGGAGGCAGCAAGGGATGCAAGTGCATCTGCATGCGCATTTTGCTTGCGCGGTACATGGTCGGTGTAGAAGTTTGAAACCTCACCTCTCGGCAAGTGGATTGTCGCGTTGTAGTAGGGTACTAGATCTTCATGCCTGACCTCATACTCTCCGCGAATTGGCTGACGATAAGTTGGAGTCACCGTACGCCTCGAGATTTTAACGCCAATCTCATCGGCGAATTGCATCCCAATCAAAAGAGCGTTGTATTCCGCCACATTGTTGGAGCAGGGCTCGGTTAACGAGATAGCTCGGGAATCACATAATTTTGTGGGGAGACGAGTACTACTCCTACCCCGCAACTGTGTGTCCCTTAGGGCTTGTTCTTGATGCACCATCGAAGAAAAGTTGCCATACTTGTCCTTCGAACAATGTCTGGGTTAGGCAGGCTTCGGCGACCTCGTCTGGGAGATCCTCGTAGAGTTTAGCTGCCCTCGGATCTGGGTGTTCGGCTAAGAAGTCCGCCACCGCTTGTCCTTTAATGGCTTTTTGGGGTAGGAGTGCATCTCATATTGAGAGAGAATATAGCCCATTTCGCCAGTCGGCCGTTCAATGATGAAGGCTTTGTCATGAGTAACCTTAGGGGGTTGACTTTGGATATGACATTTATGGTTTGGCCCACCAGATAGTGTCACATTTTCTTAGCGAACACCAGTGCCAAACATTCTTCTCGATCGGGTTGTACCGATGTTCGGCTCCGATCATCGTTCTACTTAGGTAGTAGATTGCTTGTTCTCGCCCTTGGTCATCATTCTGAGCTAGTAGAGCTCCCAAAGAATGATCCATTGATCGATCGACGTACACCAGGAAAGGCTTTCCGGATACCGGAGCTGCAAGGACTGGTGGTAGGGTGAGGTATCGTTTGATCTCCTCAAATGCTTGCTGGCAAGCGTCGTCCCAAATGAACGAAACGCCCTTCTTCATCAGCTTAGCGAAGGGTTGGCATCTCCCGGAGAGATTTGAGATGAATCTGCGGATGTATGCCAATCGTCCTTGCAATCCTCTGAGCTCCTTGAGGCTTCTGGGGGGTTGCATCTCTTGGATAGCACGGACTTTCTCCGGATCCAAATGGATTCCTGTGGAAGTCACAACAAACCCTAGGAATTTGCCACTGGCTACCCCCAGGAAGGACTTGGTGGGGTTCATCTTCAATTGATGAGCCCGCATGATGTCGAAGACCACCTTCAGATCAGCTATGTGATCTCCTTTAATGCGACTTTTCACCGCGATGTCGTCGACATAACATTCCACCGTTTTGCGTATCTGCTGATGGAAAATGGCATTCATGGCCCTTTGGTAGGTTGCCCCCGCATTCTTTAGACCGAAGGGCATGACGGTGTAGCAATATACCCCTAGAGGTGTCCTGAAGGAGGTGTGCTTTTCGTCATCGGGATACATCTTGATTTGATTGTATCCTGAGAACCCGTCCATAAAGGACATTCGCTCAAATCCACAAGTATTGTCAATCATGACATCCGTGATTGGCAATGAGAATTCGTCTTTGGGGCAGGCCTCGTTTAGATCGCGGAAGTCGATGCAGATCCGGATCTTCCCGTTCTTCTTGGCAACGGGTACGATGTTGGCTACCCAATCGGGATGCTGTTCCTCCCTGATAAAGCCAGAGTCAATAAGCTTCCTGACTTCTGATTGCATTGCCTCCATTATTTCGGGACGGAACCGTCGCTGCTGTTGTTTGACAGGTTTTACATCCGGATTGATGTTGAGGCGGTGCATAGCCACTTGAGGATCAAGTCCAGGCATGTCCTCGTAATTCCAGGCGAAGACGTCTATATACTCTTGTACAAGAGATATAAGATCCTTCTTCTCCGAAGGTGACAGGCCGTCACTTATGAAGATGGGTTTAGGATTGGCTTCATCTCCTAGGTTGACTTGAACAACCTTGTCTTCTGTGGGTGGTTCACGCTGTTCAAAGCGGATATCCCAAAGAGCATTCAAATGTTTGATCCAAGGATCTGTATCAGATTGGATCATTTCTTCATCTTCATCCTCCAGATGGCTTGTCGAAACCATGTTTACTGAAAGCCCTTTGAAGATGTTGCCGACACTGACATCTGATTCCCACGACGACGTGTCTGATGAGCAGTCATGACTTGACAGTCTCTCCGAATCAGAGGCTGATGGCACTGGAGTTGATATATAGCCCAACCCCCGGCGCGTCTGATGATAGTAATCAGGGGTTTTCCCTTTCGGTACAAAGGATCGAAGCAATGTTCTTCTTCCTTTTCCGAAGTTCAACCCAGGCCTGTTGGTTAGATCATACCCCATGCGCTTCATCATCTTGAGCGCTTTCGGTTCATAATGATCGAACTGAGGGGATTCATCCTCACCTTCCGATTCTTCGTGGGGCATTGGTTCAGACGTGATTCGCCCAAAAAGTATTGGTCTTTGGCCTTTTCGTCTGGCTGGAACCATGAATACAGACTCTTGCGCGTCTCCATTATCCTGGTACGTCCCGAAGGATGATTTTATTGGTACATGCAATGATGTCAAAGCATCCATTGCCGACCAGACATCCTCATCTACGTCGGTACTAGTATCCGACGGTATTGAATCAGACTCACCACGCAGGGAAACACGCGAAATCTAAATCTTCATTAATATACCAACCGCCTGCATCGTCGGTGGTATCAACATCGAGCTTATTAGTGCTTTTTACAAGTGGTTCCAACTCCCACAGGCACTCTTCTTCTCTCTGGCTCAATGTCAGCTTCATTACCAGAGTCTGGCTCTCTGGTTGTGGGGTTTCATTAGTCTCCTCGGATCCTGATATAAGAGGGAGTCCGTAAAATAATTTTCAACCCCTTTAAACGGATGCCTTTCGGCAATCAACGTTCGGACCTGTCCACTCTCGTCAATGTATTTCATGACTTGGTGGAGAGTAGAGGGAACGATGGAATTGCGGTGAATCCATGGTCGTCCCAGCAACAGGTTGTAGGAAGTGTCCGCGTCAATGACGTAACACGTCACTTCCGACTTGAGGCTCCCGATCTGGCATTTGAGCTTGATCTTCCCCATCGGGCGGGAGCTGTTGGCATTGAACCCGTAAATAGTCGTCTGGGTAGGGCTCAGACGATGGGTAGGAATGCCTAGAAACTGCATAACCCGGCGAGGTATGATGCTTAGCGCAGACCCTGGGTCTACCTGGATGCGGTTTCACCTCAGATGACCCAATATACCCTGTGAAGTATAGGGGTCGGTCATGCTTCCCTTTAACCTGCATGTCATCTGTTGTGAAGGTGATGCAGGGAGCATTTGGGGAGGTGTGGAGGCAATCCTCTACATCTTCCTCCCTTGGCATGCGGGTCATAAAGACCTCAGCATTTGCCAAAGCTTCTTGTAGAGCCTCTCTGGTTGACTTTGATAGCCTCAGGAGCTCATACAAGGTAATGCGTGCCGGGATGTTGGCTAATTGAGCCAAAACATCAAAACTGTAAGGTGTCGAGGATCCTTCCGTTACACCTTTCGCAAGAACTCGAGAAAACCGAGTTTCTTTCTGTTTCTCCCCAGGCTGTTTAGAGGAGGGCTTTGCTGGCTCTGCAGCTGGTTGTGGAGGAGCTACTACTGCTGTCTCGCCATACTGTTTCAGGTATGCCTGCCCCGAACGGGTTCCTGCCGTTGGTGGGTTGGGTTCCGCGGCCAGGACTATTGTCTCCTCTTCCGAGTCAGTCAGCGAGGGAACATCAGTATCCGCTTCTCGGGAGGAAGCGCATATCACATGGCAAGATGAAGCCTTCCCTTTGCCTTTGGACTTCCTGTTGGTCACAGTCGTCCATTGTTGCTCGTCGACGAGGTCAGGGTGGACCCACATGATTTCCCCTCGAGGTGTAGGGACGGGTACCAAGCCTTTCTCCCGCTGCTGATGAGGGTCTGTGTTGACCACCCTCAGTTCTCCTTTCGGGACAGAGATCACCCCCACGGGTGTCGGGGGTCGTGTCCTAAACTGGAGAATCGACGTCATGTTGGCCGTCATCTTCTTCTGCTCCGGTCGGAGCTGAGTACCTCCGCGTCAATCAGAGCTTGAAGGATGTCCTTAAAGACGTAGCAGCTTTTGGTAGGATGTCCGAGCATCCTGTGGTATAAGCAGTAGGTGGGATTGTCGGTCTTGCCGACTTCCTCCGGGCGCCTAATTTCAGGGAGTTTCAGTCGATTGCTCTTGTTGAGTAGCTTGAAGAGCGAATCGACGTGTTCCTCCTTGAAGGAATACTGCTTGTTGGGGCGTGGCTGGCTTGAAGAGCCACTTGCCCTGCCTGTTTGAGGTTTGGTGGGAGATTTGGTCTCCGTCGCCAAATTATCCTTCCGCTTCGTCTGGAGGGAGGTGTCTGGTGCCCGCCTTGTCGACCTCTCTGGCCTGGGCTTGCCTTCTTCCGCTCTGACGCGGGCGACAATCTCCTCAGCCTGTTCACCTTGCTGGACTAATTGTTTCCAGGTGCGGCTTTCAGCAACTCCTATTTGAGAAAGGAGTGAGGTTTGGAGATTGTGGCGGCATGTTTCCACCAGGGTGGCCTGGGTCATACCGCTTGGGCACCGGAGTGCCGTGTTCCGAAATCTTTCCACGAAAGACTTGACGGACTCTCCCTTTCGCTGTTTTGTAGCTAAAAGGGTAGGCATTGTGACCTCCGAATCATCTTCGAAGAAGCGTGTTAGAAACAGCTTCTCCAAGTCGCCCCAGTTCTTGATGGAACCTTCCGGGAGCTTCATAAACCACTCAAAAGCCAACCCTTTCAGGGTGCCGATGAACAGTCGCGCCAGGATGGCGTCATTATCTACCACATTCCCGGTCTGGGATTTGAAGTAGTAGATGTGCTGGTTGGGTGACCCCTTCCCGTCGAATGCTTGGAGGGTTGGAGCCTTGAACTTAGGAGGGTATGGAACTAAGTCCCACTCAGCCGGATAGGGCCGGACCACTCCAGCTTCTTGGAGGTCCTTGCGATTGGCAAGGGCCTCGAGGCGTCGTTCCAATTGACTCATCCTCTTAGCATGAGTCTTCTCCTGGTCTTGGTCGCTTCTTGCCTGCGACGAGGGCTTGGACACATCCGAGGTAGATCGTCGTGTCTCGTCAGAAGATTCAGAGGGTGGGCTTCCTCCCTTTCTCCCTTTCCCCTTCGGTCGTCTAGGAGGAGATCTCGCTCTTTCTTCAAGCAATTTCTCAAGCATATGCTTAAGGGAGTCAATGGATCTCTGTTGAGAGGCGATTATATCCATCTGGTGCTTCTGCGTCTGTTCTAAACGCCTGGCCGTCTCCTCAGGAGTGTCTGCCATGTAGGCGGAAGCCTCCTTCTCGACGGAAGAGTTTGAAGCCTGCGACTCCACTATAGCGGAGTGAGAACCACCCATTCTAATGCCGCGGGCTAAGGCATTATAGTCAATTGGGGGAATGGCCCCTGTCCGGGTGCGAGTGTGTTGATACACCCCCTCCGGCTCAGAGTCAGATTCCTCTGAGTTGACCATTAGTTGTTTCCCTTGCTTCTGCTAGTCATGTTTGCAGTAAGCTCCGGGTATTCAACATCTGAGAAGGTTCTCCTCCTGTGGGAGCGTCTTCTTTTGGCTGACGGGGGAATCAGGGTCAGCTGTCTGATTAAGGATGCTGGTGCACGCCTGATCCATAATGGCATCCAGAGAGCATATGGATGAGTTGCTGACAGCAGCATGACGAAGTGGCTTGATTGGCACTTCTTTTCCTTGTCAAATAATCCCTCAAATCCGTGGGAGAGGGATTAAATAGACTAGCCTCGCGACATGGAAGACGGGAGGAAGCCATGCGCTGTGCTGTCTGGACATAGGTTTCAGAAACGCGGCTGTCGCGTCGCGGCTGCGTCACGCGCGTCTGGCGTCTCTGTTGATATGAGACGCGACTTTCGCGTTGCTGTCTGCTGCGTTGGAGCAGAGAGACTTGGGAGAGAGTGGGCTGCTGGGCCCCACGCCTGTGGGCGCGTGCTTCCTGCGTTTGACGAGACGCAGAAGCTTCGCTTTGGCGTTTGGCAAGTTGGTCTTCAGAAGGCTCAACTTGGGGAGTCTCGCGTTTGGGTCGCCAAACGCGGATCTCTCGTACTGGACGAGGTGCGGGCAAGGCATCGGATCGTACGCTGCGTTCAACCCCAGTCAGAAAACCAACGGTTCCGACTGAGTGTTGACGCGCGCGTCTTCTCTGTCGACGCTCGGCATTCCGATTGCGCCGTGGAGGAAGAGAGAAGCCAACAACTTCCTGGTTTGTAGAACCAGGGGTGTTTGCCACGCGGGTCTCCTGAGAGACGCAGACGCGGGCGTTCTGTGCGACACGGTCGATCGCACCAGTAGATGTGCCGGGGACCACGCGGGCCTTCAGAGAGGCGTTGGCGCGTGTGTTCTGCGCGACGCGGTTGATCACAGCAGAGGTGTCTGAGGTTACGCGGGCCTTCTGGGAGGCGTCGGCGCGTGAACCAAACTTGGCACAGTGGGCAGCAGGAGCACCCGACAGAGCCTCAGATTGGGCTTCAGGGGGCTGTCCACTTGAGACCCTGCGGCAGACGCGGGTCTTTGGGCTCTTGGAGCCAGAAGAGAGGAACTCTTCATACTTCGCCTGGTCGAACTCGACGACGAGTGATTCGACCATTTTCCCCTTACGGAGAACGTCATCTTGCACCAGGGTGCGCTCGTCAGTAACGAAGGTAGTCCCCAGCGGAGTCGCCATCTCTTGTATGCGCCGGAAAAAGAAAGAGGGAATTGCTGTAAAGATTTCTTTGAATCAGATGAAAAGATTACAACAAGACTTTTCCTTCCAGTTACAAGGGAGGGAGGATGTTGAAGCTTGAATCCCCCCTTTGTTTAATGCTGGGTTCTTCGTGTGGCGGTGGAGAGTGAATCTTGTTCTCCGTTGACCAGATGACCGTCCTGGACCGTCTGGGGTCTTCTCTTCGGTCGGTAGAAAGAGTAACTCAGCTCCGTCTACCAAAACTCTCAAAGAGGAGGTAGGCGAAGAGCGGCTAGTACTCAGTAAGCTCGCTGAAGAGTCTCCTCCCTCTGTCTGTTGTTGAAGTCGTGCTTCCCTCTTGATGATCCTCTTGCCTGGATTCGATCGATCTTGATGATGCCTTGACCTTCTTAATTCTCGACCTTTCCAAAGCTTCGATCCCCTCTTCATAGCAAACAAGGCTATTTATAGGGGTCTCAGGGGGTGAAGGTGCCTCCTGAAAACACTCCCGAATGAGGGGCCACTACCCGCTACATGCGCGGTGACTGGCCCCGCAATCAGGGCAGTTGCAACTGAGACGCGGGCGTTGAGCCGAACGCGCCTTGAAGTTTGAGACGCGGGCGTCGAGCCAAACGCGCCCTGAAGTTGAGACGCGGGCGTCGAGCCAACGCGCCTTAATGCTGAGACGCGGGCTTCGGGCCTTCACGTCTGGACGCTGAGGCGCGGGCGTCGGGCCGACGCGCCTTGATGCTGAGACGCGGGCTTCGGGCCGACGCGTCTGGACGTTGAGACGCGGGTGTAGAGCCAACGCGTCTTAATGCTGAGACGCGGGCATCGATTCCTCGCGTCTAGAGCTTGAGACTCTGCTTCCTTAATGGCTTGTTTGTTAGTCATTTTTAGACAGCCTACAAATTGATATGTACAAAGAAATGGAAAAAGAGTGATAAAAGAGTGGGTGTTGTTGGTGTTCTAAACTAAATAATTAAAAGAAAGACAACCTAAAAATTACTTATATCTTCAGTGCTCATATACCTTGAATCCGTTGCGATGACTTACCTTGTCTTTGAAGGCAATCAAGCATGGCGTATAGGATCTTCCCCATTCTCGATCTCCACTACGAATAAAGGGCAAACTATACTAGCAAGAGAAGGGTTGTTCTTTACCATAGGCCATCAAGGGCACTTGCAACGGCAAGCAGTCTCGAGGCTATCGGATTCTCTTTGATTGCAACACATCAGAGGAGAGTAAAGAAAACAAGAGTAAAGAAAGAAAAAGAAACTTTGATTCAATTCAAATAACAATGAAAGAAGAGATCACTTACACTGGTGTCACCTACAATACAAGCTTGCTCTTATTCCTCCATGAAAGTCGTCTCTCCTCTCAGTTACATAAAGAAAAGTAAAAATTATATAAAAAGAAAACTAAAAACCTAAGTTACAAACTACAAATTATTCTAAGTTCTATTCTCTACTTGGTCGTCCCCTTTTGCCTTTGAGATTGCAGGTATTTACAGAAGAAATGCAAGGTTAAAGGAGTATGAAGATAGGGAAAGCTAGCTATTTCTGAATTTGAATCCTCTCTTATCTCCAAACTTAATTTGATGTGAATATTCAGTTCTGATCTGTAGTTTGTTGGCTTGTTGATTGTTGAATATCACTTATAAATGTTAGAATTAGAAATAGTAATCAACATAAGAGTTATACCTCTGTAAGTCCTCTTTCCGGATCATTTTGAATCATCAAATTTGAGATTTGGTAGCGAAAGTTATGATTCAAATACTGAAATGTATCCAGTCAGAATCTGAGTCAAACTTGCTTCATCTCATCCGTTGATCTTCTCACTATCCATTTTTCTCTTTGTATTTGATATTATCCTCGATTGATTTTTAGCTAACCAAAATGGATTTATAGAAATCTGAGTTCTACTAGTTTCTATTTGGTGTTATCTTTCTGATTTGCTCCGATCTTCAGCTGAACATTTGCCCCAATCCTTGATTTATTCTAACTAGATCTGGGATCATCCTCAGCTAACCAAATAGATCCAGTTAAATCTGATTTTAATTGGTATTTATTTGGTTTAATTCTCTTTCTCTTCATTATTATCTTCTACAAAATAGACATTTAAGACAAAGTAATTAGCAGATTTATTACACGATAAATGTAGGAGTGTAATGAAAAGAATGCAAAATATGTGTAAATACATTGATCTCTATCAAGGAACAAGTGCAACACATTTTAGAGAGAGAACTAAGAAAGGATGAATTTGAGCAAACATGCAACATGGTCCAAGGGAATTACTCCTTTGAGGTAACTTCGGATACCCATCTTGATGATTGTGCTAGTTCTTCATGTAATGATAATGTTATGGATGCGCATGTTATAAATGAAGAACTATCCATGCCTTGTGAAAACTTGTTTTCAAAGTACTAAACTTTGAAAAGTAAGAGTTTTGATTTAAAAACAGAAAATGAGAATTTATTTTCTAAACTTGATTTGGTTTTGCAAGAAAGGGTTGAGATTTCAAATGAGAAGGACTCATTGAAAGTTCAACATGACGTTACTTTAAATGAAAATAAAATTATGAAAAATAAAAATGAGTTTAATCTTATTTTAAAGAAAAATGAGGTTTTGTCTTCAAAACTTGAATTTATTTTAAAAGAGAATGATTCCTTGAAAATAAAATTATTTTGATTTTCAAGTAATTTGGATTGCATTTCAAAAGAAAAAGATTCTTTGATAAATAATTTTGCCTCCCATTCGAGTCATGCTTCTATTGATACATCTCCTAGTGATAAGAATTTTGTTACATGCTTCGCTTCTTCTTCAAGTATTGATAATGATATTTACATATTGAAGAAGAATGTTAATTGTTTGGGCTTCACTTTGAGCCAATGTGTCATGAACTACACAAGATTAGAATCCATGTTTCACAAGAAACATGCTCCACATATGCATGCACACCCTTCATGGCATACACATGCTTCTCATGATCACACACATGACACTATGTATGCTAATGTGTACACTTGTACACATTATGGATGTACGGGTCACCTTGCAAAATTTTGTTGTGATAGATTACATAATTCAAATTTTGCAAAAAACTTTGTTCGGGTTAAGAAAGGTGCTAATCCCTATGAACTCAAAAAGATATGAATACCAAAATCTACTCCTAATATATTTGATGTAGGTGTGGGATCTTACAAAATGTGAGAGTATTGGTACCTTGATGGTGGATGCATTTCAAACTCAAAGATCATATCTATAGATGCATCACTTTCAAAGATGTTTAAGTGGGAAGAACTATCATGATTTTGGAGACCTAGAGACTAGTTCATATGGTTTGATAACTATCTCTAACTCTTATTTTATTTATATGCTTTTATTATTGATTATTAGCATATTTTTGGTTTTAATATTCATTATGTTAAATACAATGTTATTAGGCATGTGATATATATAGATTGTCTTGGACATACACCTATATTCATATGGATTCATATTTTTGTGTTCTCACTATTGTTTAACTAATATGTATATCCTAGTTCTAATAGGATATGCATTGAACCTAATGATCATGCTTGTTTATGTTTTGTGCTTCATATTTTGATTACTTGTTTAGATGTAATTTTCATTAAAATTTGTGTTTATACTTGTACAATTAGTGATCTACACTTAATTATCATGTATTTGTGCTTTATTACTCATTTTACTCATTACATTTACTTGTATAACCTTGTTTTGATGATTCTTGCATCTTTACTTATTTTTCCTATTTTGTACATGTTTTCGTGTTTTGCTTCATGTATATATTAATTTTGTCCAAAACTATAGACTTGCATGTCTATCTTAGAGCCACTTGCCTACATGCAATTTTTTTTTGTGGACTCGTTTATGTTTGGGATATGTATGTATACTTTTAGTTTCGACAAAACATACATATACCTTGAAAGTTATTTAGTTTTTGATAAAAATAAAATTTCTCATATTTGATGATTTTCATGTTTTTGTGTAAGGAATTTTATATGAGTTTTATTGACTTATTTTCATGTATATGGTCCTTACATGAATCTTGTACACTCTATATATCTTTTGTTTACTCATGGTTTTGATCCATGAGCCTATATGTGCTTCATAGATTTTTGAGTGTCAATTCTCATGTAATTTTCATATATTATGAAATATATATTGATCTTATTCCTTACTTGAAGGATTTCGTACTAGTTTTTAAAATTATCATAAAACTAGTTCTGTTATTTTTCAATTTAGTAGTATTTTTCAATCTATGCTAAAATATTCTTCAAACCTTATTTTTGAAACCCTACCATCTAAGAGCGGTTGGATGGGCGACCATGTCTTATACATCCTTATTGAAAATCTATTTAAATATGTGCATGAATAGGGTGGAAAGTATGAGATATACCTAATCTTAATGAAAATTTATTTTTATATACTCATATTTATTTTCTATATGAATGCACCTTAATTTCAATTGATATTATTTTACTCTGATAATACATACATATAGATGTTTTTCTCATACTTATTATACAATGTCCATACGTTTTAAAGCACAAATTGATTTCATACAAAGTTTGATTTAGTTCTTAATGATAATTGGCATTCTATACAAGCTTGTGCATTGTTTTTATTCGTATTTCATAAAGAGGGAGAAAATTTCTTATTTTATCTTTCAATTGGTTTTATTTTTAATTGGTATCATACTTTCACTCTTTATGATGAAAAATATTTTGTTTGGTATATGCTAACATTTTTAATATTGGTATCAATAATCTTGCATTGGAATTATTCTCAATTTGGTATTTGTATTGCAAAATGATTTTAGTATTTACCTAAAAATTAAGTTTTTACTTTCAATTGGTATCATGTCTTTCTATTGGTATCAATTAGTAAAAGATTATTTTATTTTCAATTGATAAAAAGATGGTTTCACTTTCAATTGCTTATTTTTATTGGTATCAAAATTTTGTTTTAAAAATATTTATTGGAATTGTTTATTTTTCTTCACCTCTTTATTGATGAGTGACAAAAAGGTGGAGAAAGATTTGTGTTTATATATGCATGCCTATTAATGTTCTTCATATATACTTATGTTTTTGGTATCATCTTGAGCTACATTGCATATCTTTATCATTTTATTCATATGCATGAGTTAAGGGGGAGATTCTATGAAGCCTATCCTTAATTCATGCATATATAACCTAATAAGTTTTGTCATCATCAAAAAGGGAGAGATTGTTAGCCCAGAGGTTCTTCACCTTAGTTTTGATAATGACTAACTTATGAAGGTGAGTTTGATAATGATCTTGTAATTTATAAGGTGTTTAACTTCAACAAAGGATTCAAAATCAATTTTGTAGGTAACACGTGTAGATTCAAGAGCTCGCGCATTAAGATCGCATCTAGCACTCGGTTGGAGTCAACCTCTATAGATTAAGTTTGGATCAAGTCAGCTTGGAGATAGAGATTGACATGAATACTTCAGTTTAGCTTTATTTAGTTTATTATTTTACATCTTGTGTAAGGATAGACCTGTGTTGATATACTCAAGTACACACACACAAGTTCAATAGTTTTGCTTTCAGTTTAATCGTTTTGGATTTTCAAGAAGATATACTTCTTATGTTTTCATGAATAGATAGAATTAAAATAAGTTTTACATGTTTAAATGTGTATTAGATTTCATCCATTTACTTTATTGTTTCATATTGTAGAAAAACTTTTTTGATGATTCTAGTTCATGGTTTCAATTTTTATTTTTAACAAAACTTAGTTTTAGATTTAATGTCAGAAATATAGATATAGCTTCTATATGTGTATTGGATTCTATTCAAACACACTATGCTTCAAAAAGTGTTTCTATATCATGTTTTTATATTTATACAAGTTTTAGAGAAAACGTATTTTCATTTAAAAATTCTAAGTTTGGAAAATACAGTTTTTGTTTAAAGCTAATATTTTCATGCCTCAAAAATAGTTCAAATAATTAGTAATATGTGTTGATTTTTGGTCACACATATTCGTATTCAAATATTTAAAATAACTTATTTTTGTAGAATTTATGTGATTTTATGAAATTTTATAGGAAATTAAAAGCCAACATTTCAAACCCTAAAATTCCAGTCCTAAGCCTGTTGGCGGTCGACCGATCGGTCGACCGGACCAGAGCTCGGTAGATCGGTCTGTCGACCGGTGCACACAGGGCACGCACACTGCCTTGGCCTTGGCCGGTCGACCGCACGGTCGACCGATCCAGAGAGCTTGCTCTCTGGATCTGGCCTCGGTCGACCGACTAGAGAGTTTACTCTCTAGTTCTGCCTCGGTCGACCGGGCGGCGACCGAAGGGCATGTTTGCCTTGGGGCGGTCAACCGACAACCCCAACGGTCAAAAATCTGACCGTTGGCTGGTCGATGACAGATCGTTTCTGACCTGTTCTGAACCCCAACGGCTATATTTTTAGATCCCTATAAAAATGGGTCTTTGGAGGTTGTTTCTTTTAAGATTTTCAACAACAACTTTTTCCATCTTCTCAAGCATTTTTAGCTAGTTTTCTAAAGAAGTTTTTGTGTTAAAAATTCTTATCTTTGTTTGTTTCAAAGTTTTTTGGAAATCAAAGAAAAACAAGATTTAAGAGTTTTAGTTTTGATCTTAAATTTCACATCTATCAAGAGATTTTTACCAAGTGTTTTCTTTGTTGTTCCTTTTTCAAAAACTTTATTTTCTCACACTTGAGCAATCAATTCAAAATCTATCGTTTGGATCTTTATTTTGTGAGAAAATTATTTATGGTCTTTTGAGATTACCAAGAAAGAGTTTATGATCATTGGATCGCCAAGTTTTATTTCTTCCTTGCTTTGTGCTAGGCTTTATGCCTTCCCTCTTGTGTAGAGGTAATTGTGCTTTAGAGAGGAGTTATGTACTCTATAGTGAAAATCCTTCTGTGTGAAGGTGAGAACGTAGAGCAGTGGCTGGAACCTCGAAACATGTCTTGCTGTTTGCGTTTGAGCCACTATCTCTCAACTCTATCTCTCTTTATATCTTGCATTACTTTTATTGTTCTTATTCATATGCTAGATAATGTTTCTGCGCCCTCACTTATGTTCAACCAAGAGAGCATTTAAAATACCTCAACTCTTAGTCTAGAGGAATTTAGAGGAGTAGTTTCAGAGCCCTTCACGAGAAATTCAGCCTCACTCTTGGTTACACATAGTATGTTAGCAAATAAAGTTTAAATCTCGCATCATTTGTCCTAGATTAGCTTGTACATCTATTCACCCCCCTCTAGTTATACCTATAAGATGTTCTTTGATGGTGCATCTAGAACAAGCCCTACAGGTAAGATCATTGCTGGAGTGGGGGTAGTATTTATCTCGCTAGAGAATCGTGTTCTTTCTCGAGCATTCTCACTGACAGAATCCTACTTTAACAATGTAGCTGAGTACAATGCCTTGCTCATTGGCCTCCAGCTCGCTCGACAAATGGGGGTATGCTACCTTGAAGCTTATTGTGACTCTAAATTGTTCATCAATCAAGTCAAGGGAGAGAATGAGGTTCGACATGAAGACCTAATACCTTATCACCATACAGCCATTAAGCTAGCCGACATTAGCCATGTGTCTTGCCTCCTGAATACAAAGGCAGATGTTTTAGTTGCGCTCGCGGTTATATTGACCTTACCAGCAGACACTACTTTTCGTCTTACAATGGCTACTCATCATCTCTTCTGTCTGAAGTACAATTTAGCGGTTAGTGAAGTTCATACAACCTCGACAAACTTTGAATCGAGGGACTGGCGATTCCCGATCATCGATTTTGTTTTGCATGGCATACTGTCCGATGATCCCAAGGAAGCAGCTTCTGTTTGATGAAGATCTACTAGGTTCTACTATGACGCAGTGGTAAAGACATATCGTCGTTCATACGATGGTATACTTCGTTGTCTATCCAATTCGAAAGCACGAGAAGCACTTAAAGAGGCCCACGATGGCATATGTGGAGCTTATCAACTAGGTCCAAAGCTCAAGGCTCGACTATTATTGGCCAATCATGATCGCTGACGCAGTTGAATATGCGATAAGGTGTAAAGCCTGTCAAATTCATACAAATTTTATACACCAACCGCCAGAGTTACTCCACCCCACAATCGCTTCATGGTCGTTTGAAGCAAGGGGAATTGATGTTGTAGGACCTATCAATCCTTCATCAGTAAAAGATCATTGGTTCATCCTTGCGATAACCGATTTCTTCTCAAATGGGCGAAAGCTGTATCGCTCGCTGAAGTTAAAACTGCTACTTATTCAAACATCATGTCATCCACTGATTTGGTGTCCCCAGGCAGATCATCCACAACAATGGTCTCCAATTTGCAAGCCAATCATTCTACAGTTCTGCGACAAGTACCGAATCTAGAATGTGACTTCAACTGCTTACAACCCTGCTGCCAAAGGGTTGCAGAAGCGTTCAATAAGATGATCATTAAGCTTCTCAAAAAGTTCATCTCTTCAAGTAAACAAGATTGGAATGAGAAGCTCAGTAAATGTCTTTGGGCTTATAGAATGATGGTCCAAACTCCTACAGGCAATACGCTCTTTTCTCTAGTTTACGGGTGTGAAGCAGTCATACCTCTAAAGATACAAATACAGTCACTTCGCATTGCTCTAGCAACCAAGAGGACAGAAAGAGATAATAACCTATTACATCTCCAAGAGTTAGAAGCATTGGATGAGAAGCGACTACAAGCTCAATAGCAGATTGAGTTATATCATTGAATCTCAAAAGCCTTCAACAAAAAGGTTACGGAGAGAGTCTTTCAGAAAGGAGATTTGGTTTTAATTATTAGATGACCTATGGTCATGACACATAAAACCAAGGGCAAATTTCAACCTAAGTTGGAAGCATCCTTCGTGGTAGAAACAGTCTATTCGAATGGAGCATACCGCCTAGCAAATCCAAATGATGACACGCTCGTGATGCCGATGAATGTTATTGAAGAAGTACTATTCCTAATCATGTTAACACCATACCTCTAATCAAAGAAGTACTATACATGGCCACGTTAATATTAAACCTCTGGTCATTAAGATAGACTTATCTAACTGTTTCTTCTCCAAAGAAGCCTTTTCCTCAAATGGAATCAATTTCATCTCTGCTTTCGGGACACTGGTCGTTTAAAGTGATTGGACTTTGGTCATATTTTAAAGTCGAGTATGATTCAGCAGCGAGTTTAAGCACTCTTCTTCCTGATCATCCCTCTCGATCCAAAAGGATGATGACTGTTCAATATGTAATAGTGACATGTCTCCAATCAGCCCTTCACCTCTATCATTTGGCGAATCATGATTCGGTATCGCGACGACTCCGATCGAGCCGAGTTCATAGAAGAAAGTTCATGACACATCTCAGATGAACTTTTTCACTGTTTCCACATTCATATCGGGATTCGGTGATCAGCTGCAAGCCTGAGCCAAAGTGAAGCTTTGCAAGAAATTTTGACTTATCGATAAATTCCCCGCAGAGCTTATGTTCCATATCTTGACTTAATGGCCAGCCGTGAACAAGAATCCCGATTAGGTAACACTTCATCAGGAATTTTGACTTACTCAATAAATTTATGAAGTTTAATTTTAACTCTTTAATCCCCAGCAGATTTTGGAGGTCATTAGTGGAAAGCAAAAAGGTCTACTTCAAATGGCACGATCTGAAGTCTTCGGTGAATAAGACTAGAGGAAAATTTTAGCTTCTAAGCCCAATACGAAATCCTCGTCAACTCATCATACGAAGGGAATAGCAGGGCCAACCCAACTCAAATGGTAGTTGGTGAGGCACACCAAATCCGTTATAGATGACGGTTTGCTAAAAAATCCTAAAGAATCTGATCCCATTTGATTCCTCCAGAATCCTTTACCAATTCTCTTTCATGAAATGGTATATCCACAAAGCGAACAAGTCATGTTAAAACTTTTACCTCTGACTTTTCCGTATGTAAGGTGGCATGCCCTCAGTCGCATCCTCCTCTTTTCTATTGGTCGAAGCCTGGCTTCACAACCCGTTCATTTAGATATTCAAATAAGCTGACTAAACAAGTTTATCTGATGACTTATCAAGCTGAACGCATTGAAGAATGCTCAAGATGCATCTTTGCAAAACTTTTTCAATGCTTCCACATTCATTTCAAGATGTGACAATCGATCGGGGTTTGAGGAAAAGTCCCTTAGAAATAGGTGGAATCTCTTTATCGAATTTTCCTCCAAGTACACAAATAATTATTCCCTCTGAGAGAATTCATTTTAGGAGTATTATTCTCCTATTCCCCAATAAGGTTACTTCGATCTCTAAACAAGTATTGTCTCCTATTTTCTGGCGGAATAGCAATATTCTTACAGTTGCAAAGAATGGTGAATTCCACAAAGTCCCTTATCAATTTTTGTCCATGAAATGGTAGGATCACATCAAACTGTAACCATTTTCCCAACAAAATGAATTATAGATCAAGTCTGTCACGTTAACATTAAACTTTTGACAGCAAAATTTTCAAAATATCCTCAGGGGATCGAAACTCCGCCTATCATTTTTCTCATAGAATTGTAGGCTCACTCAAATTGTTGTTACACTAACAGCCCCTTGTCAAGTTAACATCACGCCTCTGATGTGTACTTTTATAAATCCCAAAGCGGAGAATTTGTTACTAGCACTTCAGGCGAAACTCCCTTCTAATTTCTCAAGAGAAATTTGCATCCCATCTTCCCCAGCTTGATTGTCATATTAATACTTACCTCGACAATTCTTTAAAGTATTTTCCCGCGGAATCCGCAGGAATGCCAATCCTTTTTAACTCCCCGACGAGTTTTAATAGATTCTGTTCAGAATCTTTTTAGTCCCAAGTGGACTTATAAGTTGTCACGTTAACATTATGCCTCTAACAATTTCTTTTAAAACTCCTCCAGCGAAGCACTAAATTTCCCACAGAGTATCAAATCATATTCTCCAGTGGAATAATTTTCTTGCTGCCACGTCCAGTCAATCACCTCTGAATGGCAAGGCTTTAAGATTGGTGGTTTCTCAATCATCACGTCCATATTACCTTTGAATCGACAGATAGCCAAATCTTACTTTTTTAGTTTGATAGGGACTATACTTTTGTCGTTATGTCCAGTTTGTCACCTCTAAATGGCAGGGCTCTGAGTCTAATATTTCTTAGTCGGTTATGTCAATTTTATTACTTCTGAACCGACGGGTGCCTAGATCTCTTCCCCTTTATGGTACTCAAACTGTCATGTTTAGTTTATCAACTCCAAACAGATGAGTTCATAACGTTGCTCTCCTTTCTCCCATCTGGGCCGAGAGTTCTTTCTGTCAAGTTAGTCAGTCACCTCTGAATAGTGAATTGCGAACTTGGTGCTTCTTAGTTGGTCATGTCCAGTCCATCATCTCCGAACCAACCGTGCCCAGATCCAATTCACCCTTGCAGTCTCGTTAGTCTTTAAAATTGCATATTTCATACATCTTCACATTTATTCAATATTAAATTCTGTTAATAATACCTCTCTTGTATGTTTTTAGGTCCATGGCATGAAATGAAGAAGAAACTCAAAAATCTCATTTATTTGATGATTTTTAGAGCCTAAATATAGTAATTAATTTTGGGAAGCCTATCTGTCAAATCTGGCAGCAGATTCAGACAAAGCGACAGGAGGTATAAGGAGTGGTGTGCAACAGGAGCTGCACACCCTGGCGCAGCACACGTGGCCCCAGAAAGGCCAAGAAAAGGTAAAACTGCATTTCTATGGCCTTCTGGTGGGGCCACGTGTCGAGTTTTGACTCGTGGCCCTGTGATGCTTTCCTGGTGCCCCCTTTAGCCTATAAATACTCCAAGTTTTCCAGAACATAAAGGAGAAGAGTTTTTAAGGAGAGTTTTTAAGGTAGATTTCTCTCATTTGTGTAGTTTAGTATAGTGTTCTTGTTTCTTTTGTTTTTCATTTCTTTTGGAGATCATGTAATAGGGAAGAGAAATGGATAGGATGAAAGTTAGGGTTCTTGTAATGGAAGGTGACATTCTATGAAAGGTTCCCTCCTTATTTCTATTAGCTTTCTTCTCTTTAACCTTTTTACATGCTTAGCTAATTTTCTCTCATGAAAACTAACTAGTAACCACTAACTATGTTAATTCCTTACTTGATAATTCACATGAATCTAATAGCCTCTACTTATTCTTGCTCTTGCAAGAGCCATTGCTGGCTCATGATGATGGATTCTAATACTTTAACATCCTAACTCTCTAACAAGCTAACATTACTTTATTTCATGCTCGCTTAATTTTAGTTTTGATGATTTAAGTGTAGGTTGCACTTGTTTGTTGAGTTTGAATGTGAAAGTGATCTTATGGGTCATACTTTGTAACGCTCTTGAACCAAGGACTAGTGATGGTCAAGGATACAGATGAGGCAACTATCACTAAGAGTTAGCATGTTGGTGGAGCCATTAGTAGTTAGTAGCCATAAGTTTTCTTTATTTTTTTACTTTATTTTAAAAATATATCAAAAATCACAAATACCATCTCTTCAATATTTCTATCTTTATTTTTACTGTACGATTCTCTTCTCATTCTTTGAAACATAGAAGAGCTATTAACATACACACGTGAATATACTGCTAAAGTTTCTATGGCTTCCCGTCCCTATGGATTCAACCCGTTTAGCCTCTATGCTATAACGGAAGAATCGAGGAAGCCAAAGTGCACACACTTTAACTTTTGATTTCAAAATGACACTTTTTATGCACAATTTTCCGTTGATCAAATTTTGACGGTGTTGCCAGGGATGGGAACGGTTTGATCTCACGTTTTTGTTAACTTTTCTTCTTTGTTTTTGGTGTGCAGGACAAAATTTTTAGAAATTCACACTTGCTTTTGTGTGATTGGATAAATTCTTGCATATTGCTAAATTTTCTGCTAGTTTTTGTTTATATTACCAATGCACCGCATAATTTAAGAACTAAAATACGGTAATTAGATATTTTAAAACAGTTTAGACATTTGCATCTAGGCATGTGTCAATTTTCATTCCAATATGATGTTATTTTATCTTCCGTTGTTATGATATGGACCGAGGTACACATATTGCAATGCATATAGTTAAGACAAATACGAAGGTGATTTACTCGCTTTGTGTGTTCATTCTTTTCTATATTGCACATTTGAACGAATTGAACTTAAGGGCATATCCTAATACAGTATAAGGTGGGGAAGTCATTACCGTCCCTTAGCCCAAAAATCATCTCTCTACTCAGACAACCCAAGCCTAAATAAAATTTGCTAGACATTGGCTCATAGGGACATCTCGGACTCATTTAGGAGATTGACCTAAGGAAAAAATTGTTAGAGTTTGACTCTTATCAAATCGGTGTCAAAGGTTGGGGATTGAGAGGCAAAACCTCGAAGAACAATGGTTTGGTATAATTAGGTCGGTTCTTCCTGCACGAAAACCTTCCACTAATTTTACCTCTACCTGGCCGATTAACTTGTGGTCAGATTTCTATAATATACCCCCTCCCCCCCTGCGTGGACAGTCTAACTAATTAGGAGTCGTCTAGGTCTATGTTAACCTTAGTATAGGCTTGTTTTTGAAAAAAATTTCATTGCTTGATTATTTGTTTGCTTGTTTTATTTTTGTTTTGTTTTTTTTACATCTTTTTGTTATGGATTATAGTTATAATTATTCCATTGCATATAGTTTCATTCTGACCTCTTTTGATTCAGATATTACCAACCCGACATTTCATAACTCTAACCAACCAAATATGCCAGAATTGTCTTATCTGAATCAATATATACCCCAGTCTCAATACTATGAATAAGACTAGAATAATCATCACCACTCCTCACAGAGTCAGTGGGGATACAACTCTCCCGAGTTATATGATCAACCACCTCACTAATATCCAGCTTCATATACTCCTTCTCCCGAGCAACCATTAGAAGAACCAATTGAATGGAAAAAAAGGATGGAAGCCTCAGAGAAACTCGAGCGACGAAATCAAAATCTAGAAGACTTAAAATCCCATCAAAATTTTCAAATCCAAGATCCATACTCCATTTTCTAAGTCCCACAGTAAGAAGAATATACCGACTTAGAAAAGAGTATAGAATCCATGATTCAATTTCAAAGCGATCCTTTCAATATGATATAAGAAAGACTTAGTCGATTGGGAAATATGTGTTGGAATAAGAAAATTCTCCCTACCCAATCTTTGACTATTCCTAACACTTTTAATCATGTTGATGAAAACTAAAAATCATGAAATCTTGAAGATTTTGACAAGATTCAATTTCACCATAAAACCTTGAATTTGACCAATATCAACACATTGACAAATTGGTAAGTTTCTATTTCAATGAAATTGAAGTTGAATATGAATGTGAACCCGACCCACAACTTTGTGATTCAATTCCAATCATTGAATCTATGTTGACTCCGACATCCTTATCCAAGTTGGACCCATTTCCTAAGCCAGCATTGATTCCTATATCCATAAATTTTGAAATTGAATCATATCTTTTAGATAGTCATATTTCATTAATGGGAATAATATGGGAAATTAAATTCTTTGATTTGGACTCAACTCTTGAACCTAAACCGACTCTCGAACCCAAAGTTGATTTTCCCGAGTTAGTATTGGTTCCGAACTTTTCATTTCAAAGCCCAAATCATCCATTCCACAAAATCACATTCTATTTTTGGACCAAGGTTTGACCAGAATACCTCAGTGATGATCTTTCAAGATTGATCATGTAAAGGGAATAATTTTCATGATAGGATCTTGCATGTTCCTATTCATATTAGGAATTATAAATTGTAAATAGAAAAGAAGTCAATAAAGGTAGGTTCCATGAACCGTCACATTATTTTTATTAGGTAGCAACGCTTGGCCCAATCAGACCACCACCGAAACCACCACCATGAGGTAATTTCCTTCCCTTTCTATTTTTTCATGCATATACACATTCACGACGCATTGAGGATAATGCTAATCATAAGATAAGTGTGGGAGAGGGTTTACTAACATAGTTTGTTTTAAATTTTCTTTCTTTCACACTTCTATTTTAAAAAATTTTGATTTTTCTTTTGCATAAAAACCCTTTTTTTCTTTTTACAAAACTTTTTGAAATAAGAGAAATAGTTTTATTTATTTTTAAGAAAGTTAAGAGGATCTTAGGAATTAAGAAGACCTAAAACTATGAATTCTTTAACTGAGTAAAATAATAGATCTTATTTAAATTTTAGGATAAGAAAGTAAGATTGAAAAGATAATTTGATCTTGAATTTTTTGCCTTAGATATATGCACTTCGCACTTACATAATTTTTTGGGATTAAAACAAAGACTAAAAATGCTTTAAAAAATATAAAAAAATGATGATAATAAAAATCACTTATTGAAGCTGAGTAATTATGCCTCAGGAAGCATGATTATTCAAGCCTAAAATGGTGGACAAAAAATAAAATAATCCACATTAGTTTTGAGGCCTTGTTTACTCGAGTTCTTAAACCTGAGGGATATTTTCTCATCTGGTGCCCTAAATTCATCTGGTTTGAGAGTCACCGGCTTAAGGCCCGCTACCTGAGTAAACAAGAAAGCCTAAAAAATGAAGAGAAGAAAAAGATAAAAAATATATATGTATATATACAAAAATAAATGGCATAAAAGTTAGAGTTCATATCCCAAAAAATTTACTATTCACAAAATGCATTTTTTCTAAGAGCTTTTCTGAAAGATCAAAGAATCGATTCAATTTTAAATTCTTACATTTAATTTATAACAAGATTTTGTATTTAGACTTAGTTTAAAAAAGAATAGTTTCTGTTAACTTATGGTCTTGGATCACTTAAATTTTCGCAAAAATATTTCAACACTTTTATCTATTTTAAAATCATTTTCAAAATACTAATTAACATTTGATTTCTTTCTTTATAGATTTTGTATGTGTAATATGCTGAAAAATCTCAGGAGACAAAGGTCCTCTTCTAAGGAAACCTAGAGATTTAATGACTTATCGCACATGCTCAGTGCAATCACGTCACCAGCAAAAGTAGTGTAATAATTTTCTTACTTAGTTTTTTTGTTTTACTCGAGACAAGCAAAAGATAAGTGTGGAGGTGTGATTAGTCTCTAAAATTGCATATTTCATATCACATTTTCATATTTATTCAATATTAAATTCTGTTAATGATATCACTCTTGTATATTACTAGGTCCATGGCATGAAATAAAGAAGAAGCCCAAACATCCCATTTATTTGGTGATTTTTAGAACCTAATATAGCTATTAACTTTGAGAAGCCTATCTGCCAAATCTAGAAGCAGATTAAGACAAAGTGATAAGAGGTATAAGGAGTAGTGTGCAGCAGGAGGTGGCACACCCTAGTGCGGCGCGCGCGGCCCCAGAAGGGCCGTAAAAATGCGGCAAAAATCACGTTTTCATGGCTTTCTGGTGGGGCCACATTCGAGTTTTGACTCGTGACCCCGTAATGCTTCGCTGGTGCCCCCTTACCTCAGGTTTTCTAGAACAAAAAGGAGAAGAGTTTTTAAGAAGAGTTTTTAGGGTAGATTTCCGCATTTGTGTAGTTTAGTGTAGTGATCTTCTTTCTTTTGTTTTTTATTTCTTTTGTAGATCACGTAATAGGGAAGAGAGATGTATAGGATGAAAGTTAGGATTCTTGTAATAAGAGGCGACTTTTATGAGAGGTTCTCTCCTTATCTATATTGGTTTTCTTCTCTCTAATATTTTACATGCTTAGCTAATTTTCTCTCATGGCGACTAACTACTAGCCACTAACTATGCTAATTTTTTACTTGATAATCCACATGAATTAATAGCCTCTACTTAGCCTTGCTCTTGCAAGAGCCATTATGGGTCATGATGATAGATTCTAACACTCTAACATTTTAACTCTCTAACAAGCTAACATTATTTTATTCCATACTTGCTCTTATTTACTTTTGATGGTTTAAGTGTAGGTTGCACTTGTTTGTTAAGTTTGGATGTGAAAGTGATCTTATGGATCATGCTTTGTAATGCTCTTGAACCAAGGACTAGTGATGGCCAAGGATACATGTAAGGAAACTATCACTAAAAGTTAGCATGTTAGTGGAGCCATTAGTAGTTAGTAGCAACGGATTTTCTTTCCTTTTTACTTTATTTTAGAAATATATCAAAAATCACAAATACCATCTCTCCAATGTTTCTATCTTTGTTTTCACTGTATACTTCTCTTTTCGTTTTTTGTTTTCTTATCTTTTCATTCTTTGGCACATAGAAAAACCGTTAGCATACACAAGTGAACATACCGGTAAAGCTTCTATTGCTTCCTGTCCATGTGAATTCGACCTATTTATCCTCTATGCTATAACCGAAGTATCGAGGAAGCCAAAGCGCACACACTTTAACTTTTGATTTCAAAATGACACTTTTTGTCTGCGATTTTCTCTCGATGGTTGTACTAAGACTATAGGTTGATAGATAAATTACTGATATCGCTTTAGTACAGATAGATAAGATTTGACTGATTCTAGATGGGACTGTATTGTAAAGGATTAGCGTCTAGACCGTTACTGTATTAATTCAAATTACTAAAAGTTATTGAGAAAGTATTGTTAGACCGTAACACTTGGTACAGCTCTATTCATCGTATACATGATTACTGTTATTGTTCACTATTCGTATTATTATTCATCGTGTATACGATTACTGTTACTGCTACTGTCACCGCATCATCCCAGTATTCTGATAACATGGGTATTGACTAATTTAACTGAATTGAATAATAAAGTAAATAGACAACTTACATTGGGATTGAGAAAACTAATGGAGGAGATAACGTTTGTAATTTGGATAGACCTAGGATACAGGTTGCACAACTGACTTATAGTTTTACTATAAGGTTCCGGTGGATGACTGACATTTCCACAATATTATTGTGAGTATTATTTCACAGTGATACTGTGAAGACTGTTACTATTACTGACTACCTGGTGGTAAGACCTGATTTAGTGTCAGGCATCTGGCTGTGGTCCCAGGTATGTATGGGACTCACCTAAAGTATGGACAATGTCTCCAACCAATCAGTTTCAATAACTTAGGACTTCAATGACACGTGTGATAGGCGTAGCATGAGATGCGTCTAATTACAAGTAAAATTGGTGTTCGCTGACATAATAAATAATAATGAACTATTCATAGTGTACTGTGATTATATTCACCAGACTGTACTTATATATATATATATATATATATATATATATATATATATATATATATATATATATATATATATATATATATATGTATGTATGTATGTATGTATGTATGTATGTATGTATGTATGTATGTATGTATGTATGTATGTATGTATGTCTGACATCTGATTGTATACTAGATTGATCTCATTATTCCTGAAGTTCGGTATTACATGTAGCATGATACTTGTAATATGCTGATTGACATTCATATACCATACTCTCTTCTTATTAATATTTTATTCATGTCTTCCCTTTCAGTATATGTTATCATTTCATGTACACATTATTTACACGCACGAGCACCTTCCCATTTTTTGACACACTCATTAGGTCACTTCCTGACGACCCTAGATTTGCACGTCCAGATGTCGGATATTTTATTTTTTGATCAGGTTTTGTTAAGATCGTACATGCTACGAGAAGCTGGAGTCTCCCTCTACCTATTCTAGTATTCAAACCTTTTTATTATTCTTGCTATATTTCTTTAATTCCTGTATATCAGACTTTTCATCTGAGATCATGTGTAGACATTATATGTGTTATTGCAGTGATATTGATTCTTCTTAGTGATTATATAACTTGTTCAGGTTACTTTAAACTTAGTGTGCATATATGGGGTATTCTACTTGCATATATACATCCTGACTCTTGTCGCGACTCCGGTTTTGCATATTTTGAGAAGCGGGGCGTGATAATTACTAAATCTACTTTTTTTTTATCCCCAGGGGATCCTTTCCCCTAGACGAATTTCATTAGATTACTCTCAGTTTTGGCTTTAATTCCTTCGGAAATTTTACTTGGTAAAATTTCACCTTTTCAAATTCTTTCTGAAGAACTTACATATTAAAGTTTTTCTTATATGGAAGACTTAACAGTAAAGAGAGAAAAAAAAAAGGGAAAAGAACCAGACAAGTCGTTGATCAAAAAGCAAAATTTATTGATTAATGAAAAGCATAAAGAAAATACAAAGGGTGTTACATCAAGATTGTCTCTCATACAATTCAGTCTAGGCGACTCGTTGCTTTACATCCAAAATAGTAGATCTACTGCCACTCCTTTTTGGGAACAATTATATTTCTCGAGGTCAAAATGCAATGAGACATTCTAATTCCACCTGACCAACTGGACACGAAAGACCTCCCCTGTACAAGGTTGTAGTCCTTTGCTTAAATGAAAGATTTTACTACCAAAAAGTCATCCAATGAGCATGGGTTCTTCACTGCCGTCACTTTCTTCAATAAGATTGGTGAAGGGAGAATTTGAGACCTTACTGCTAACATCCTCTTTCCTATAACTTTCAAATGTCCTGTGCAAAAATCCAGCAAAGGCGAGATATTGGTGAAAGTGATGACACAGTTTCCCATATATGTTGAGCTAGTAGCATAAGTCTACAACCAAGTGGGCCGTCTTGGATAAGTAACTGTCGGCCGACATCTGGTGTTGCAATTCTAAATATAAAATTGGGCCTCCTGAATATGGTCCTATAATCATCCCTGAACGTGGTTGTGAAAATAATACTACAAAGTGTATGTTGGTCCCCGCCTAGAATTAGTACCTTCTGCTCCAGTGTGCTCTTGTCACTGATAAGTAAAGCCTGGACTTGAAAATAAAAATGCATACTTTTGTCCACCCTCTCCGCCAAAACAAAGAGGCTGTTCAATGCATTGGGAGCACAGTACACTGCAAAACAGGAAAAAGCATGCATGTTAGTAACTGAAGTAAATGTATAAGCTCTCAAGTATCAAAGAAACCAAGGCATAGCTCTACCTAAAAGGTTCAAGTTAGCTTCACCTAAAAGGCCTAAGTTTAGCTTCACTCGAGGGGATGAAATCCTCGCTTAAAAGGCTAAGGCGCAGGTTTGCCCAGGGTCAAATCAGAAAGTGTTAAGTCTTAGCTTCACCCTGAGACTGGCTTCGCACTCTGCCAAGAGAGGTGCGAAGCTACCCAAAGGTCAGCTTCGCTTGGAAGCTTGCATGGAAACTTCTCAATTTCCAATGCCATCAAGTGACATTAAACGGAAAACCAATTTCCAACGTCATTAAGCAGCATTAAAGGGAAAACCAATTCCCTAAGAACGGATAAGGCTGAAGTTAAGGGGGTTAGATTTCCTAAGATCACCATTTTCTCATGGATCTCAACCAAGTAATGGTCAGACTAGCCAAAATTGGCTTGAAGGAAGAGATTAAAAATCTCTAAGGGTGAAAACCCTATCGATCATGGACCATTCAATGGCTGAGGCATAGTCTTCGTCACCGTGGAGGTGGCAACTTTGTTGTCTGAGCACCACCAGTGCTACTTGCACGCCATGGGTCACGGTTCGACCTGAAGAAGATAAGGGATAGAGAGGAAGAGACTTTTCTCTCTAAGAGTTCTTTGAAAAAACTCTCTAAAAATCCTAAGAGAATGACTCTTCAAGTGTTCAACTGATAAGCTTTTATAGGCAGCCTTGTGCCTCATTTTCACTGCCCCAAAAAGAGGGCCAGCTTTAATTCTAAAGAAGTTGGAATGCTAGTTCTTGAGGAAAGGACCCTAATGGCAAAGTTGCTTAACTTCGCTCAGACGCGAACCTGAGCTTCACGTGAAGCCACATCTTAGCTCCGCCATGAGTTCATTATTAGCTTCACAGGAAGTTTGGTCAACTCCGCTGAGAGCTCATACTTTAGCTTCGCTAAGAGCTCATCTTTAGCTTCGCTTGTGACTTCATTTTAACTCCGCTGAGAGCTCATTCCTCATAAAATTCTAAGGTTAAGCCAGTCTGGTTACCTAATTCAGTGCACATAGCACTCAATGGATTTTCCTAACCTAGATCTCAGACTTCAGGTTCAAAGTGTTTCAGAATCTATATCAATTTATTACAGATTCATGAAAACTTTAAAGGGGGTTTTGTTGACACTCCAAAAAGACAGATCCTGGATAGCACTTCAATTGGTCCGAATGATATCTAAACTTATCGATACTTTCAAAAGATAAGTCACAGACAGGTTGAAGACCTGCTCATCTTTGATAGACAAAGTAGTGATTTGGACTCCACTGATCCAGTGAAGTAGAACAGTGAGCCAAATATTGTCTTCTGAAGAAAGCCAAAAGCTAACACCTAGTTTCGCTGCAAGATCTATTTAAGCTTCGCAGTAAAATCAATAGCTCCACTATGAGCTTGTCTTCTAGCTTTGCATGAAGCTTTTCATAACTTTGTTGAGAACCATCATCTAGCTCTGATGAGGGCTTATTACTTACCTTCACATGAAGCTTTGCACAGCTCTGTTCGAGCTCAATATCAGCCTTACGCCAAGCTCAGTAGCTCCTTTGTGGGCTTAGCTTCGCATGAAGCTCTTTTCTTAGCTCCGCTGTAAGCTTGCTCCGTTGCGAGCTCTTATGATCATTTTTTACCTTTAAAATCTCAGCACGAGATTAATGTGATAATATCACTTCAGGGAGTTAATTTTCGTAATCTTTTCACTCCCCAATTAGTGTGAAAGATCTGAAAAAAATCTCTCAATTAATTGGAGCAAATCAATGGATTAGTGCAACAACCCGAAGCCAGCTGGCTGATTAACTCCGCGCAAGGGTTTCTAACATCGCTAAAGCTACAATTAGCTTCGCAGCGAAGCTACTATGGCTTCACGGCGAGGCTAATCTGTGCTAATTTTTAGGAGAGCAGTTACACCCCTTGAACCCTATAAATAGCCCATTGCTAGGCGGGCTGGCTGGCTAAAGATTTTGGACGAGAGACTCGGCTACGAAAATTAGAGAGCCAAAGCTTTGAAAAGAGATCAATCTCTAGCTTCCAAACTCCTTTAGAGAACCTTGCTTCTCTATTTTAGGGTGCGAATACCCTACGATATTCTAATCTCAAGGAATTCCTGAAACCAGGAAAGAAGGAATTTTAGGCTGTAAACTCGAAGACTCATCGTTCGCATTGTCAAGGGGACAAAGTGGTCGCGCTGACCAGACTCCCATTAGCATACTTTCTCAGAAATCTTAGAGAAGAATTCTGCTTGTAATTTTTCATTTTCTTTGATCAATTACTTGTAATTTCTCTTTCAAAAATTTTGTTAGTCTTCCCCTTTGCAAATAATGGAAAACACTATTCGATGAAAATCTTCTCATTTCTACTATGATGTAATGGTAAAGATGTTGTACCGCCATTCATACTTCGGTATACTTCTTCGCAACCTATCCAGTTCGGAGATGTACTTAAAGAGGCCCGTAATGACATATGTGGTGCTCATCAATCAGGTCTGAAGCTTAAGGACCGACTGCACTGACTTGGCTATTATTGGCCTACCATGATCACTGACACAGTTGAATATGCAAGAAGGTGCAAGGCCTGTCAAATCCATGCAGATTACATACACCAACCCTTAGAGCTACTACACCCCACAGTCGTTTCATGGCCATTCAAAGCGTGGGGAGTCAATGGTATAGGACCTAGTAGTCCTCCATCAACGAAAGGATATCGGTTCATCATTGCGATAACTGATTACTTCTCAAAATGGATGAAAGTTGCACCGCTCATTGAAGTTAAAATCACTAATGTGGTTAACTTGTCCATCGATTTGGTATCCCCAGGAGGATCATCCATGATAATGGTCCCAGTTTGCAAGCCAATCGTTCTATCAATTCTGCGACAAGTATCGGATTCAGAATGTGGCTTCAACTACTTACAATCTTGCCACAAGTGGGCTAGCAGAAGCGTTCAATAAGGCAATCATCAAGCTCCTCAAAAAGTTCGTCTCTTCAAGTAAACGAGATTGGAACGAGAAGCTCAGTTAATGTAATTGGGCCTATAAAACGACAGTCCAAACTCCTACAGGCAATACGCCTTTCTCTCTAGTTTACAGGTGTGAAGCAGTCATACCTTTAGAGATACAAATGTCATCACTTCGCGTTACTCTAGCAACTAAGATGACAAAAGGAGATAATGATCGATTACGAGAGCTGAAAGCGCTGGATGAGAAACAACTACAAGCTCAACGGCGCATTAAGCTTTACCAAGCTCGAATTTCGAAGGCTTTTAATAAAAAGATCAAGGAGAGAGTCTTCCAGAAAGGAGATTTGGTTTTAATTGTCATGCGACCTATGGCCATAACACATAAAACCAAAGGCAAATTCTAACTCAAGTGGGAAGGACCATTCATGGTAGAGATAGTCTACTCGAACGGAGCCTACCGCCTAGCGAATCCAAATGGCGACACACCCATGATGCCGATTAATGGCGAGTTCTCGAAGAAGTACTACCCCTGATCACGTTAACATCATACCTCTGATCAAAGAAGTATTGTACATGACCACGTTAAAATTAAACCTCTAGTTATTAAGATAACACGAGTCTCGCGTTTAGGCAGAGAGACGTGAACCTCACATTTTGGTTCAGCTGAAGGTTGAACACGGGTCTCGCGATCTGGCAGTGAAACGCAGATCTCGCGTTTTGGTTGATAAACGTGGACCTCGCATTTTGGCTTGACCAAAGTCTGAACGCGGGTGTCGCGTTGAAACTCGGACCTCGCATTTTGGATGATAAACACGCGTTGGATGAACGCGAGTCTCGCGCTAAGAAACGCGGGTCTCAGCCTCGCATTCACTGTCTGCAGAACAGACTGTAACTGCAAGGTCTTCAACTTATTGTCGACGAGCGCAACGTCTTTGTCTATGTTTAGCATTCAGGTTGAGTCGCAAGAGTTGTTAGGTACCCCTGACAACCTGAAGTTGCAGTATCCGAAGAGAAGAGTGATGGCAGGATTGGTCTTCACCATCTTTTTGACTATGAGCTAATACATTGGCCCTGCGGATCTCCTGAGAGACATTGAGTCGGACTGTGTGGGCCACACGAGAAATTTTCAGAACCTCGCTGGAAGTGGCACTGCTTGCGTTGTGAGCAATTACGCAGGTTTCTTATGGAGAAGTCTCTGAAGAGACTTGAGAGCGGATCCCCGAAGAGATTATGCGGCATTATCGCATTGCCTTTGAGCTTTTGGAGCCTAAAGAGAGAAATTCTTCAAATCTCTCTTGGTCAAAATGAAAATGCACCTAGAGGGGGGTGAATAGGTGTACGGCAAATCTATGAACAATAATGCGAAAATTAAAACTTAATTGCAACACACTTAGTGTAACCAACGAGTGTAGCCGAATTCCCGGTGAAGGGCTCTGGACTAACTCCTCTTGATTCCTCTGAATAAGAGTTGAGGTGCTATATGAAGCTCTCGTCGTTAAACACAAGTGAGGCACACAAACAAACACAACCAAGCATATAAGAATGATATGACAATATGAATCAATGTAAGGCACAATATAAGAGAGAGTTAGAGAAAATGGATCAATCGCAAACACCAAGATATGTTTCGAGATTCGAGCACACAGCTCTACGTCTCCACTTTCACACAGAAGGATTTTCACTAACTCGTCCACACAGGACTTCCCACACAGGGAACCTCCACTGAGGATTTGGGGCAATATAATAACCAGGAGTACACAACTCCTCTCTCAAATACAACACAACATCTACACTTAAAGGCTAGGCACAAAGCCATCACAATATCAACCTCATATAGAGGGATAGGCACTAAGCCAACAACCACAATCTCCTCTACACTTAGAGGGATTCCAAACCAATCTCCACCTCTCACTAGAGGGAGCCAATCAACAAGAAAAAGAGGTTTACAACTCAAGGTGATCACAAAGACCACAAACCCAATCTTTTCTCACTAAACAAAGATCCTATAGATAGGATAGAAATGATAAGCTCAAGTGTGAGAAATTAAGGTGTTTGGAAATCAAAATACAAAGAAAAATACTTGGGAAATCAATTAGAATTTGATAGAAATGAAGAACAAAACAAATATCCCAAATATTCAATTTTTTTTATTTTTCCAACCCTTTAAAACAAATAAAGATGAATCATTTGGCTCTAAAAACTCTTTTGAAAACTTGTATAAAACACTAGAGATGATGAAATTTTTGCTCTTCAAAAACTTGTTCAGAAACAACTCAAATGGGGGAATATTTATACCCCATTTGGAATCTGCCCGTTGGCAACAGAAAAGGCCCAGATTGGCCTTCCGGTCGACCGGCCAACGGTCAAAAAATCGACTGTTGAGCCCTCCGGTCGACCGCCCGGTCGACCGTGCCCAGAACCAGAGAGCAACGACTCTTTGGCCGGTCGACCGCCCGGTCGACCGGGCCAACCCGAGAGTGGGCTGACTTCAGTTGGTCGACCGGCCAAACATATTGGCCTTTGTGCACGTCTTGTGCACATCGGTCGACCGGTCTGGTCGACTGACCACTGGTCCGGTCGACCGTCCCGGTCGACCGCCAGAGCCTGGCAGGGCAAAATACAGGACTTGAAAACTGGTCTTTTTATTATCAAATAAATCCCATAAAATCTCATAAATTTCACAAAAATCAGTTCATGTTATATCTTTGAAATACAAATATGTTTGTGTAAAAATCAAACCATATTACAAACATTTTGAACCATTTTTGTGACTTACAAATTTTGCCGAAAACCAAAATCTGTATTTTTTCAAAACTTAGATTTTTGAAATGGAAATCCGATTTTTCCAAAACACATGTAAATACAAAAACATGATATTTAAACAACTTTGAAGCATATAGTATATGGATAGAATCCAATATACATGAAAGAGATATATACCAATGTTTTTGACATTAAATCCGAAAATAAGTTTTGTTTAAATACAAAACCCAAATACATTAATAGGTTATCAAAATAAGCTTTTCTAAGAATATGAAGCATACATGTATATAGATCAAATCTAATACACATAAAACCATGTAAACTTGTTTTGATTCAATTCTATTCATGAAAACCAAGAGGTTAAACCGAAAACCAAAACCAATAAACATGAAACTTGAAATAAGTGTGTGTTGTGAACTTGAGCATATCACCTATCTAATCCTTATAATAGATCTAAACTAACTATTTTAAAATAAACTGAGGTCTTCTTGTAGAGCGCCGTCTCCAAGTCGACTCGATCTAAACGTGATCCACCGAGCTTAACCCCAAATGAGTGCTAGATATGAACTTGACGCTCGGGCTCTTGAATCACCATGTGAAAGCTCCAAAACATCTTTGTTGAAGCTAATCACCTACTAATATCTTGGTTAAATATCTAAAACTAAATATCACAAGATTGTTAGTAAACTATAACTACATGAGTTAATCACCATCAAAACTAGAGTGGAAGGCCTTTGGGCCAACAATCTCCCCCTTTTTGATGATGACAAAACTCATGGAGTTATATATACATGGATCAAAGTTAAGCTTCAAAGAAGCTCCCCCTTAACTCATGCATAGTAATAAACAATAAGATATGCAATGAATATTAAACATGAATATGCATCAACATGCATAATGAAATAAACATGCTCTTGATACCAAATTTTTAAAATAAATTACTTTTCCTTTTGTTTAAAATAAACATGTTCTTAAATACCAATTCAAAATATAAACTTAAAATAAACATGTTCTCTAAATAATTGCTCTTGATACTAATAAAATTTCAATTGAAAGCTTTATCAACAAAAGCAATAAAAACTCTTGATACCAATCAATAAAAGCTCTTGATACCAATTGAAAGATAATCAATAAAAACTCTTGATACCAACAATAAAAATTTTAACAAAAGTTCTTGATATCAATAAAACAAAACAACAAAATATGTACTTGATACTAATATCCATGCACTTGATACCAATATCAACAAAATATCAAAACATCAAACAAACTCTCTTGATACCAATATGAAACAAACTTTGATATAAACTTATAAATAAACAATAAACATGCATATAAACTCAAATACTTCTCCCCCTTTTTGTCAATCATCAACAAAGGGGTTAAAGTAAATAATAAAACAATATTCTCCCCCCTTTTTGTCTGAAACAAAAAAAATCAATAAGGGGTGAAATCAAATCAAAATATTATGATACCAATTGAAAAAATATATCAATTTAGTGCATCATGATATCAATTGAAAATAAATAAAACATACTAATTGAAAGTACATAAAACAAATATTTTTAATATAAATTTAAATTAACATGTCTATATTATACCAATTGAAAGTAAATAAAGCATTTTGAAGAAATCTACCAAAAAATTTGATATCAATTGAAAGATGTAAACATATAGGTAATCGTGATACCAATTGTAAAAATTAGTACCAATTGAGAATATTTTACACTTTTGATACCAATTTGAAAAACATAAACCAATCCTTTTGGTTTAAACACAAAACTCATTTTACAATAGCGATAACAAATAGAGAATAATATCAATTTAAAGTGTTTGATACCAATATTGAAAATGAAACATATACCAATTGAAAATAATTTTCATTAGGAGCATATGATACCAAAAAAATCAATATCATTTTTCAATCATTTTTCAACATAAAGTGTGGGAGTAAAATACCAAAGATAAACAAAACCAATTAAAAGGTGAAATATGAATTTTCTCCCCCTTTATGAAATACCAAACAAAATGATGCATAAGCTTGTATAAGATACCAATTGAAACATAATCAATTGAAATATAATAGTCATTTAAGAAATCAAGCTTAGCATAACTAAAATTTGTGCTCAAAGATATAGAGATATAGTAAGCGCAAATAAAATATATATATGTATGGGAAATTAAATACCAATCGAAATTGATACTATTTGAAATTGAAGCATACATATATAAGAACATATATGAGTATACAAAAAAAATATCAATAGTGATACCAATTGAAAAGATCCAATGATACCAATTGAAAGTATAATAAGAATCAAGTGTATAACTCATATTCCCTACCACCCATTCATGCACATGTTTAAATAGATTTTCAATTAAGAGTATACAAGGCATGGTCGCCCAACCAGCCGCCCTTTGGAAGGGTAGGGGTTTTCAAAAATAAGTTTGAAAATAATATAACACGATTGAAAACTCTACCATATGAAGAATACGAACTAGTTATATGAAAATTTTGTAAACTAGTACGAAATCCTTCAAGTAAGGAATAAAATAAAAATATATTCCATAAAATATGAAAATCACTAACTCAATGTCACTCAAAATCTATATAGCACATATAATACTCATGAAAACAAAATCATGATAAAACATCAAGTAATATGAGTGTACAAGTTTTGTGAAAGACATAATCATGAAAATAGGCAATTTGGCTTAATATGAAATTCCTTAAAAATATGAAAATCATCAAAACTAGAATTCTTCAAGGTATATGTATGTTTTATACAAACTAGAGTATACATATATATCCTAATATAAACGAGTCCACAAAAGTATATGCATGAAGGCAAGTGGCTCATGGATGTATATGTATAAATATTAGTTTAGACAAAATATACATATATACGAAGATAAACATAAACATGAAAACATGTCCAAAAAAATGGGAATACAAGTCAAATACATGAATCATCAAAACTAGGCATACTAGTACATCTAATAAGTACAAATGAGCATTCAAGCACAAACATATAACAATCTATTTGTGACTCACTAGTTGTACAAGTATATACCTAAGTTTTAATGAAAACTAACATCTATACATGTTTTCATAAAGCATAGAAATCAAAACAAAACTCATATAATCATTATGTAAATGCACATGCATTTGATCTATGATATACACAATAGCTAAAATAAATGTGAGAATCACAAAAGTATAAATCCATATTAAACATGGGTGATCTCAAATACTAATCATGCATATCATAAGTCTAATAATCGTGGCATTTAACATAATAATCAAGAAACATCAAATCATGCTAAAAATCAATGACATGAAAAGCATGTAAACATAAATGAGGAGTAAGAGATTGTTTTCAAAACCGATAAGGGTACATCTCTATGTCTCCAAACCATGGTGGTCTTCCCACCAAACTCCCCTTGAAAGTGATGCATCCAAATAGTCCTCTTTAAGCTCGGAACGCATCCACCTCAAGGCACCATCACTCTCACGTCATGTGAGATCCCATACCTACATCAAATACAATAGGAGTGGTCTTTAGTACTCATACTCTTTTGGGTCCATGAGGGATTCTAACCCAAACAAATTTATTTTCTAAATTTGAATCATGTATATGATCATAACAAAACTTAGCAAGGTGACCCTTACGTCCACAATGTGTACAAGTATACACATGAGCATAAATTGTGTGATGGGTGTGTGTGAGGAGCATGTGTATGACGTGGTTTGTGTGCATGCATAGGAGGAACTTATTTCTTTCGAAACATAGATTCCAAACGTGAGTGGTTCAAAGCACAATGGCTCAAAGTGGAGCCTAAACATTCAACACTCTTCTTAAGCATAGATATATCATTTTCAATCAAGGAAGAGGAGGTGCATGCAATAGGTGAGTTAGAATGTGAAACTACACTAGCATGGCAAACATGAGAATCTAAATCATTTTTCAAAGAAATGTTTTTATTGAAACCAAATCCAAATCCTTTGAAATAGAAGCAATTTTGTTTTCAAGGAGTCATTCTCCTTTAAAACAAAATCAAGTTTTGAAGTTAAAGACTCATTTTTCTTCAAAACATTTTCACAATCATTTTTATTTTTCATATCTTATTTTTATTTAGAGCAAGATCAAGTTAGGATTTAAGTGAGTCATGTTCACTTGAAATCTCATCCCTTTATTGCAAAGCAATCTCAAGTCTAGAAGATAAATTTTTATTTTCTTCTTTTAATCCAAAACTATCCTTTTTCAAAAGTTTATATTTTGAAATCAAATTTTCACAATTTTTAGCTAGTTCATCATTTAAGGCTTGTGCATCCATACACTCATTGTAATAAGAACTAGTACTAACATCTAGTTGAGTATCCGAGTGTACCTCAAGGGACTCATTCCCTTGGACCATGAAGCAACGTTCGTCGGACTTGTCTCGACTAGATTTCCTCTTCTTATTGATAATCGTTAGTAGCTCGGGAGATGTCAAAATGTTCCACACTATAAAAGCGGAATCATAATGAGAAAACACATGTAAATATTTTTTATCAAGAGATGCTCTAAGTGCCTTAAGGGCTTGTGCATTGGCCTCTATATGCTTGTTATCACTAAGGTAGGATTCCTTGGTAATGGTAAGGTAAACTTTATAACTTAGGGCTTTTAAATGACAACTCATCATAACCTTCCATATGTCAAGTCTAGAGATATCAAACATAAGAGGGCTATCCATGAGTGCAAACTATATGTGTGTAAATACAAATACAAATGTAGATTAGCAAAACCAAGATCACACTCCTAGGTGGTTAAACCTAATATCAGAAACGTAGGCTCTGATACCAATTGAAAGTACACCTAGAGATGGGGTGAATAGGTGAACGGCTAATCTATGAATAATAATGCGGAAATTAAAACTTAATTGCAACACACTTAGTGTAACCAACGAGTGTAGCCGAATTCCCGTTGAAGGGCTCTGGACTAACTCCTCTTGATTCCTCTGAATAAGAGTTGAGGTGCTATATGAAGCTCTCGTCGTTAAACACAAGTGAGGCACACAAACAAACACAACCAAGCATTTAAGAATGATATGACAATATGAATCAATGTAAGGCACAATATAAGAGAGAGTTAGAGAAAGTGGATCAATCGCAAACACCAAGATGTGTTTCGAGGTTCGAGCACACAGCTCTACGACTCCGCCTTCACACAGAAGGATTTCCACTAACTCGTCCATACAGGACTTCCCACACAGGGAACCTCCACTGAGGATTTGGGGCAATACAATAACCGGGAGTACACAACTCCTCTCTCAAATACAACACAACCTCTACACTTTGAGGCTAGGCATAAAGCCACCACAATATCAACCTCACAATAGAGGAATAGGCACTAAGCCAACAACCACAATCTCCTCTACACTTAGAGCGATTTCAAACCAATCTCCACCTCTCACTAGAGGGAGCCAATCAACAAGAAAAAGAGGTTTACAACTCAAGGTGATCACAAAGACCACAAACCCAATCTTTTCTCACTAAACAAAGATCCTATAGATAGGATAGAAATGATAAGCTCAAGTGTGAGAAATCAAGGTGTTTGGAAATCAAAACATAAAGAAAAATACTTGAAAAATCAATTAGAATTTGATAGAAATAAAGAACAAAACAAATATCCCAAATATCCAATTTTTTTTTATTTTTCCAACCCTTTAAAACAAATAAAGATGAATCCTTTTGGCTCTAAAAACTCTTTTAAAAACTTGTATAAAACACTAGAGAAGATGAAATTTTTGCTCTTCAAAAACTTGCTCAGAAACAACTCAAATGGGGTATTTATACCCCATTTGGAATCTGCCCGTTGGCAGCAGAAAAGGCCCAGATTGGCCTTCCAGTCGACCTACCGGTCGTCCGGTCAACGGTCAAAAAATCGACCGTTGAGCCCTCCAGTCGATCATGGCCAGAACCAGAGAGCAACGGCTCTCCGGCCGGTCGACCGGGCCAACCCGAGAGTGGGCTGACTTCAGTCGGTCGACCGGTCAAACATACTGGCCTTTGTGCACATCTTGTGCACATCGGTCGACCGGTCCAGTCAACCAACCACTGGTCCGGTTCGGTCGACTGTCCCGGTCGACCGCCAGAGCCTGGCAGGGCAAAATACAAGACTTGAAAACTAGTCTTTTTATTATCAAATAAATCTCATAAAATCTCATAAATTCCACAAAAATCAGTTCATGTTATATCTTTGAAATACAAACATGTTTGAGTAAAAATCAACCATGTTACAAACGTTTTGAACCATTTTTGTGACTTACAAATTTTGCCGAAAACCAAAATCCGTATTTTCCAAAACTTAGATTTTTGAAATGGAATTTGATTTTTTCAAAACACATGTAAATACAAAAACATGATATTTAAACAATTTTGAAGCATATAGTATATGGATAGAGTCCAATATACATGAAAGAGATACATATCAATGTTTTGACATTAAATTCGAAAATAAGTTTTGTTTAAATACAAAACCCAAATACATGAATAGGTTATCAAAATAAGCTTTTCTAAGAATATGAAAAATACATATATATAGATCAAATCTAATATACATAAAACTATGTAAACTTGTTTTGATTCAATTCTATTCATGAAAACCAAGATCGGTTAAATCGAAAAGCAAAACCAATAAACATGAAACTTGAAACAAGTGTGTGTTGTGAACTTAAGCATATCACACTATCTAATCTTTACAATGGATCTAAACTAACTATTCTAAAACAAATCGAGGTCTTCTTATAGAGCGCCGTCTCCAAATCGACTCGATCCAAACGTGATCCACCGAGCTTGACTCCAAATGAGTGCTAGATATGAACTTGACGCTCGGGCTCTTGATCACCATGTGAAAGCTCCAAAACACCTTTGTTGAAGCTAATCACTACTAATATCTTGGTTAAATATCTGAAACTAAATATCATAAGATTATTAGTAAACTATAACTACATGAGTTAATCATCATCAAAACTAGAGTGGAACGCCTCTAGGTCAACACAAAATCGACAATGAGTGATTCGATCGTTAATTCAAGGAATTTGACGTCAATCTGCACTACAATCTTCTCGTCAGTAGGAAAACAGTCCCCACGGAGTCGCCATCTTTTGTTCCCTAGAAAAATTGAGTCGTGTAAAAATTCTTATTGAACGCAAAGAAGATTATAATGGATCAACATCTAATTATAAAAGAGAGGAGGTTTGAGTGGATTTCCTCTTCGTTTAAGGCTGGGTTCTTCGTGTGTCGGAGTGAATCTTATTCTCCGTTGACTAACTGAACGAAAATTTTCTCTTAGACCGCCTTAAGGATGCTCTCGAGAGATTGAAATAACTCTACTTAAACGCAGCAAGCGTTAGTTTTTCTTTTAAAGAAAAAGAATTCTCTTTTTCTATCTCTCTCCCCCCTCCAAAATTCTCTAGAAAAAAGGCCAAAGAAGAAATACCCCTTCCTCATAGCTTTTATAGCTACTTATAGAGGATTCAGGGTAGAATTGTCCCCTAAAATTTCTTCATAATGGGAATTAACTCCCCACATTACGTGGGTATTAATTGACCAAATAATAGGGATCAGTTGTAACAGAAACGTGAGTCTCGCGTTAGACACAGACCTCGCTTTGCTGTTTAGACACAGAGCTCACAGGCTTCTCAGGGTCACGTCTGAGTGGGAACGCGAAGCTTACATTCTTGCGTTTAATGCAAAGTGCAGAGCTACTTAGGCTCGTGTTTGATGAGCAACGCGAGTGTCGCATTTAGCCTTTGAATGCGACCCCACATTTTCTGTATGATAACATCCACGTTTGGGTTGAGATCCATTTTCATGTCTGACTTGAGACTTGAGTCTATGTTGGGATTGACCCTCCGCGTTTGGTGAGGTCCGCGTCCAAGGCTTGTCCTCAGTGATTTTTAGACAGCCTACAGACATCACTTTTCAATTATTTTGAAACGTATTTCAAAAAATTAGAAATTAATGTCAAATGTAACTTTTTCAGTATTGATTGCGCTATATATGTCTTCAAGTACATTGAGTGTATCGCAAGCGGTGTCCCTGCTGCAGTTGATGCGGTAACAGAATCTTCTGAGAGGAAGCTGAGGAGAGAAATAGCTTCAATGTTACTTGCAAAAAAAAATACCACAGTTGGGATGAAGAGATTGAAAGAGTAGGAAAAATGATGTTCAATGATTAAGATGTATAAACTTTTTGCATTTTAAATGTACACATTCAGTATAAAAAATAATGAAGATATTGGTTGATAAATTATTAATATGTCTTTTTGGTATTGATTGATATACATTGTATAGAATAAAATATAAAAGCTTAATTTAGTGTCATGAAGGTATATTTTGTGTGAATTTTATAAGGAATGAGAATTGGGTGAAATTCATGAGTAAAATTACAAAATTTTCACTATATATAATAATTGCAACTGTGGTCGCACTTCTATTATAACCATTTTACATGAACTGCGATCAGATCGCAGTTCTTATTATGATCAGATATCAATATGACTGCGACTGTGATCGCAGTCACAAAATGCAATGAAGCACTATTTTTAGATGAACTGCAACCGTGGTCGCACTTCTATTAAAATCAGAAAACAATATGACTTTTATTATAGTCGTAGTGATATTGAATGTTATGAACTACCGTTTACAGATGAACTACAACCACAGTCGTAGTGCGCACACAATGAAAAGATTTAGTTGTCTCTATAAGGACTGCAAGCTATGTAGCATTAATGAGTAAAATTATTCTTCAGATTTTATTATTCACTAGAAGCACTTACAATTCAACTAGTTTAAACCAATTTCAAACATATTTCAACTGTATCACATTTCTTACATAACTACATTTCAATAGATCAAGGTGTGAAATACTCTATTTATTGCATACTATTTGCTTCAGTCCATCCACTGTGGAATTCAATTCAAACAAAATGAATCAAAAATAATCAGCCACTACAATTAATTCATCAAAATCAATATGATGTACAAAAACAAAAACAACAAAAATGAAATATTAACTTGATTTCAAAACCCCCAGGCGAAGGATAGACGAGGGCGATGAGAAAATTCGACGAAGTCTATAATAATTGACGAAGAAGATATAAAAAAAGAATTTAATCCGCAAAAAAATAGAATTTACTCGGTCAGATATGTAGGGCAAAATTGAAAATGAGAAAATATGAATTAGTTATACAGAATAAGCTAAATTGAAATGGACCAAGTAGCTGATGTGAATTGAGATTGGGGCGAAAATAAATTTATAACTGATATTTTTCCCAAATAAACTGAAAAGGGATGAATCAAAGGCCAATTTACTGTGACGGATTTCATGCTTTGGAACTGTTGTAAAATATTTACACTTTATTTGGTTGTTTTTTATAACCTAAATCTTATAAGTAATTAGGAGTATAAACTTTATCTCTATTATGGAAAGATATTCAAATAAAGAAAAGGTCAAACTAACCTCTCCAGTCAGCACACAAGCAGTAAGGGCACAATAAGTAAACTATACAAATTTAGCAAGGGTAAAATTATACTAGTAGAAGCTCTTTTACAGTTCCCAAACCAAGTTAAATTATTCTTAACTTTAATTGTACCCTTCACATGGAATCATCATTTTTTTAGAATGGTTTAGGTCAGAAAGAATCTCTTCAACCATAACTCAATATTTTATCTTAAATAAGAAAAAGTATCCGAATGTTTGTAGCCTAGACTCCCTTTTTAGTTTCTCAATCTCTCGCCTCTTTTTCCTTCATAGTCAAGAAGTCAATGAAAGTATCCAATGTTACGCGCGCACGAGGGCTCGAAACCAGCGACCTGTGAGTCTGCAGAGTTCTTACGATCTCAAAACTTGACCGAAATGTCACTCGCAAAAGACTCATGTTATCTGTACTTGAAACCATGTCTTGGCCTTCATGTCACATGCAAACTCCTGCCAACTCTTCTGGATCTCTTTCAACTTTTTGTTTGATAGCGTCCCTCCCAATTCTATCATTTACACACGAGAATGTTCATGTTTGTGTGACGAGGCAAGTTTTGAATATGTGACCATTTCTATGGTATTTAACTGTCTATGTATCATACATTGTTTTAATGCTAAATTAAAATGGCACAAATTCTCTTAGGAAGTGTTTAAATCCCAAGAAATTTCACAATCCAGATTTTCGAATTCACAAATTTGTCTCGGTCTCAAATACTTAGATTATTGTGCTACAGTTGAATTCATGAGTTCGCAGTATGACACTCTCTTTTTATGAGTCTCTTTCTCCTTATGATTAATGTTTCTTTTCACTCACTGTAAAAGCTAGAATGTAACATTATGAGACTTTCTAAAAAGAAAGAAAAAAGAAAGAAAAAAATAAAAGAAAAACTCCGGGACTCGATAGTAATACAAACCTCATTACCATGTGGATCCTTTTGTATTCCACGGTTCCAAGGAGAACACAAAAGGTTAAAGCCATATGTGTCTCTCTTTTCAATCACATAGTATTTTTTTTTTTTTTTTTTTTTTTTCAATTTATGTGAATCCGAAGATGAGATAATAAACATTAGGGTCTGACCATGCAGTTCCTACTGCAAGGGATAATTGATCAAAGAACAGAAGTTATTATGAATTTTAGTGAATAATTTTGTTGTTTCAAGTAAAAAAATATATCATGTAATTACTCTACAAGAAGAAGAAGAAGAAGAATAAACCGTAGCCTTAGTCGTTGAATTTTGAGAAGACCTAGTATTCAACCTCACCTCATACCATTGAGTCAGATCTTAATGATAAATTATGAATTTATGACCTAAACCTAAAAAAATAAAAAAAAAAAAGAATCCCAAGTCTAATCTTTATACATTGACAAAGTATGCACACATGTATATATTTCAGAGTAAAATATACTCGGTATCAATTCACATAATGTTTACCGAAGACGCTCCCATATGTCCAGAATTTTCACCCTAAGCAATTCTCAGTGAAACTCTGTATTTACTTTAAATTAACTCTCTCATGTCTTCTCATACTCAGAATTTCCTTAATTTCTTAGGTAGAAACTAGTTTTTCAAATGGAGAAGAATAACAACATAATCAATAATAATATATACTAACCAGCAAACCTTATTCCCTTGGGGAAAAAAAAAGAAAAGAAAAGATGAAACAATAATATGCCGACATTAATAATGAAAGATGCTTCCAACAAAATCAGTGAGAGGATATTTCTTTTTCCTGTACTTTATTTTTAAAAAAAACAAGAATAGAAGAAAGAAAAACAGAAAGTTCATAAGAGTTTAATGAGTTCTAGCAGATTCAAGTTGTCCCTAAATCTGCTTAAAAGTAGACTGAACCAATAGGAAATAAATGTAAAGCAGACATGAAAAGTGTAGTCTCGGATGATCTGACTGAGTTATTAAATATTCTATTATTTCTTTTCCCTCCAAATCCTCTAGAAAAACAGTTGCCGATTGGAAAAGATTCTAGTCTCCAAAATGACCAAAGAAGGTTTGCCGATTTGGGTAGGTTAGGAATGTGCAACTTGAGGCATTGCGCCAAGAGGCCCAAAATTGGCAGGAAAAAGTGCATCTCAAGAAAAAGTGATCAATTGATTCTTCATCCGTCATACGTAGGGGCAAGCACTAGGCTCATGCTAGATTCTTTCCCACAAATTATCCTATGTAAGCATAGTTTTATTAATAATCAGTCAAAGGAAAGCCTTAATTTTAACGGTGTCATAACATTCCAGATGGCTTTAGAAAAAAGACATCAAAGACCCCCTCGTTTAGCCTTAGGTAGGCGCTCTTAACTGAGAATACCCCATTTTCAAATTGGGCAATTTTGCCCCGTGCTTGGTGGTAAGTGTGCCGAGAGGAGTTTGAACAATTCTTCCCCCTTTGATCCAAAAGAAGGGGAGAGATTTATTTCTCAGGACAGTCATGGCTCCAACCTTTGATTCTCTCATGCCAACAGGGGCACCCTTCTCACAATCATGAGGCCCTAAGAAAATTGTCCCACCAAGATTCAGTAATGATACCTAAATCTTCACTAGCTATGGGGGCCTCCCCTCCCCCCCTCTTCTCTCTCTGACAAAATAATTCCACCATGATTTCAACCTAATACCTGTCAAAGGCAAAAGCAGGGGCAGCCCATACCAACAAAGCTGGAAGGGGACCATTTACAGGTAATGGGACAAAGAAGATATGGAGTGGGCCTTTGTTGGTAGCAGGATATGAATGTGAAGGGGAAAAAGACATTAGGGCCCTGCCCCTGGTGGGAGCTGTCAGTGAGACACCAAACTACCACAAAAAAGCCTCCTTGGTCTCTAAGAAAAATAAAAATGATGGATTGATGAGGCATCAGGAGTTTTTCCCCACTCCAGAAAGATCAAACTCAGCTGTTGAAAGATGCCCTACAACCCTAGGAGAGGACTGCCCATCATTTTCATGGCTCCACCCTCCCTCTCAAAGGAGAAGGTGGAGAATGGGTGATCAAGATCACCATATCATGCCACTAAATTAACCTAGTCATAAACTTTATCCTAAACAATGATTAGACCAGCCAAAAATCACTAAGATGATTGATCTCACATGCACGCGTGCAAAGTTAGCTTGCACCCAGTTACAATTAATCACATCGATCCGATCAGACTCCTAAGTATTCACAATTCATCATAAAAGGAAGAAATAACTCAAACAATAAGTTAGCTCTGTTAATAAATAAATCACTTGATCAAAACAATGAGAAGCTCTGTTATCAGCAGCAGAGTAACAGATCAAATGAAAGTGATTACAGTAAAAGCTGTCATCTAGCTTGGAATTTTATATCCCTTCAAGATTGTTACCATGAATGCATAAAGCTGTCATTGATTAAAACAAGTTAGCAAAGGTTGTGATCCTCTGCTGGATGCATGCAGCAGTCCATGCAGCCTAAGTGGAAAACTTTTCACTCATGGCTTGAGAATTGGTTTCCTGTGCAAAACCAAAAGGCTGCTGCTTATCTCTCTGAATCTTTATGCAGCAGGGCCCGAGGTTACATAATAAGCTGCATCTAAACTCCAAACAATTTGCTAAATAAATTTTCAATCTCTGAAAGTCCAAAGTTTATCTCTCAACTTCAAAAATGTTAAAAACCTTAGAAACTTGTGGCTTATGGTAGATTTAATTAACGGTTGCATCCAAAATGAACAAGGTTCATTTATGATGTCAAACGTTTCTAAATTTGAATAAATCTACAGGTCCCCACTGGAAAGCCAAGCTCCTGCCGACAATTTTTGAAACAAGACTGCGGACCAGGTGGCCATAATTGCCACAGAAACTAGAATCTCTCTCTACTCTCTAATCAAGTTGTCGTCATCCTGGTTTGCTACAGTGTTCAAACTTGTCTCTGCAATGAGTGGCAGGAGCATGGGGACCATCTCTTCTGGTCCCACTTGAGGCTGCACTGAAAACAATAATAATAATAACTAGTATACCGTCGTTGTCGGTGAGAAACCGACCGATCGATCAGGAGGAGGAGGAAGAAGAAGGAGGGGGTCGACGTTGTTCTCTCTCTCGCAGATAAAGATGGATAGATGGACAGACAAATTCTATATGAGTCGGAGAAGGAAATCTCTCTTCGGTCAGTTCTGATAAAAACCTACTTGATGTGGCATCTTTTAATGAATAAGGTAGATAACTCCCACATCTCTCTTCTGGGGCAAAAATTCTTCTAAACATGTCAGGAGTTGCTTGCCTCAATTCCTTAACCTACCATCATATGCAAAATCTCTATAAATACTGAGGTTCCTAGCTCGATCATCCCACTAAAAATGCTAGATATACTCCTAAGTTGTTCAAAAAAATCATCGTATTTGTCCCACGAAGCAAGTACTGTTCCAGCTCATGAAATCCAGAAAGCCAAAGACGCCGTGCTAAGATGGAATCTTATACTGCCTAACCAATTCAATCGACCAGTTGAAGACCTCTATGTAACCCAACCTGAAATGACCTGACCCAAGCCAATCCATCCAGGTTCAGCTAAACCGATGCCGACACAATCTCAACATGACAAGTAACAACGAAAAAAAAGTCACCAAAAAGTTGTGGGAGCTATACAGTTCATCATCCTCTAGCTTTCTACCAAATAAACACTTGCAGAATCACATGTAAAACAAACAGGTCCCCGGCACTTCTCTCTGACATGGCCAACCAAGATGCTCCTACAAAGCTTCTACTATTACTCCATTGAGCCCATGATAACTGGAGCTTGACTGTCCAATTGAGTGGTCCATTTGATCACTCAAATAATTGATACCTGCAAGAGGTAACCATTACTAGGAAGAGCAAAGAGGCACAAAGGAAAGAAATCCTTCTTCTTTCCTCCAAAGCACCTATGCCCCACTAGCACATGTCTACTGAGAGAGTCCCAAGGCCCAGAAGTTGGTTAGGTCCCAGTCTCAAATATCAGCCAATAATGGAAAGAAAATTCCAGAGATCGCTAATGAAACACCTCACCTACATTGCTTGATACTTACTGAAACGTTTGGTCAGCTTTGGAAAATTTATTGATTCGACCTAAGAGTTCTGACAACACCTTAAGGAAGTTCTTCCGAGGGAATTTATCTGCCGACACAGATGGTTCTGAAAGATCGTGCATGCTCCAAGATTTACATGGTGCAAGTAATTAAATACTTGAAAATGAATGCTCATTGATATAGTTTTAGACCACCCCTTGATAAATCTATAAACAGTTTGACTATTCTAGATCCTAAAGGATAAATTACATTTTCGATCTTCACTTCAGCGCAGGGTAGAATAGTTGCTTGAGAAGAACCTTCGCTGAGTTTGTGTTTTAACCTGGATCTTTCACTTATAATTTAGCCCTAAGATGAATGAATGTATGCATCTTCTCACCTCTATAATTTCCTTAGAGACTCTATGCATCTTCTCTCTTGCCTATATCTGCGTCTGCTAGGAATTTATGGGCAATTCATAGTGGGTGATGTTAAGTACAGAGTATGTGTCAGAATACAAGCAGGGTAAAAAGTGGAAGGACGTGAAGACGATCGATACAGGTTTATGTAGGCTGGCAACTGCGTCAGAATATTGGCAGGCTAAACTGGAAGAAGATGGAGATGATTAACATTATAATCTAGTGTAATGATTATAGCAATACATGAAAATTATATAAAGATGAATACACACACACACACACACACACACACATGAAGATTATATAAAGACGTGTGTGTGTGTGTGTGTGTGTGTGTGTGTGTGTGTGTGTCACATCTCTTGCATAGAGATTATGACCAATATATCAAAAAGATTATAAGCTAATTCTAGAAGATTTTAACATAATACGGAGCACCTTACAAATCCAGTATATTAGAAGTGGGAGGGTATTCAATGGGGGAAGAATAAAGAATGATGGAAGGAAATGAAATGGCCTGAATTGAGGAACTAGCACTCTGTTTTTTCCATATAAAAGGATGTGCACCACATATTGCAAAGATCTGCGATAAATCTATCTCCCAAGATAATTCAACGGCCGTTCTGCAGGCCAAATTATATAATCCAAAACTACAGCAAAACAGTAAGAAAGGAGCAGAAAATGTCTTATGGCATTAAAGTCGTCCTAGTTATGTATCCGTTCACTTTTCAATGATTATGTTTTATTGTATGAAGGTATTCTTAATTGAATTGCATCTGTTCAATCTTCAATCGTTGTGTTTTTTCCAAGCAGTTATGAGTATTTAGTATCAACACTCAAATACTTCAAATTGAACATAGATCTCGAAATCCAAATGCAAATGTTTCCTAAATTATCGATGGCAACTGCACCCCATGATGATGTGTGCACCCAAAGTGCATAAATGCCAATGCACCTCCCGCCCCATTGTCTTTGTGTGTGTATCATACATCATATGTAAACCTTTTTCTTTTCTCATGAAATAGGCAAAACAACATAATGGTTCCAATAAATCTATATAAACAAACTTCCCCTTTTATGTCTGTTTTCAATATGGGACTAAGTTTCTCTCGGCCTGTGTCAAGGGCACGACTTTTATGTTCTTTTATGTGTGCCAGGACCTTCATGGTGGCTTTGTCTATTTATGTTCGGGCATTTGCCCTTGTTCTTAGTTCTTCTGTACTGTACTGTTTCATTAAACTTATTTTAATGGAGCACGAGGTTTTCCACCGCTTTATCTCAAAAAAAAAAACTTGAGATGGCCACAGAGATAATATCTCTAGTTTAAAAGGTGCATAACTATTTCTAACTATGCATCATTTTTGTTTGAACTAGCAAGACAAGATGTTATTTTAGTGTGATTCTGCACATAGCGCCCCCTCCCCCGCTACACTGGCATCCATAAGATATTAAAGGTATGATTTCATATCTTGACAAGCTGAAGAATCTCAGGAGCCTTCTCAAGTAAGAGTTTTGGTCCACAATGACTTCATTTTCATGCAGAGAAGGATTGGATGATGGCAAATGCCAATGATGATCTTCTGCATAAGCTAGACTTCATGCAACTCTCTTTTTATCCCAATCATTGTGCGCTAGGCTTTATGAATCTTTTTTTCCCCATTGGTTAACTTTAATTTCAATAGCTAAAGGTGGTGCAGCCTCCACTACAATCTCATCAATCCTGAGATGCATACTAAAGCAAATATCAAGGGTCTACCCTTCATTCTAAAACAAAAGGGAGAGTGTCAGAGACCTATCAAAATTTTGTTTGTGTCACACCAGCATTAGCTGCATGCTCACAGTTTGCCACTATTTATCGACTGATACTATTACCCAAACCGACACATTACCATGGTGGCAAAACAGGTTTGCTCATTTTACTCTTTAACATATAGAATTTTGAAAATCTTCCTCAAAAGAGATGCTTGCAGGTCATGGTTATTATTAGACCCAGGAGTTTTCCCTCCTTGGGTACCTATGCACATGAACAGCTGTATTCAGCAAGTTAAACCTTTACGCCCATAGCAGTATACTGGTAGTGTATCCACTGAAGGATTAGCAAACATGTGAATGACACGCAGTACTTATTAATCGACTGGTTGAAAATAAAACTGCTGGAATGGAAATACCTAAGCCTATTGCTGTGTGCAACTGTTCTTGTTCTCTGCTCCCTGAACCTGGAGTAACTCCCCAATGTCAAAGACCTGCATGCTATGTCGTGTCAAGTGTTTTCAATGAGAGTAAATACCAGTTATGAAGAAGTATGGAGCTTGTGCAGAAAAATTTAAAAGAAAATATGAGTGCTTGTTGAGTGTTGATGGAAAAATACTAGGTTATTGGACTACTCCCTTGCTAGGGTCTCTTTCATGACCAAGAGGGCAACATCTCAAGATGGTATGAGGAGAAGCTCAAGCTTTAAGTAGAAAACTATCATGTGCTTACCCTAACCCAGAAGTCCAATATCAAACTTTAAAAGTCAACAAATCATAATCACAAATAATATTTTTTTTCCCTGATGTATATGTATAATAACAGGAAAAGGAAGTAGCTATGTGATATCTCAATCACAGCAACATAGATTTATTCAGAAAAAAATGGAATATATCTAACTCATAAATATAGAAGTAAGAGACAAATTAAAACAGTGACATGGAGATCCAGACAAATCCCTAGGGCATGTAGGAAAGCGGGAAGGAGGATAAAGGTAATCATGAATACAGCATCATAGCATACATATCCAGAGAGAAATACACTGTAACAACTGATGGATACTTTTTGCAATTGCAAGGCCTTTCAATGGATCCGAAGAAATCCAGATGTAGAACGCTGAATGTATGAGATGCAGGATGGATGAGTTATGTTTCCTCCACTCGACTCAGGAAACCATGAGTCCGCCTACCAATCAGGCCATTTAGCAAGATCCTGTTTCCACTTCCATATTACGTTGGCAAATGCCCAATTAGAAAGACGGACTTGGCTAACTGGATGGGTACACATATGACTCAAACCCTTTGAAACTTTGGCTGCATATTTTTAACCATCATTTCACTCAACTGCCTGATGAGACTAATCATTTTCCTTTGCTTTTGCCATATATACTGAAACCGGATCCGAGGCACCGCAAGAAATATCACCACGATCAGTATCCACCACCAACCAGATTATTGGAAACCTTGCAAGAATAAGGAATAAGCCACCTGCCTTGAATACTTGTAACCATGAAATGAAGGTAGACAGACTTTCAGATATTCATAATGAATGGTCTCTGCCAAACGGTATCAATTCTGGATAAAAGAGGAAAGATATTCCACCTTTGGTACAATTTAGGATGTGTCCAACCGATGAGCAGTCTGTCACAGGTTCGACAGGTAAGATCTACATGAAGTTGTTACTTCCTCAGCTGAAAGACTCTCCTTTAGGTGAGAAAGGAAATGCAGAGCACAGAGACCACTCTGCCTAATCAAGATCAAACAAGTAACCTGAATAAGGAAAGCAACCTATGGATAACTAGACCCAGGAATGGATCCTCAGGGAAGATCAAAGAAATGTTTCACACTCAAGTTTTCGGTGTTGCCAAATCTATTAAACATGAAACTTGAGGTCAGACTTTCAAGAGAATGGACCTTCATAAGAACCTCGATGCTTGGTTATATTGCAAAAGCTGCTTGACCAAGCTAAAGAGAAGTGCTGTCAAGTTTTCCAACAAATCCATCCTTTTTAGAGCAAAGAACTTCTCGAAAAGCCACACAATAAGAGCAAGGCCCATGAGTTCAGATGATGACCAGAAAGAACAAATATATGTTAGCTGTGAGTTTCTAGATTGCCCTGCTTAGCTCCTCTGCTTTTAGAGGTATAGTTGGAGCTTCTAAAATTTCCTTCCAAACAGCCCCAAGAATTCGAACCTTAGACTCCACCAATCTCCAGGAGGTCCTTTACCAATTGTTTACTATTCTTACTCTTTGTTCCTTTCTCTATCCTTGCTCTGGATGGAAAATGACGACTCATCACCGTAGAGGTTATCCTAGAATCATGGAGAAGACGAGATAATCTTGTAAAGAGAATGATTGTGTACCTATAGGAGATCGGAAACATGCTATATCTTTAAAATCTGAACCTTTACAAATGAGCAAAATTAAACCGCCATGCGTAGCCTATGACGGGCCCAGTCTCCAAACCAAGGCCACACTTCATATCTTGTCAGTGTTCAGTAGATAAGAGGTTATTCCAACTGGTGATAAAAATTTATAAACAAATACCAAGGTTCTGTTTTTCTTGTTTTGTTTTTCTTTTTGTTGTTGTTGCGGTGTATGTGTGGGAAGGGAGGGATGTGGTGCGTGCGCGTGTGTGAATCCACTTGTTCGTGGAACTTTACATGCAGGATGTTGGGTTAAACGTAAAATATTACCTTAGCTTCAGACTCCTTAAATCTGCAACCACTAAACACCTATGGTCAGGGAACATTTTGCAAGAGGCTAGTTCAATTGACTCTGTTAGGTAATGGGTCCCAAAAGATCATTGCATTTGATGCAAACCCAATGTCCTTAGGCCATCTATATTTGGCAGGTCATTTGATGAGAAATCACAGATAAGCTATAAAAACACCTGCACATCAATCTATGATTCGTATAAAAGCATTTTGAGGATTTGAAGCTGATAAGGGAACAATACAAACTCCGAGATAAGTTCAAAGGCAGAAGCAGCCTTAGATCAACTAGTTATTTGAACCGCAGGATAGGAGAGGTGATGCCTATGAGTTGCCAATGGTTCGCTTCAGTTTAGAAGCAATCCTAACTCATAGATTGATGACTGTGAGTGGACATATTTCGGACCAATTAGATAAGGTGTTATTGTCTTGAACAGCTGAAAAAGATGAAAAAAGAAGTGGATGTACAAGATGATGAATGCTATGCATCTCCCGACTTTCAAGACATTGATGAAGACTGTGCTATAGACTGAAGTAAGAATTGCGAGTAGAACAGACATATGCTCAATAGCATAAGGAATGGCAACCAACTGAACCAAAGGGTCCAACAAATCTAACACAGAACCCCATACCTAGATATTTTATTATACCTACTTTACTATCACTCAACTGCTTATAAACTTGCATTCTAAAAATATAGATTTCTATTCAAGTCCAACAGCTGGAGCATCAGGCATCCAGGACAAACATGCCAACTTAAAGAGAGACTCACAATCTTAAAGAAAAACATGCCAACTTTTTCATTCTATGCGCAAAAGAATCATGCCTTGAAGGATAGAAGATCTGGACAGTAAGTTAAATATTTACATGAAGGTGAACAAACTAATTTGCCACCACAAAAAGAGAATATTATGAAGACTCGCCTAGAAAGATATGCCGGAGCACAAATTTCGTTTACATTGAAGATACCAGATGAGAATGATGGACGCTTCTGAAACACAATCAGGAGCACAAACCCCAACAGGAAAACAAGGTGGGAATGCGCCCGGTTCTTCTGATGTACTCAGCTTGTTGTGCTGTTTTCGCCGCTTGTTTGTTTCTTTTTGCCTCTGCTGCCGCACGCTTTTCCTCGGCTTTATGCCTCGCAGCAGCAAGCTGGTTCATAAGCTTCTCATGCGCACGAGCCCTCATCCTTTCCATCTCAACCTAAAGTGAATGGGTATGAATGATCATGTATACAGCTTGAACGATATTGCAAGCTAACCTATGTAATTCTGTTATTGAATAAAAACTACTAATTTCTCCTTCTTAGTACCTGGATGTAGAATTTCCGATTTTTTATGACAACTTGGACAATTGATTTGTTGGTATCTTCAATTGATTTCCTTTTCCTTTTTCCTTTTTTCATGTATATAACATTCAGGAATAATTGATTGATTAATGTGGATAAATGGTTGGCTTCCAATAAGGGCATGGGTAGCAGATGATTGATTAGAAAACGGACTATCCTGTAAGTGGTTGGAAATAAGCAAAGAAATATGTGGAGTTATGGACTCAGGACTAAATGTGAACCAAACTAGTTTATCATTTACTCTTGGTCCAAGTATTTTATCGAACTTATGCAGAGACATTTTCCCATAATGATGTTGTTGTTCCATGTTTTACGTCCCAACTTACTTTCCACAAGTGAGGAACTTCAAAGGAAAATTGTATTGTCTTGTTTTTAAAAATCTTGAGAAAAAAAAAAAAAAGTTTAACCATTGATCACCGTAAGTTATTTAAATGGTGCAACAGTCATGAACAATTGCAAATGAGACATGTTACACCCCCAAACAAGAATGACTTCATGGAGTTGTTGGATCACGATGTATCACTCATTATTTTAATGATAACAATATACTTGTGTATAATAATATTTTATGTAGTATCCAAAGCTATCAACTACTTATCAAGCTATATAGTCACATCACAAGACTTCTACCACTTTCACATGAAGATACAAAATGTAAGATATCAATTAAAGACATCGAAGACATGTATTATTGATCATATTGTAATAATGCCTTTCATTTCCTAGAGATATTGTACAAGCCTTGAACACACACACAAACACATATACTAAATGACCCATTAGCTTATCCAAAGTCCATGTCCATACTTGACTAAATTCTCATTTTAAAAAATCAAGTTTGGACATCATTTACACAAATTATGCACATACTAGTCGACTAATGGTTTTTGTCTAATCGACTAATACCCAGGATAGTCGACTAATAGTTTTTGTCTAGTCGACTAATGCCCAGGATAGTCGACTAATCTATTGCCCTAGTCGACTACTGAGACCATAGAGAACTATCTTAATCTTTATGTCACTTGATTAGTCGACTAGCCCCATATTCTAGTCGACTAGTGAGATTATCCATCAATTCTATGTTTTCTTGACTAGTCGACTAACCCATTTCCCTAGTCGACTATTGAGATCAAATAGAAACTTGTTATTCTTTGTAAATCTTGATTAGTCGACTAATAAAATTGACTAGTCAACTAATGGTTCAAACTGTCACTAGACTAGTCGACTAATCTGACAGTTTATAGCTGTTAATATTCTAGCATTTACCTTCCAATCTAACAAATTTGAGTTTTGAATTCTCCAATAATTGTTTTACAGTTACCAATTCACCTATAAATAGAGGGTCTCTTCTCTCATTTAGTTTTACATAATTAAAATTCTCTTTCTTGCTTTCAAAAATTCTGTCAAGAAACTTGAACTGTCTCTTGCATTCTCTATTTCTTCACCCAAATCATAGTCTTGTGAAGAAATTTTGAGAGATATAGTATAAGGCTCAAGTGGATTACTTGGGAACTAAATGTAAGTCAAGAACACCGAAGCAGGATAAAATCTTTGTGTTTGCCTTTGCATTATGATTTTATTTCTGTGATTGTTAATTTCTTTTCAAGTTAATAACATTTCTTCTTAAAATTTTTAAACGCTATTCACCCCCTCTAATGTTTGTGTTGCCTATTTTATGACCCTACATTTGGTATCATAGCAAGATAGAAGAAATTGTAATGGACTTTCCATCATTACAGTTCAAAAAAAGACTTCATGCAAAGGTCACCGCTGTTCGACGGTTCCAACTACAACTATTGAAAGTGTAGAATGAAGATCTATTGCAATCCATCAACTATGAACTTTGGAACATCGTTGAGACGGCATTCGAGAAGCAACAGATTAACTATAACAAGTGGACAGACGAACAAAAGAAATCTGTCAACTTTGATACAAAAATGATGAACGCTCTATTTTGTGAACTAAATAAGGAGAAATTCAACTGTATCAATAGTCATTTCAGCACATCAAATTTGACAAACATTATAGGTAATACACGAAGACACAAATAAAGTTGAATCTAAAATCTCTATTCTTATGCACAAGTTTGAACTATTCAAGATGAAGGAGAACGAAATCGTCACTGAAATGATCACTCGATTCACCGACATCACAAACTCTCTTGTAACCCTTGGAAAAGTGTACACTCAAGTAGAGAAAATAAGAAAAGTTCTTCGAGCACTCACATCCAATTGGGAAAAAAAGACTACCGCTATAGAAGAAGCAACGATCTATCAACGCTTACTCTAGAAAATCTCGTTGGGAACTTGATGGCTTATGAAGTCCAACTAGACCATCGAAAGAAGGATGAACAGCAACAACAACCAAAGAAAAAAGTTCTTGTCTTCCATGCATCTTCAAATACTGAGAATTCGGACAATGAAGAAGATGATATCGCTATGATCTCAAGAAAATACAGAAAATTTCTGAGACAAGGTAAAATCAAGAAAAACAAAGAAACTAATGATAATCTTTTGTGTTTTAAATGCAATAAACCAGACCATATACAGAAAGATTGTCCAATACTCAAGTCCAAAGCCAACTTCAACAAACTCAATAAACTTAAGAAGAAGGCCTTTCAAGAGACATGAGATTATAGTGTCACATCCTTATCCGGTGAAGAAGAAGCCATTGAATCAGCCAACATGTACTTCATGGCTCAAGAAGATAAGATATGTGAATGTATGAATTATGATGAACTTCTTGATGCATTTAATGAATTATTTTTTGAATGCAAGAAGACAAGTGCAAAAATAAAAATTCAAAAAAGAGAATGATATTTTGGTTGAAAAAAATAATTTGCTTAAGTCAAAAACATCATCCTTAAATTCAAAATTTTCTAATTTAGAAAAAGATATTGCTTCTTTCAAAATAAAAATGAAGATATTTTGAAAAAATGTCACCAAGTTTAATATAGACAAAGAAAATTTGAAAAATTTGCAATCTTCTCAAAAAGTTTCAAACAATCGATTTGGACTTGGTTTTTCAAAACAAAAGAATGAAAAGACTTCTCATACTTGTGCTAACCATATTTCATTTCATGCGCATGCTAAAAAAAATTCTAATAAAGTTCCTGAAAAGGCCAAATATATATATATATATATATATATATATATATATATATATATATATATATATATATATATATATATATATATATTTATGGATTCCTAAAATTTTGAATTCTTTTGATAAAAGTGCATATATTGCTTCATATATGTATGCAATTCAATTAACTATGTATATGTTAACAAGTGAAAATCAAATTCCAAATAGATTTGGGTTCTTAAAGGCTAATCCTTTCGGACCCTATTGAAAATTGGTACCAAACAAAGTGTTATATCTTTCAGGTACCCCAAAAGAAAAGATAGATACTCGATAGTGATTATTCCGAACACATAACCGGACACATTCAAATGCTTTGTTCTATACAAAATAAGAACGAGCAGTTACATTCGGAGACAATAACTAAAGAAAAGTTATTGGAATCGGCATGGTTGGTAATCTTTCTAAACCTCTTAATTAAAATGTACTTTTGATAAGTGGTTTAAGACAACCTATTGAGTATAAGTCAACATGCGATAAAGGTTATAAAATTATTTTTAAAAAAGATGATTGCCTTGTTTATGATACTATCATGATTGATGTTTTATTTAAAAGTTGATGAAAACACTTGTATTTTTATTTTTTATGTTTTTTTATTCTATTTCAGTTTTTTGTAGTGGTGATAGTGGGTAGTTATGAAATCGTTATGTGTGGTAGTAAGCAATTATTAAGCCATCATATGTGGCAGTAAATAGTTGTAAATCTCGTCTATATGTAGGCAATTGTATCTTATTTGAAAGATGATGAATGTTTAATTGAAAAAATGTCTCTTGTCTGTACTCTCTTGTCTGGATTTCCTCGCTTCCTCCTCTCTCTAAATAATGATGAATATTTTGAAACAAAAGATCATCTTCTCTTCTTCCTGTCTCCTTTCTTCCTCCTCTCTAATGGATGGTGATGAAATGAAGAAAATCTGAAACTTTCTTGTCTGCAACTTCTTCTCTGTTCTCCCTTTCCCTCCGTCTTATACATCAGCACCATTCCTCTCCCCCTCTGCCTCCCATAGCAACAGCGCCCCAGTCCCTCTCTCCCTCTACCTTCCACACACCTGATAGCAGCAACAAGATTAGAGTGGAGCAGCAGCAACAGTGAAGCAATAGTAGACCCAGTGAAGCAGCGACAACAGCAACAGCAAAGCAGCAGTAGCAGTGCAGCAGTGTACCAGCAGTAGAAACACAGCAATAGCACATCACAAGCGCTTATTTTAGTCTTTTCTGATGCTACATGTCTGAGAACGAACCAATCTCATCCTTACTCGAGTATAACGTGAGTTCTTCGAGATCGTATATTCAGACGATTATTCAGACTTCATATACATTCTGGAAGGTCCGCTGTGAGTTATATCAAAGCAATCTAATTATTAGTTGAATTATGCATCTGTTAAATCATCTCTAAATTATTATTTTTATTCCATATTGTCCACTATATTGTGAGATGTCTCTGCAAATACTGTGATTGATATTGAGAGTAGAACTTGCATGCATGATATATGTATTGTAATTAGATTTAATTGAGAATTGAAATGTTCAAACCAAGCATGCAATACTTTGTTAAAAACCCATTTGTTTAACATTGTTAGTTTTCAATAATTTTTCTATCGAAGATCTTTGTATTTAGTGAAACTGTTGGCCCAAAGGCCCATCGCTCTAGTTTTGATGATGATTAACTCATATAGTTATAGTACTAATGATCTTGTGTTTAATTAGTCTCAGATATTTGATCAAGATCTTAGTAGGTGTTTAGCTTCAACAAATGATTCGAAGTCAAGTTTTGGAGCTAACACGTGTTGATTCAAGAGCTCGCGCATCAAGATTACATCAAGTACTCAAGAGGAGTCTAGTAAATTGGATCAAGGTTTGGACCAAGTCAAGAAGGAGAAGAAGATTTTCAAGTGAAGATTTTCAAGAAGACTGGTGTCATGTTTGTAAGTGTTAAGATTTATTTTTAGATAAAATGTAAAGGATATATTAGTTGGTGGATTGCTCAAGTTCATATACACACACAAAATTTATGTGTTTTCATAAGATAGTTTTGTATTTAGAAAAATATCGTTTTGGATGTATCAAAGCTTATTTTAGAGCTTATTGTCAAAAATATAGATATTTCATCTCATATGTGTATTAGATCATATCCATACACACTAAGCATCAAAAGTGTTTAAAATATCTTGTTTTTGTATTTGGAGAAGTTTTAGAAAAATTATTTTTCAATTTGGAGATATTATTGAAAAATACGATTTTTGTTTAAGGCCAAAATTTTTATATCACAAAAAGAGTTCAAAATGTTTGTAATATATTTTGATTTTTAATCAAATATGTTTGTATATCAAAGTATATTAATGAACTTATTTTTGTAGAATTTATGAGAATTTATGAAATTTTATTGAAGGTCAAAAGACCAAGTTTTTAATCCCAAACACTTGCTGACCAGGCTGCCTGGCGGTCGACCGACCGGTCGACCTAGCCAGAAGTCGGTCGACGGGCTTCGACCGACGTGCACAATCAGGGCCGGTCAATCGTCCAAAGAGCTTTGCTCTCTGTATCTGCCCCGGTCGACCGGGCGGTCAACCGTTAGGTCAATGTCCAGTATCGGTCGACCGTCCGATCGATCGCTTTTCCCAACGGTCGAAAATCTGACCATTAGCGGTCGACCGGCCGGTCGACCGACAGCAGGATTTCCTGCTGAGTTGGACCCAACTGCTAGTTTTTGGAGGCCTATATAATGGGGCTGTTTTGGGCTATTTTAGATAAGATTTTAAGTGGATTTTCAAGCTAGTTTTTCCTATCTCTCTAAGTGTTTATCTCTACTTGTTTTAGAGCTAATACTTCCATATCAAAAGGAGAGTTTTTAAGAGTGATTTTCAAAAGAGATTTCTTGAGTTTTTCACCACAAATCTATCCAAGTTTTTCTCACACATACTTGAGCTTTCTATTGCTATATCAATCCTATAGGAGAGTTGTTGTGAGAGTGTTTTTAGGTGATCAAAGTGTTGAGATTACCAAAGTGTTTCATTTTGTATTTGAGGAGGCGAACTTGCGGGTTTGTGTTGTTTCGAGTTCTTGTGGGGGCTCGGCGTAGAGGTGCGGCCTTGACAAGCTAGTGTGTTCTTGCGGGAACAAGAGAGGGACTAGTGAGTCCAAGAGAGTTCTAGTGTGAACTCGTTATAGGTGTTGCGGCACCGAGTGATCCGGTGGGATCATTTTTAGTGGAAATCCTTCATAGTGTTGAAGGCAGAGAGGTAGAGAAAGGGTGCTCGAACCTCAAAACAAATCTCCCGTGTTTGCGATTACTCTCTCTATCTCTCACTTATATTTATATCTTGCATGCTTATATTTTTTATCTCTTTTATATACTTGATATATTTGTGCTCTATTGATGCATGCTTGGGATTGTTTGCTCACACTTGTATTCAACCAAGAGAGTCATAGCGACACCTCAACTCTTATCTAGAGGAATCTTGAGGAGATAGTCCAGAGCCCTTCACGGGAATTCGGCTACACTCTTGTGTTATACTTGGTGTGTTTAGCTTAATAGTTTTTAGTTTGCATAAATAGTTTTAACTCCGCAATAATTCATCATTAGATTAGCTAGTCACCTATTCACCCCCCCTCTAGGTGACCTACAGAAACGTGACGAGTTCGATTACATTACTGATTCTCTATATGACACGCACGTACCGTTTCACATTAGTTTGGTATCAGAGCACAAGGTTTAGGCAGGAAAACTTTGCATTAGAATAAAAAAATTAATAAAAAATCTTTTCTTTAGGCATTTGTCTTTGAAAAATGTCCTTTTTCTTTCTTTTGCATAAAAAAATAAAAAAGAATAAAAATATGGCTAGTGAACCCCAAACTGCTAATATGAACTCTGAAATCCTCCAAAAGCTAAATGAAATTTTGATTCGCCCGACTAGTTTGGGACAAGCATTCAAGTCCACCTCATATCAATACCCACACCAAGGTAATGTAAAAACACCGGCATAAGATGGACACTAAAGATAAAATTGTTGCAAGTAACGCTATAGGCCAAAATACTATCCTGCAATCTAGTGTAACAAATGTCAAGGTTATGGACATGTTGCTGTCATGTCTAAGCCCAGTCAAAGTCGCAAAGTTCGAGAACCACCTGTAATGAATCCAAAGCCCCTTCCTCCTTTACTGTCAACCCATAATGTCGTCTGCTCTGCTCGTCAACCCCTTCCTCCTCTACTATCAATATCGAGCACAGTCAGAGTTGCAATTGATAAACTGCTTATAGCTGAATCAGAGTCTGACACTTAATTTATTTACTACGTGGAAAATTTTGAAGATTATGACTCTAACGAAAAAATTCAGTGTGATGACATTGAGGGATTCAGTACTCTAATTCCTCCTGAGACCACTCCAATGATTACAAAACTTGTTGAAGTCATCTGTAGTCACACAGACTTTACTGATGTATCACCTAAGAACAGTACTCCGATTTTCCCCAAACACACCCAAGTGATTACGGGGATTGTTGAAGTTCTTCATGAAGACCTTCCGGACAGACTACCACTGACGCGTGATATTCAATACAACATTGATTTAGTCTCAGGAGCTAATTTTCCTGACTTGACACACCATAAGATATATCCTACCATGTATATTGAACTCAAAGGGCAAGTTGATGAGTTGTCACTAGAGATCAAGCAACAGTGTTTTGTCCTAATAAATATTCATTTCTATGAGGACAAGTTCTGGAGCTATATCGTGACAAAGAATGTGGGTATGATCAAGGATGTTATCATATATAATCGATCTATATCCAAAATTTTTGAGAATGCAGTCATCAGAGAACATGACGCATTACAGATTATCAACTTCTCTTTCATTACTGTCGAACAGGGTGCGTCAACATGACGCATTACAGATTATCAACTTCTCTTTCATTACTGTCAAACAGGGTGCGTCTCCTCTGCTTTTACCTATTTGCATAACTTTCATCTTCACTGTCGAATCAGGTAAACTGTCACATACCTTTAGGATGATACCTCTGATAATCCCTTTTGATCGAGGTCTTATACATTGTTGATCCGATGATCCAAGTGCCGAAAAAACTTTAATATCCAATAGAGAGTTAAAGTTCACTAGTTATCTTTTGGAAGACTCTTTCAGTAATAATAGGCACTGAGTTAAGTTCTCTACTGCACTTCGTTATAGAGTTTCTCAGTCTGCATTTAGGCCTAAACATCTGAGTCTGCATCACATTTTGTCACTCATATGCAAGTTCTACATATGAAAAATCAGTGATATATTTGAACAAGCAACGCTAACTATAATTTATAGTCTGACATCATGAAAGAAATTAAAAACTTTTAGTGTTGATTTTGTGATGGTTCGGATTCGTCCAAAATGGTTTCCTCAGGAAACTGTTAAAGATTTGTATGTATGTAGTATTGAACTTTTCAAAATCTTAAAAGAATTTAAATTATAATACTTATATTATAGATTTGACATTAGTTCTATTTTCAATATTGAGGACTAAATGGTTTACAAGGTCTTGATTTTTCATAAACTACCCACTGATTGATAATTCTTACCCTGAGCCAATTTTTTAGTCTTCACTTCCTCACTTTCAGATATTCATCCTATACAGCAGCAAAATTTGATAACATTTTATATGATAAATTTATGATACAATTTGACTAGTAATATGAGATGTAAGAAATAAACTTATAGCAGTAAGAGAGCAGTTCTACGATTGAGTAGACCGGGTCGAGTTTTTTCCCATCTGGGGAGAATTGATGAGAACACTTGTATTTTTATTTTTTATGTTTTTATTCTATTTCAGTTTTATGTAGCGATGATAGTGGGTAGTTATGAAACCATCATGTGTGGTAGTGGGCAGTTATGAAACCAACATGTGTGATAGCGGGTAGTTGTAAATCTAGCCTATATGTAGGCAATTGTATCTTATTTGAAAGATGATAAATGGTTAATTAAAAAAATGCCTTTTGTCTGAACTCTCTCTCGACTGCATCTCCTCTCTTCATCGTCTCTCTAAAGAATGATGAATGTTCTGAAACAAAAGATCTCTTCTCCATGTCTCCTTTCTTCCTCCGCTCTCTAATGGATGATGATGAAATGAAAAAAAAAATCTGAAACTTCCTCTCTGCAACTTCTTCTCTATTCTCCCTATCCCTCTGTCTTTTACAGCAGTATCATTCCTCTCTCCCTCTGCCTCCCACAACAACAACAACCCAATCCTTCTCTCTGCCTCTCACACACCCAACAATAGCAGCATCAGAGTGAAGCAGCAGCAACAGTAAAGCAAAAGCAGCCGCAGTGAAGCAGCGACAACAGCAAAGCAACAGTAGCAGTGCAGCAACGTACCAGCAGTAGCAACACAGCAACAACACATCATCAGCGCTCATTTCAGTCCTTCCTGATGCTTCATGTCTGGAATGAACCAATACTGTGAGTTATATCAAAGTAATCTAATTATTAGTTAATTATGTATCTGTTAAATCATCTCTAAAATATTATTTTTATTCCATGTTGTCCACTATAATGTGAGATGTGTGACTGCAAATCTTGTGATTTATCATTGATATTGAGAATAGAACTTGTCATGCATGATATATGTATTCTAATTAGATTTAATTGAGAATTGAAATGTTCAAATCAAGCATGCAATACTTTGTTAAAAACTCGTGTGTTTGACATTGTTAGTTTTCAATTGCTTTTCTGTCGAAAATCTTTGTATGTGGTGAAACGTGGCGAGTTCGATTACATCACTAATTTTCTACATGGCATGCACACACCATTTCACATCAAAAATATTCGTAAAAATAATATTTGAGTTATCCGTGAATTGCATGTCATCTTTGGATAATTTATGTTAGATTGCTTCTAATAATGACTCTTGGCTTTGGCGCAAAAAATTTGGTCATTTAAGTATGAAAAATATTTCAAGAATTTCAAATTTTGATTTAGTTAAAAGTCTTCCAAAAATTTCTTTCAAAAAATATATTTTATGTGATGCTTGTCAACATTATAAACAAGTTAAATCTTCTAAATCAAAAGATTTGGTTTCAACTCATAGACCTTTAGAATTATTGCATATGAATTTATTTGGTGCTACTCGAATTCCATCTTTAAATAAAAGTAGATATGTATTTGTTATTGCTAAATTTTATCCGCGTCTTACATGGGTTATATTTTAAAAAAATAAAAATGATGCTTTTAATGAATTTGCAAGTTTTTACTAGAGAATTCAAAATCAAAAGTCTCTAACCATTATCACCATTAGAAGTGATCATGAAAGAGAATTTGAGAATGCATCTTCTGCAAATTTCTGTGACAAGTTTGATATTTACATAATTTTGTGTTTCCTAAAGCATCTCCTCAAAACGATGTTAAAAAAAAAGAATAAGACTTTGCAAGAATATGCTAGAACCATATTTGTAGACAGTAACTTCCCAAAATATTTCTGAGCTGCATCGATTGCAACTGCATACTATGTTTTAAATCGTGTTCTTATTCGACCTATTTTAAACAAAATATGTTATGAATTGTTCTTTGATAGAATTTTGAAATTTTCTTACTTTAAAGTATTTGGGTGCAAATATTTTCTTTTAAATACTAGAGATGTTTAAGATAAATTTGATGTTAGATCCGATGAATGTATTTTTATTAGATATTCTACACAGAGTAAATCATATAGAATTTTTAATAAGAAAATATCTAATATTGAAGAATCTTTACATGTTATATTCGATGAATCTTTACCTAAATCTTCTCATAATACATGTATAAATGATGATATTGACACATTTCTGATTAATGCTACTATTGATACATCTCATGTTGACACTAACATTTCTAACAAAAAAAATTTCTTCTGATTTACCGAAAGAATCTGTTGAGCTAAGAAATCATCCTCCTGATTTGATTATTTGAGCTATTTTGCATGGTGTTCAAATTTGATCCAAATTAAATTAAATTACTCATGTTGCTTTTATATCTTCTATTGAACCTAAGAATGTCAAAGAAGCATGAATTGACGAATTTTGAATTATTGCTATGCAAGAAGAGTTGAATCAATTTGTTAGCAATAATATTTGAGATCTTGTTCGCGATCACATGACCATCCAGTTATTGGCACCAAATGGGTCTTTAAGAACAAACTTGATGAATCCTGACAAGTTGTAAATAACAAAGCAAGATTGATTGTACAAGATTACAATCAAGAGGAATGTATTGATTTTGATGAAACATACGCTCTTTAGACTTGAATCCATTTGCATTTTTCCTATGCATCTTATATAGATAAATTTTATCAAATAAATGCCCTGTTTTAAGTATCGGCCGAGTCGACCGAGATATCGTCCGATATCTCCATTTTTACCTGCTGCCGATACGATATGGGAAAATCGTTCGCCATATCGCTTGCAGCAAAAAACGGTCGAGATTCGAAATATCGGCCGATAAGTCGCTCGATATGTCGCCCGATATGAAATAACTTATTTATTGCATGATTGCGTGTAAATGTACATTGTTTTTTACTGTCTTTGCATGCATATCACATCATTTTTATTAGGTAGATATCTATGACACTAAACTAACTTCTAGTTATCAATATTTCGTTATATATAGTGTCTGATATGAACAGCCGATATGCGCGCGTATCCCCGATATCTCCCCCGATATCCGATATCCGATATGAAAAACCCCCATCCGATACGATCCCCATATCCGATATTTAGAACCCTGAATAAATGTTAAAGGTGCTTTCTTAAATGATTTTATTAAAGAAACTATTTTTTGTTGAACAACCTCCAAGTTTTGAACATGAAAATTTTCCTAATCATGTTTTCAAGCTTAAAAAAGCTTTATATAATCTTAAACAAGCACCTCGTGCTTGGTATGATAGACTCGAAAGTTTTCTTTGAATTTTGATTTTGATATTGGTAAAGTAGATACAACTCTGTTCATTAAATGTACCAACAATGATATCTTACTTATTCAAATATATATTACTAATATAATATTTGGTTCTACTAATAATGATCTTTATTAAAAAAATTCTAAGACCATGCAGAATGAGTTTAAAATGAGTCACATGGGTGAACTCAACTACTTTTTGGGTCTTCAAATCAAGCAATTAAAAGAAGAAATCTCATCAATCAAAGCAAATATGCCAATAAACTTCTCAAAAGATTTGAGATGAAAAATTCCGGAAGCAAGAGGACCCCATGATCACAACTACTATGCTAGATAAAGATTAACATGGCAAGAGTGTTGATCAAAAGGTACACATTGAGGTATAATTGGTTCACTCTTATATATAATTGCTAGAGACCCGATATTATGTTCATTATTTATTTATGTGCTAGATATCATTCTAATCCTAAAGAATCACATCTTAAGACTGTAAAAATGATTCTTAGATATATTAATAACACAATGAATTATGATTTATTCTATCCAAAATCAAGCACATTTGAGTTAATGTCATATAATGATGCTGATTTAGCTAAATGCAAATTCAATAGGAAGAGTATTAATGGTACTTGTCAATTTTTGGGACATTCACTAGTATCTTGGTTCAGTAAAAAGTAAAACTCTGTATCCTTATCTACAACCGAGGCAGAATATATTGCTGCAAGTGTTGCATGTACACAGATTTTATGAAAAAATAAACTTTAACTACTATGGCATTACGTGTTCCACATCACTTATAATATGTTACAACACAAGTGCAATTAATCTATTTAAAAATTCTATTCAGCATTCACGTACAAAACAAATCGATAAGACATTATTTTCTATGTGATCATGCTTTTAAGGGTGATTTCTTTAGATTTTATATTTACCGATAAACAAATTGATGATATATTAACTAAATCTTTAAAAGAAGATATTTTTGTGAACTTAAGAAGAGAAATAGGTATATACTCTATTTCTGATATTAAATATTTTTAAGACCATATTTTACATTTCATATACAAGATTTTTTGTAATTTATTGGTTGATTAGTCGACTTAAGTATTAGCCGACTAACTCGATCAATAGTCGACTATATAAACTAATGATTATATAAAAAGTGCATATTTCATAACTCTCGATAAATTTCTTATTAGTCGACTAATCTGATAATTAGTCGATACATTGTCAACTAATGAGTTCAATAGTCGACTAGTCTGGCATATTAGTCGACTAACACTAATTTCTAAGTTCTCTGTATTGGATCCACTTACAAATTTGACCAATTTAACTTCACTCGTACCCGAACTTTCACCACATCTAATCCTAACCCTACATCTGATTTTGACTCTATATATCTTCCCCCACACACCTCTCTTGCTCTAAAATCAAAATCCCCAAATCCTTTCACTCTAGCAGTATATGCACTAGTAGCAGCAGCTTCAACCTCAACTAGCAGCCCATTTAGTTGACCACTGAGTCGTAAGTAGCAGCAGATCCAGTCGACTAGTCCCTTCACTACTTCATTATCTCCATCTTCTATTGATTTGTAAGGTCTAAACTTCTTTTAATTCCTTCAAATCATATCTAGGGCTAAAAATCCAAGTTGAATCTTTCATCTTCAACTGAGAATCTTGAAATCTATCTTAGGGAACCAGAAATGCTACCCGACTTTACTCGTATTTCAAAACTTGAGATAAATCCGGGTAGATTTGCCAATTTTTCAGATTTTTGCTCTTATAATCTATAGCTTCTTACTTTGAACAAGCCAGGCTATATGATTTATTTTTAGTTGAGAGCATTCTCTTATTATCCCTCTCTTATCATTTTGTTCTATGCAAATCTAACACGTACTTCAAGCTCTAGATGAAACATAAATGTTATTAGTACACCAGTTAAAGGAAAAGAAATTGAACTTAGTCCAAAAGCTATAGGCAAAATTCTCAACATTCCTTACAAAGGCCTTAGCTTAGATGAGATTAAAATGAATGATGAAGAAGTTTTATCTCAACTATTTCTTCCCGGTAAAGGACTTTCAATGGAAAATAAGTTATGACAAATCCCTAGACTTATTAGGAGAATCTTAGCTTACAATATGGTTCTTAAAATCGGTAGTTTCCACTATTACTCTCATGATCTTACTAGTTGTGTTTATGCCATCATGGCTAAACTAAAAGTCAATTGGGCTGAAATAATCTTTAGTACAATGATTAAGCACCACGCCTCCTTCCTTTCATATGGTGCTTTATTGACTCATATTTTTCAAAAATTCAAAATTGACCTTAAAAATGTGTCACAAGTGATTAAAAGCCTTGAGTTGTTTGATTCTTTAGTTCTTCTTTGTATGAAACTTCAATCTCTTGATGATCAACCTCCTTCATCCCCTCATGTTGGACCTTCTACACAACCACCACCTTCTCCACAACATGAATAACCAACTTACCCAGCTCAATCCTCCTCGGTTCCACACTTTAGTGATGCATATTATAACACCCTCACAGCTGAAGTCATGGAACTCAAGACTCAACAAGCCTTCATGCTAGAATCTCAATTCTTGCTTCTTCAAAATCAAGGACTTCTCATGGACCATTTTGCCTCAAAGCAAATTTGGATGGATCACATGTATAAAGATCAGCAACAAATTCTTCGGATCTTGAAAAACAATTTCCACCACCTCCACCCGGATCTGATGCATGAGCTACTTATGGTGCATTTGTTATGTGTCATTTTAGTTCTTTTGTTTTTCAAGAAACTTTTATGTTTTTGTTTTTTTATTATGGTTTGTAATAATTTCACATTTTAAACTTTGGTGTGTAACAACTTTTATGCAATTTAAGTCTTCTGTGTTTCTCTATATTGATGTTATTCTCCTTTTGTTAATGACAAAGAGGGAAACAAATATGTGTGTGTGTGATATTTTGATGCAGGGGGCAATTACTAACATATATCAACTCATTCTAATATGCAGGGAAAGCAGTTAAAAATGTGTGTGTGTGTGTGTGTGTATGATATTTTGATGCAGGGGAGCAATTACTAACATATATTGACTCACTCTAATATGCAGGGGGAGCAATTAAAAGTATATGTGTGTGTGTGATACTTCGATGCAGGGGGAAGCAAATACTAACATATATTGACTCAATTTTTTTCATCATCAAAAAGGGAGAAAATATTGGATTACAATGTATCACTCCTTATTTTGATGATAATAATATACTTTATATGCTAACATCTTATGCAGTATTCAAGGCTATCAACTACTTATCAAGTTATATACTGACATCACAAGGCTTCTACTACTTCCACATGAAGATACAAAATGGAAGATATCAATTGAAGACATGTATTATTGATCATATTGTAATAATATCTTTTATTTCTTAGAGATATTGTACAAGCCTTGAGCACGCACACACAAACACATACACTAGATGTCCGATAAGCTTATTCAAAGTCCATATCCATACTTGATTAAATCTCTATTTAAAAAAATCAAGTTTTGACATCATTTGTACAAATCATGCACAAATTAGTCAACTAATAGATTTTGTTTAGTTAACTAATATCCAGGGTAGTCGACAAATATATTGCCCTAGTCGACTACTGAGATTATACAGAACCATTCCAATCTTTCTGTTACTTGATTAGTCGACTAACCCTAAATTCTACTTGACTACTGAGATTATCCAATGACCAATCAATTCTCTATTTTCTTGACTAGTCGACAAACTTATTTTCCTAGTCGACTACAGAGATCAAACAGAAACTTGATATTCTCTGTAAACTTGATTAGCTGACTAATAAAATTAACTAGTCAACTAATGGTTCAAACTGTCACTAGACTAGTCGACTAATGATTTTGATCAATCGACTAATATGTTTGAATAGACACTTGTCTAGTCGACTAATGATCTTACTAGTCGACTAATGTGGCAGTTTATAATTGTTGATATTCTGATCATTCCTACATTTACCCTCCAATCTAACTAGAAATTTGAGTTTTGAATTGTCCAATAGTTATTTTATAATTTATAGTTACCAAATCACCTATAAATAGAGAGTCACTCCTCTCACTTGAACACACAACTAAAATTCTCTTTCTTGACTTCAAAAATTCAGAATTCTGTCAAGAAACTTAAACTCTCTCTTGCATTCCCTATTTCTTCACCCAATTTGTAGTGTTGTGAAGAATTTCTGAGAGGTGCAGTATAAGCCATAAGTAGATACATTTTCACAATCACTTAAAGGCTTATAGGAACATTTGTACTTATTGTAAAGAAAGGTCTTCGTGGTGCAGAGAAAAGTTGTACAGAATTGATAAGGGTGTTTGTCAATTGTTGTACATGTATTGATTTTATAGGCTTCAAAATCAAGATAAGAAAAATCTCAAGTGGATTGCTTGGGAATTGGATGTAGGTCAAGAGGACCGAATCAGGATAAAATTTTTTTGTTTATGTTTGCGTTTGCATTCTAATTTTATTTATGTGATTGTTAATTTTTTTTCAAGTTAATAACATTTCTTTGTAAGATTTTTTAAATACTATTCACCCTCTTTAATGTTTGTGTTGCCTAGTTTAGGATCCTACATGAGTGTCACTAATATAGGACAGGAAGAATTTTAAGGTTTGTGGTGGGAATTTTGGTGAAATTGGGGAAAAGATCATGGATCGCAACTCAAATCTTAACTTCACTGTCTGATTCGATTCAATCCATAAAATCAAATCAAAACAACACAAGTTTCACATCGAAACAAAATTTTAATAAATTCATCATTACTTTTAAAATTCAATACATGATTATATATAGCCTACAATACGTGCACCATACATGTAATTATTGATAAAATCAAATCTATCCAAATCTAATTCAAATAAATCCTAAATCTCAATCAAATCTAAATTCAAATAAAATCAACAAATCCTACTAAATTTGAACCATTTGATTCTCCCATCATTCTCTTCGGCTTGAAAAACATTCATGCCTAATGAATGTAATGGTAGGTACAAGGTAAGCATGACCGGATAGAACTGAACCGCATCAGCATCCTCGAACGGGCCAAGATGGTGGTCAAAAAATCATCACTGATGTGTCATGACTGAACTAAGGTGGTGAAGGTATAACAATCTTTCGTGACAAGCCGATTGTGAAGGATGATAGGTCGAGCCAATCACAGATAGCAAACAGATGTAAATTATTCATGATGAAAACTAAACTGACTGCACTTTGTACCTTGAGTAGCCTGATCTCATGTGATCATGTCTCCTGTAAAAAGATCTGTAATAAGTCATAAATGTCAGGCGATCTAAAAGATAATGAGGAAAACATCATAGTGAGTGAACATAGCTCCCTAGTAAGCTCTACTGAAAGATCTATCAATAAGAAGCTCTTCAACTTCTGTGAGCTGTGACGAATCTCTTTTTCCAATGGCACCAACACAGTAACAATTCTGGCCCTTGCTCTTTCACTTCTGGTTTTGGATCTTCAACACTTTTGGATGTCTCCTCAACAACTTCTGTCTCGATAAAGACTGGAAGCTCTGAATCTGTGTCAACATTTATTGTCATGCCTTCTAGAATCTTCTGGATGCCATCTATAGTCTCCCAACACTCAGTGAAGAAATCAGCAATTAATTGCCTCTCAGGTTTGGGCTCTTGTTCAAACTTGATTTCGATACTGTAAGAAGGTGCGGGAGTATATCGAGTACGAAGGTCCTGTAAAATAAACCAACATTGACAAAAACTATAAATTATCTTTCTATTACAAATAAGCTTCTTCAACCAGCCTCATTTGGGCATAATGACACTTTCGTTCAAATGTCAGGGAGAAATAACTGAAGAATTCTTTCTAAAAAAAATCTTCAAAATAATTTTCCACTTCTTATATCCATAACAATCATGAGAAACCTGAAAACACGAGATAGCTGCATATATATCCCGGTTAACTTTCTTTTCACCACCATCAGTACATATATAACGACCACAAAAGTAAAATTTCATGAAGAAAATTAAGTGCATAAACTTAGATATTACCCAAGAATCTCAACGGCTCAAACTGGGCTCATATCAGGCTGGATGTGTGGCCTGAAACGTTGATCTTCTACTGCAGGAACAATAGTGATACTAAACAGGGGCTAGTGGAGGCCGGATCTGTTACCCGAATGCTGTGAAAAATTTTCAGTATCTCCGGGACTCAGTTGTGGATCCAATACTTTAGACGAAACTCGAATCAAACTCTGAACGGACCTAAAATGGACTCCGTAACATCGATGTATAGTGTTGTTAGACTGAAATAGCTAAGCTGGCTCAAAGTCGAGTCGCGGACGTCAGCGTCAACTTAGCTGACATCAGCATCAACTCGGGTGAGCCGTGTCGGACCCGACGACTTAGGTCGGCTCGGGCCGACTCACGGCTCGGGTCATCTCCGCGGCTCGAGTCCAGTTCGGGGCGGCTCGGGTCTGGTCAGTTTCGAGTGGATCCGACCCAAATAGCTTTAATTAAACCCGAAATCACTAGGGCTTCTTGATTCTGATGCAAGCGCAACGGCAGAGAAGATATGGATTTCAGACGGTGGGGATGTGCAGATTGATCCAACGCCAATTTAGGATTGGATATGGGTGTTGTCTGCGGTGACGTTGCAGGCAAGGCGGCGCTTGTCGGTATCGAGAGTTGATGAGAAGACGACACGGAGTTGAAGATCGGTGAGTTGCGGCGACGGAGAAGATGTGGATCTCAGAGTAGTGTTGTTTGGTCCGTTGGCGGCGGAGTGGTGGATGTTGGTTGTGGCGGTTGTCATTGTTATTGTCGATCAACGATTCAGAGAACAGAGGCGATGGAGCGGAGCAGGAGGCGGCCGGACTGGGTCGCAGTGGCTGTGGAGAGGGCGATTGGCGGTGGCGACAGTGAGATTTTTGAATGAGGAAGATGAACAGTGCAGGGAGGGGATTTTTTTTCATTTTTTTTATTTTTTATTCAGGAACTTCAGCTCTGATACCACATTAATGTGGGTACGGGAGAAATTTTAAGGTTTGTGGTGGAATTGGGGAAGAACATGGATCAAAGAAAATGATATGATCACAGATCGCAACCCGAATCTTGACTTCGTCACCTGATTTGATTCAATTCATGAGATCAAATCAAAACAATACAAGTTTCACATGAAAATAAAAATTTAATCAATTCATTATTACTTTCAAAATTCAATACATGGCTATATATAGCCTACAATATGTGCATCATACGTGCAATTATTGATAAAATCAAATCTACCCAAATATAATTCAAATAAATTCTAAATCTCAACCAAATCCACTCAAATCTAAATTTAAAATGAAATCAACATATCCTACTAAATATGAACTATTTGATTCTCCATCAGTCACCCATTCAGAATTTTCTTTCGCCTAAACACACTTATTAAAAAGGTTTTTCTATGATTTCTCTCTCAAAAATGCTAGCTACAAGTAAATGTTTAGACTATAAGAACTATATTCTGCAGACTTTCCTGATGCATATCTCACAGGGAAAATTCACTTGATTTGTGACATACTATCTCCATTTAGGGTATGTCATCCTCACTATAATAACTCTTCACAAGGCAATGTGGAATTCTAAGGTAGCTCTCATGGATTCAAGAGGTGACTCCCACCAGTTTGTGTAATGTAGCACTCAGCTCTATGTGACACTCAATTCCATAAACTTCTAACTTTTATTATACCATTTGTCACACTCCGTGTGAGAGAACAACTTCCCAACCCATGTAGAAATTACTCTGGACCAAGCACACTTAAACATAAGTTTTTTCTTTATTTCTAAAAAGATGTTAGTTATGATTAAGACTTGAGTTCACAAGAACTATTATATGCGACAGAATTTCCGAATACAAATCCCATGTGGGACAACTCAGCTGAATGGTCTTAATCATACATAGATATTCATCATACAAGAAACAATGTGAAGATAGAAACACAAAATGGAAGTTTAAATAGTTTAGGACCTAGTTTACTAAAAAAAATTAAATTGTTAAATTACAAGTTTAGGCATGGACACTTTGAATTCAAGGTAAGGTACTCAACTAGTGAACTTGAGTGCAGATATAAACATGTGGCTGATTTTCCCTGCATAGCATGTGTAAACTATCTTTGATTTAAACCTCGGGGCTACATGGCTCAGTAATGAGGAATAAGCATAGGTACTTTTTCAAAGAAGACCGTGGCATGTGACATAAAAGGACTGGTCTGTGCATGTGCATGCATACGTAATCTACACTCAGACAAAAATTTTATGTAAATAGTGCACTTATATGTGAAAAAAAAAATCATTTATGCAAATCAGTAAATGCTACCTCAATTTTCCTCATTTCAGCTTCAGTCTTTGCCTTCTGATGATTTTCCCATGCTTGAATTTTGATTTCTTCTTGCTTAAACCTGAAATTTTCATTGCAGTATTTTAGTCAGGTCCATATAAATGGTCATTGCCTCAAAGAGCTGCATGATTTGACTGCAAAAGAATCAAGATTAAAATGCTATGATGTGTGTGTGTGTGTGTGGAGAGAGAGGGAGAGGGAGATAGACTTGTGTAGTTCCGGAAGGATTCGAGCCCGAATCCTTCCCACTCAAATACAATCATACATCATACGAATACAAGATCCATTCCGTTGAACTTGATCTATATTATTTCACGTATTTATAAACCAAAAACTAAGTATTTTAAATACTTTTTGCCGATGCATCAAGTAGGGAAAAAATGGAAGGCCCAAATAGTGAATTGGTTAGTTTAACGGTGTAGAACATTTGACACCTAACAAAAATTGATTTTTAGGGGTTTTAAATGTTTACATCATAATCAAATGGCCTGATCGAGAATTTGTATGTCTGAAGACATAGGTCTAACCAACTCACTGCTTTCGGCTGTTCATTTTGCGCCGATTGATGGATGGGAAAAAGTATTCAAAACACTTGATTTTTTTTTATTTTTAATTACTTTAAATAATATAGATCAACTTCAACGGAGTGGATCTTGTATTTGAATGTCGGATGTTGGTATTTGAGCGGGAAGGATTCGGGCTCGAATCCTTCCGGAACTACACAAATCTCTCTCTCTCTCTCTCTCTCTCTCTCTCTCTGTGTGTGTGTGTGTGTGTGTGTGTGAGTGTGTGTGTGTGTGTGTGTGTGTAAGCCGAGGTAGGCACACACCTAGCCAAATACTTGGCTTTCCCCGCATCCTCCCAGGCTGCTGCACGAGCATTATTGACATTTTTAGCTGGCTGGTCCACCGGAACAGCTCCATCACTTTCCTCCGCTTCCTTACTTGCCCAAGCTGCAATACTCATCTTACCCAATTGTTGTCCAAGAACCATTATTTCTCTCCTAGTTTTCATTTTCAATTCCTTTTCAGACAATTCCTTTTTGTCAGAATCCCCAAGGTGCTCAGATAACTCAGTTGCACTTGAAGTGGGTCCAATTCTTGCAGGGGATAATGGACGAGAAGAATTTGGACTGCGTGTAGGTGTTGCAGGTCTAATAGGGGTTCCTGTCCGTGAAGCTTCCTGGCTAGCAATAGGAGTCATTTCTGTGCCCATATCTATCATGGAAACAGACTTAACCGTTGGTGGGGGAATAAATGTTAGAGCACTTTGAACAGAGTCTGAGGAGTGGTGCTTGCTGAGACTAACTGCACAAATTTGTATAAATTTTTTTTAAAATGTTATAATATGATCCAGAACTTGGGTGAACTTACTATAAAGGACTCAGATATAAAAGCTAACAAGTTATCAATCAAATTGACTGAATATACATTAAAGAAATGCTTAAAAGGAAAAAGAATCTGTAGAGAAGTGGTTCAGCACCCACAGTTTATAATGTACTGGGAGAATTTATGATGGCATCTATGATTTTATATACAACCCAGCACAGAAACTTCCAGACATACCTAAAGCAGAATCGCATGGAGTTAATGAATCTTGATTTGGGAATTTCATGAACACAAAAGGAAATTCTTAAACATACCATTTACACTTAAAGGAGCTTATGAATCCCATGGCATGGAGTTGTCTGGTCACTTGCTGAAGTCCCCAGAACAGAGTGTATTGACTAGTACACGGAGAATAACAGGATTAAGCAGCAGTGTTCAGATTTATTGCTAAGGTTGAATGAAGATGCCTTTTAGCTGGCAATGTTATCTTTTCTAGGGTGATTTTTTTCTTTGCATCTAGTCTCAAGACTGGAGAAAAAGTTCCTCATAGAGTGTGATGCCTATGGAAATAGCCATAATGAACGGATTGAGACTTCTAGGGCACTTTTGCTTTACCTTTGCCTTTTCTGATCCAGTCTGATATAACATCTGAAAGAAATCCTGGATTTTTTTTTTTCTTCCATTTGCCACCCAGGTCAAAGGTTTAAACTTTTGAGTCATTTGGTTTCCCTAAACAGGACCTGCTATCCGTGGTCCTTGCAACACATGAGGATTACCTGCATCCCGCCTACAATATATTGATTCAATTGCTAGCAAGAATAGAAGAACAATGTCCGCAGCATTCAGTTTTGAGAAGTAGAAACCTGACGGAGGGAAGTATGAGAAGAGAAAAAAGAAATGATTTAGAGAATTACTTGCTGATGTCTGGATGACAGAAGTATCCTTCAAGTGCACAATAGTCCATCAACTAGGCACATGAGTCTGAAAAAATCTTTGAATGAGACAAGAAAAGATCTTGAGCTTAAAACTTGCGTATTACGTGTAAACATAATCAGCTAAAAGGAACAAGTTGTCAATGGAAGTTGGAGCTTATGCAACCTTTAGATTTCTCTCACTTTTTTTGGTCATAATAAACCAATAATGGAGCTAATACTAAAGAGTTGATTACCAGCACAAGAGCACATGGCTCTATCGTCAAGAATAGAATCTTCTCTCAAGAGATGGAAAGAAAAGAAATGCCAAAAAGAGGAAGAATAAGATGAATAAAAAGAGTAACATCTTCATCATTAAAAAAATTGACAAAATTGTGAATTTCCAATATTATTGCACTACTGCAGATTATTTAACATAATGGATAAAAGGAAACCAAAATTATGTTCATTTTTCAATTTATTACTCATGAATGCTGATGAGAATTTCCCCAAATCTTGATCTCAAACAATTGAGGTTCCGCGCACTGTAGTGAATTTGCAAGTCTCCTAATGAAGTTTTTCTCACTTCAATTGTGATACGTCCAATACATGATTCTATTTTGGCTCTCTGGCTATCATCAAACCTCTATGTCTGGACTCTTTGCTTGCCTAGGGAATTTGGAGATTTTCTCCTTGGTCTTATAAGCTCAAAATCTATGACAAAAATAGTAGATCTAACTGCCCATCACGAAGTTATTAAGCTTCTATTGAATGACCCTGTCTTGCTCAGAGTAGCTTTAGCTAGGAATTTAGGACCAACTCGTGAAGAGTCGTCACATTAACAGCCAATTGGAAAAACTTGATCAATTCTTTTCTTGAGCTATTCCAACTTGTTGAATTATGCTCCATAGTCAACCCCATTTTGATGGGGAAAAGACAACGATGAAGAAGACAATGACAATGACAATGATGATGATGCTATACCTTAAATACCAAGAATAGGTATTGGTAAGCATTAGCGTGTATTTCTCAAAAGTTCAGCAAACTAAATGCCTAGAGTAAAAGATGTTATCCAAAAACCAACAGAATGAAATATGCATGTTTGGTAACTGCTTCTAAATCTTTTGAGCAATAAGGTGGGTGTCAGTACTTCAAGATTTTACCAAATCAGGATAAATATCAGGATAGGGAAAAGGCTTACATGATGATGAGATCAGATGTATACATCCAATATCAGGAATTAGTACTGATAATAATAAGCATGGATTTTACAGCGTTAAGCAAACTAAAATCCGAGAGTAAAAGGTGCAAAGATCGAATAAGCAATATCATAGAGATATGGATGCTCTGATGAATTGTTGGATAATTTGTATTTGAAATATCATAGAAAAATCTGAGTTTCAATGGGTTATTATTCATTTATATCCTGCTTTTACTCTAGAGAGATAATGGCACATTAACTTTCAATCAGTTTTTAGACGTTGGATGATTAATTACATTATTAATAAGGCATTTATATTATGTAAAGGTTAGGCATTATGGTTGTCCTAATTGCACATGACAATTTGATCCTATAAATAGAGATCCAATAGTTATTGGCTAGAGACAAACAAAGAACACCTCTCTCTCTCTCTCTCTCTCTCTCTCTCTCACACACACACACACACACACACAAAAACAGATGACAGTGTTTGCTACACTATTTTCTATTACTTGGGTAACTTGAAGAGCTATTCAGGTCATGAGGCTGAGCTGCTCGTGCGATGCTCAGTACCGGCTACTCGGGAGTCACTTTATCTCTACGTGTCTGATGTCTTGGAGAGCCCGCACGAGGGCTGAAATCAAATTTCGTAAGGCAGAGCTTGTTTAACCTAACCCCTTAAGCTGGTGATTTTTAAACTTATTTCTATTCGAAATATTATCAATTAAAATATTCTAAACAAATTTGTTTAATATATATTTTGGTGAAATTATTTCCAACATGAATAACACCTGTAGAATTTCTTTTAAGCAATAAAGGTGGGTGTGTAGCTGACAAATGTTTAAAGATCGAACCAGGGTTTTATATGGTATGGTTGAACTCTCTTAATGGGATTGTTTCTCTTTCGTTGCATGACATGAACAAGTAGGCATAATTTGGGTTTGGCTAGGAGGTACCTCCAGGGACAACCTACCAAACAGTTGGAGGGTTACCCCCCCCCCCCCCAACCCCCACAACACCAAGGTCAGGGGAGTTAACAACCTATGCCACTCCCCCTTGCAACCTTAACCCATCACCCCAAACTCCCCCCAAAGGGGAAAGAGGTAGTTTATGTGCATGTCTGCATAGGTTTAGGTGGAGGAATTGAGAACCACACGTGCACGGCCACAGTTAACTGTAGCTGGGGTAGCCCCTTCCCAAGATATTATGAAAAGCCTACCTCTTTGTTCAAGATTTCTTCAGCCGGAGATTTTTGTTCTTACTTAAGGGGTAGATATCAAGGTGAGAACAAGTACCTTATTTGATTACTCTTCTGTAGGTATATCAAGTGAGACTAGTGTACGTTTCCTATAGGTTTGTCATGTGTGATCATGATGACATATCAAAGTTCCATTTAGTCAAGAGATGCTTACAAAACAACTCAAATTCTTGTATCCTTTGAAAAGGACACATAAATGTATTACATGGGGTCATGATCAAAAATGACCTGATGGAAATATGATCTGGATTTGTAAAATAAGCAGGAATCATGTTCTTATGTAAATATTCCCTCGGGCATTTGCCGACAAACTTAAATGAGAAATCTGAAGTGAATCAAATTAATATCATTATGATTTACAGGATTCCTATGGACGTGTTGCTTCTAGTTCCTAGTATTAGTTTCTTTAAACCATCAAAGAATGTTCAAACTGACAACTTCAAGAGTCTTTAGATTGTTTAACTTAGATGGTATCTACTCCAACTACTGAACAAGACCAGTAGGGTGATGCTCCTAATCATTGGTGATGAGTGTAATTTACAGAAATGTTTTACACAAGTTTATGCCTATTATTTGTCACATTTAACGCTGCATGGGTATTTTTTTCTTATGTTTTTATAAAAATTATGTCAAGAGCACAAATTGCAGAAAAAAAAACGAAAAGAGGGAAAACGCTGATACATTGAAGATTGCAGCAAAATTTACACAAAACAGAAGACTGTAAAGACAAAACAGACTTGCCAACAGAGTCTACAAAATACAGAGAAGTAATTACCAAAAGATGAGAGCCAGAACTTGAAGAAGTTTGGCTGCCCAGCCGTGTACTGCTCAAAACAGAGGCCAGAATCAAATTCAGATTTGAATTACCTCGGTGTTTTGAACATAAGTTTCGCCACAGAAGTCTAAATCAGATGATTCAAGATGATACAGAAAGATAATTGAAAGAGCTATAATTCTTATGCTGACAACTTTTTCAGTTCAACCATTTGATTGTCCGTTTTCAGCAATTAACGCCAGGTGGCTGCAGTCCAATTCAGAATCCAATTCCTATTGCGAGTTAAAGTTAGATTAAAAGTACTATTGTATCTCCTATTAGATATAGGTCTGAGGTTTATATAAAGGGCTGCAATCCCTTGTAATTGTATCATGAAATCATAGAAATAAGGTTTACATTTTAGGTTTTAGTTTCTCTCGTAAAAAAAAAAAAATCTTTCTTATATAAAATTCTGCCTTTTGAAGAAGAAATTTTGGTGCTTCAGAAGAAAAAGATCAGAAGAGAAGCGGCGATTAAGGATTAGTTGTGATCCGCAAATTGATATTATATTATCTCTTTCTATTTTAACTTACTATATGAAGATAGAAATTGTGCTTATTGTTTTGCATTGCAACTTCTTTATCATGAACTAAATCTCCATAGCTAAGGCATTGACATAGGCAATACATATGAAGACATAATCTTGTTATTATTGTATTAGTTTCTATTCTACTACTTTATTCTTCATGTTAGATTATTTGCCATGTTAAGTATTTATTTCTGTTCCTCATGTAATTAGTTAATGTACGCAACTATATTGATGGCTAGGCTTGAGACCAGAGGAGATAATCTAGCCACGCTTTATAAGAATAGAAACTATATCCTTACACGTTGAGACTGAGAGGAGATACATAAGTAGTGCAATCATAAGAAAAAGATCACCGAACTTAATGCATCTTTTAGCTTGTAAATGTACTAAATCGAGAGATTTTAGGTTTTTGTCGAGGGATAGTATTAGTGTTGCTCGAGAGAGAATACTAATTAAAGTAGAATACTTTCAATTGTTAACATGAGTAGCATATAGTTACTAACACAATAAACTTGTAAATTCGGATTATTAATTGTTGAAATCAATTGCTCTGATTTTTTTTCTATCCAAAGCCAATATCTTTTAGTTTATTTCACTTCTACATCTATATTTTTATCAAATAAAGTTTGGAGTCAATACACTTTTGGTACTTAATAAGATAACAATTCTCGTGAGTTCGACGCTCTGCTTATCTCTTTATTAATTGTAAACAGTTAGTGCACTTGTCATTCACAACATCAAGTTTTTAGCAAAGTTATCAGGGATTGTTTATATTTATTAATATCAATACCGTTTGACTCTAAATTTACATTGAATTCTATTTTATCCTCATTTTTATTTTTATTTTTATTTTTTCAAGTCTATGGATTACAATTATTAATGGTCCTCACAAAAATTCGAGCTAATGCAAACATGCGGGTGGTGTGAAGAAATCCTGTTAGTGTTGTTAGTCAATATTATGCCAACACTTATACCTACAATTCAGCTTGGGGAAATCATCCAAACTTTCCATGGAGCTACAATAATTATGCTTTCAAGCCTCAATATTTTCAGCCTCAAGAAAAAAGTCCAAATTGGAAGAAACTCTCGAATAACTCAACCAAAATCTCAAATGTTTTATGACAGAGACCGAGACCATCTTCAAAAGCTGAGAAGCCTCCCGCAAAAATCTGAAAGTACAAGTGGACCAAATAGTTAATTTGCACTCAAGTAATAACGAGAAAAATCCCAAAGAGCAAGAGAAGGCGACTATCTTGGAGCAGCAGCAAGAAATTTTTAAAGAGTTAGGAGTAAATGAGGAGGATGAAGAAAGCATCGTAAAGGAACTCAAGTGGTCAATTAATTATTACGAGAAGAAACTTGTCTCGGATTTCTCAGAACAGAAGACAGACATACAAGAAATAGACACCACAGACCAGATGCAGAGGATGAAGAAACCTACTTGCAAAATTTCAACAGCATCAACCCCTGTCAGTCGGCTGCGCAGCCAACTCCCTGTAGAACCAGAGCCTGATCCTGAGTCACTGAAAGATTTGAAGAGCCTGAAGTTGTGCTTAAGTCTAAAGTTTCTTTCGAAAGAAAGAAACTTGATTTGAGTATTTATACGTTTGATGAGATACCGATTGAATATTCCTTTGAGGATATTATACTTCATGAATCACCAAGTTTGTATAATTTCAAGTGTTCATCTAGTCAAATTGGATGTGTTTTTTTTTGAAGGTTGATAATGCTTGGCCTTATTATGATGTTAGGATGATCCAATGCTTGAAATGTTCAAAGAGGACAAATTAAAAGGAGCGTAAACCAAAATTGAAAAAGACAGAACAAATTGGAGAGGCTTCATACGAAGTTGATGAAGAAATTGAGCTCCTCCAAATCTCCTTTGAAAAGGACGTATTGGGAAAGTGGCAAGCGTTCTCATGAACAGAATCGATAAATCAAGATAAGGAGATTAATTATTGTAAAAATGTATACTAACTATTTTTCTTTTTCTTTTTTGGATTTTTCTGTACCCCAGTCCAGAACCAGTGTTTCAAATTAGAAACAGAGATGCAATATGAACCAAATTGATGAAAAAAACCATCCACCCAAATTCGAGGAGCATCAGAGCCAGGAGGCTGACTGCATGGCAGAAAAATTGCAAAATCAAATCTGAAATTTGCCTAGGTGAATTCTTTCCTCTTATTTAATGTGTAGTTGTTTATTTTATAGACATGGGTAGTTTCTAATAGATGAATTTTGTTCATGATTTTAACCATATTAGAAATATTTTATTGGTCTTTGGGGTGGTATTTATTCTAAATTTACATGTGTTATTGATTCATCTTACTTTGCATGAGGACATGCCAAGATCTAGGTATAGGGGAGCAGTTTAAGATTTTTTTTATTTTACTATTCCTTTATTTTTAGATTAGAATTTTTATTTCTTCTTTTTTAATATTTTCTAGATTTTTCTTTTTCTATTATTATCTTTTTCTTTTACTAACTGAAAAAATTAAAATTTCAATAAGTTCATCTAGTGTTTAAGGGATTTGGTGACCATATAGTTCGAATTAGATGGGATATCAATTTGATAGAATCCTTAATTCTATAAGAAAAGGTGAAAAATCTGAAATTGAATGTCATCTAGAATTTGTTTATGTGATTATGCATCTTATACATACACATTGGTTTAAGCTTGGGATGATGAGGATTACTTAATACTAAACAAACAAATGAACTTAATTATTGATTAGTTAAATACTTTGACCTCAAGAAGCCTTAATATTTACGTGAAAGATAAGTTGAAAAAAAGTTATATATATATTAACAAGTCAATGATCAATTAGTTAGGTATCTTGGCCTCCAGAAGTCTTAATATTACACGAAAGAGAATTGGATGAGTTATATGTATGAAAAAAGAGAAAAACTGCTTAAAGGACAACGAAGTAGTAATACTTCAAACTTCTATAATATAAATAAAGTTTTAAATATGAAAGTTTGAATCAAAGTCCTAAGTAAAGAGCTATCACACGTTGACAAAGATGCACAGGATCGAAAAACTTAGAAAGGATGATGGGATATATTAGAATTTGAAGTCTCTAAGAAGAGATGATGGGATTTCTTGATAGGAGATTGAACTTGAAAAGGATTATTTGTGAAAACTATTGATCTTATTTGCTAGTGACACTTGTTGAACAAAAATATTTTTCTTTTTATTTCTTCTTTATTTTTCTTTCTTTATTTTTCAGTTATCCTTATTTTCTTAATCTTTTATGTTCTTTTCATCGAATATTGTGGGTATATTCACTGCAATCCCTTATGAGACAACACTCGTCCACTAAGAGTAACCTGAGAGTTAACGGTTTATTGCACATGCTAAGTGCAACCGTGATTCTTATGAAAGTGAGTTAGAATTTTTATTTTATTTTTAAGATTTTTAGTTTTTTTCTTTTTAGATTAGGATTTTGCTCGACTAGCAAAAGATAGGTATGGGGTGTGATTAGTGTAATTTATACATGTTTTATACCACTTTTATATCTATTATTTATCACATTTAATGTTGCATGGGCATATTTTTTTATGTTTTTATAAAAATTATGTCAAAAGCACAAATTTGAGAAAAAAGAGCAAAATGAGGGAAAACGACTATATCATTGAAGATTGCAACAAAATTTACACAAAATAGAAGACTCCAGAGACAAAACAGACTTGCCAACAGAGTCTACAAGATACAGAGAAGTAACTGCTAAAAGATGAGAGCCAGAACTTGAAGAAGTTCAGCTGCCCAGCTGCCCTGATCAGCTGTGCGCCGAGTACTGTTCAAAATAGAGGCGAGATCAGAATCAAATTTGGATTCAGACTGAACAAGTCTCAATATTTTTTATCATAACTTTTGCTACAGAAGTCCAAATTAGATGATTCAAGATGCTACAAAAGAGATTGAAAATGCTACAATTTTATGTTGACAACTTTTTCCAATTCAATCGTTTAACTGTCCGTTTTCAGCAATTAACGCTATGTGGTTGCAGTCCAATTCAGAATCAAATTCTTATTGCGAGTTAAAGTTGGATTAGTTCTATTGTTTCCCTTATTAAATATGCCTCTGAGGTCTATATAAAGGGCTGCAATCCCTTGTAATTGTATCATGGAATCATAGAAATAAGCTTTACAATTTAGGTTTTACTTTCTCTTGTAAAAATACCCTTTTTTTACATAAAATCTGGCTTTCAAAGAAGTTCTGGCTCTTTAGAAGAAGAATATCAGAGAAGTGGCAATTAAAGATTAGTTGTGATCTCCAAATTGATATTATATTTCTCTTTCTTTTTTAGTTTACTATATGAAAATAAAAATCATGTTTATTATTTTCTTTGCAACTTTTTTATCATGAACTAAATCTCCATATCTAAGGCATTGAAGTAGGCTATACATATGAAGATTTAATCTTGTTATTGTGTTAGCTTCTATTCTACTACTTTGTTCTTCATGTTAAATCATTGCCATGTTAAGCTTTTGTTTTCGTTCCTCATGTAATTAGTTAACATACGCAACTATATTGATGGCTAGGTTTGAGACCAAGAAGAGATAATTTAGCAATGCTTTATAGAAATAGAAACTATATCCTTGCATATTGAGACCGAGAAGAGACACATGTACTGCAATCATAAAAAAATACCACCAAATTTGATGCATCATTTAGCTTGAAAATCTACAAATCAAAAGATTGTAAGTTCTCATCGAAGGGATAGTATTAGTATTGTTCGAGAGAGAATACTAATTAAAGTAAGATATGTTCGATTGTTAACATGAATAGCATGTAGTTACTAGCATAATCAACTTGGTAATTCAGATTATTAATTGTTGAAATCAATTGACCTGGTATTTTTCTCTATCCAAAACAATTATCTATTTAGTTTATATCACTTCTACATCTATATCTTTTTTTCCAAATAAAATTTTGAGTCAGTACACCTTTTGTACTTAATAAGATAACAATTCTCGTGGGTTCGACACTCTACTTATCACTTTATTACTTGTAAACAATTGGTGCACTTGCCATTCGCAACATCAAGTTTTTAATATGGAGATTGGAAAGGAATAAAGGAATTTTCCCCCAATCCATCTATTAATTTTTGAACAATGAAGGCATCTTCAGTCTGCTCACCAAGAACTTAGCAAGAAGGTGCCAGCACCCTAAGGTATTAGTTCACATGTGGTTGGCACTTGGCAGTCAATAAAAGTCCTATAACTCTAATACTTTAGCAAAAGCATCACCGCCTGCACTATCTGACCTATGAACACCGCAAGCGTCTCCAGATACAAGTCCTGGCCTCAACCTTTGTTGCATTTACAGCCAGCATGTTTGATGTGAGACGGGGGAGATTTAGGATTTGTAGTGGAGATTTTAATGAAATTGGGGAAGAACAAGAGAGGAAGGAAGAGGATAAGATCACGGATCGCAACCCAGATCTTAACTTCACCTCCTAATTCGATTCAATACATATGATTAAATCAAAACACATTTCTATAGGGAAACAAATTTTAATCAGTTCACTATTTTTTCAAGAATTCAATTCAAGACTATATATAACCTATAATACGTGCACTATACGTGCAATTACTGATAAAATCAAATCTACTCAAATTAAATTCAAATAAATACTAAATCTCAATCAAATCTACTCAAATTTAAATTTAAATAAAATCAACCTGCTAAATCTAGACCGTTTGATTCCCCCATCATTCTCCCCGACTTGAAAATATTCATCACTAAAGAATGTAGTGGCAGGTACTAGGTAAGCACGGCCGAGTGGAACTGAACTGTATCACGAATCCTCAATCAGGCCAGGATGATGGTCGGAGAGTCAGCACTGATGCATCATTACTGAACCAAAGTAGTGGAGGTAGAACTGGCTTCCGTGATAAGGCAGCTGTGAAGGATGGTAGGTCAAGAGCCAATCACAAGTAACAGACAGATATGAATCATCTATGATGAATACTGAACAAACTGTATTTTGCATCATAAGTAAACTGATCTCTTGTGAGCATGTCTCATGTAGAAAGATCTGCAATATGTCGTAAACATCAGGCGATCTCAAAGAAGCTCCCATAGCTGTCAAAAAATAACACTAGCTCTATGGTAGGCTCTGCTGAAAAATCTACAAGAGTCTCAATAAGAGGTTCTTCCACTTCTGGCTCTGAATTTTGACCAATTTTTGGCTCTGGCTCATCAACAATGTATGGCTTGATGAGAATTGGAGAATCTATGTCAACCTTTGCTGACCTGGATGCCCTCTAGAGTCTCCTAAAATTCAGTAAAGAGAATGTGCGGAGCATACCGAGTATGAAGTAGGTCTTACAAGACAAATCAACATCAACAAGAACTATGATTGTCTTTTCACCACCATTAAGTTTCTCCAATCAGCCTCATTTGGACATAGCGACACTTCTGTTCAGATGTCAGAACAAAATAATTGAAGAAAACTTCAAAATTGCTTTCCCACTTCTCATACCCATCACGATCATGAGAGCCCCGAAAATATAGGATAGCCGCATACATATCCCATTCAACTTCCTTTTCATCACTATCAGTATATATATATATATATCGATCACAAAAGTAAAAGCCCGTGATGAGAAGTACATAAGTTTAGAAATTACCCAAGAATCTCAACTGTTCGCAGTGGACTCAAATCAGGCTGGAAAATGGGTCTGAAACGCTGATTTTCTGCTGCAGGAACAGAATCGACACCCATACATGGACTTGTAGAAGTAAGGTCTGATATCCAAATACTGTAAACTCTTTCTAATAGCTCTATGATTCAGCTTCGGTTTCAACGCTTCTGCGGAACTCGAATTGAACTTCAAACGGGCCTAAAACGGACTCCAAAAGCTCTGTTGTACTGCTGTTGAAAACAGTGGTGATTGAAATGAGCCGTCGTGAAAGTTTGGCTCAAATGAGCCACGACTCGAACCACTGGGATCAGCTCGACTTAGCTGATCTGGCTCAAATTGGCTCGTGGAGCCGCTGACATCAGTAGGAGCCGATGACGTCAGCGATGGCTCGAATTCGAGTTGCTCTCGCGTCGGTGCCTTAGATTAGCAAGTCAGGTTATTGGAGTAAACCTGAGTCCATAAAGCTCTACTTAAACCTGAATGGATCAAACCCATTTATCAATTCAAACCCGATTATCTCTCTTCTTCCCCTCAATCGACAGCTAGGGTACACATGGATGAGGTTGGCGGAAAGCTTCGGCGAGCGATGATACTGAGACGACGGCGACGGAGAAGGGATCTGACGAGTGGTGGTGTCAAAGATGACGACCACAGCGAGATCTATTGACGATGAAGAAGATGGTGGTGATATCATGCGGTGATCTCGTCGGTGGGCATGGTCATCGGCTGTAGGAGAGAAGGGTGAAGGCAACGGGGGATGGATGCGGTGTTAAAGAAGGCAGTGTTATCGTCGGTGATGAGGAGGATGTTGTCGACGACGGCAGGGCTAGCGGTGACTCTCTGAGTAGGGACAGACGACGGGAAGAGATGAGGGGCAAATGGTGGCATTGTTGCGATAGTGGAGGAGAGAGTGGCAGTGGCGAGATCTGAGGCTCATGCGAGGTTATCAGAGGATTCTAGGGTGTTGCCGAAGGCAACAGAGGTCGATGAATAGTGGGGAAGATCCGACAAGGGCAGTGGAGTCAGAGGGCCCTGGTGGAGTCAGAGGAACCTGGTGAAGCCGGCGGAGGGAGGAAGAGCTCCGGCGAGGTCGTGTGGTGAAGACGAGAAGGCATGGGCTAGACGGTGGCGGAAAAGGCAGCGAGCTCTGATTTGGGTTTCGTTGATGATGCATGCGGTGAAGATGAACAATGTTTTTTATTATTTTTCTGATTCTTTTCTCTTTTTTGAAGTGGATTTTGAGGAAGAAAAAGAGCAGAAAATTCGAGTCTGATACCAAATTAATGTGAGACAGAGAAAATTTAGGGTTTGTGGTAGGGATTTGGAATTAGGGGAAGAATAAGAGAGGAAAGAAGAGAATATGATCACAGATCGCAACCTGAATTTTGGCTTCACCGTCTAATTCGATTCAATCCATGTGATTAAATCAAAACAACGCAAATTTTCACAGGGAAACAAATTTTAATCAATTCACCATTTTTTTTAAGAAATTATCAATTCATGACTATATATAGCCTACAATACGTGCATCATACGTACAATTATTGATAAAATCAAATCTACTCAAATCAAATCCAAATAAATATTAAATCTTAACTAAATCTACTCAAATCTAAATTTAAATAAAATCAACAAACCTACTAAATCTGGACAGCTTGATTTCCCAATCAATTTCCCTCATTAATTTTAAAAAAATTAAAATCATAAAGGTGAGAAGAAGTCTGCCTTCACTCTGGTCCCTATGAACTATTTGGAGGGAAAAGGGGGGCATAGACCTTTTCATAATCTAAAATGAAATCTGGAGGCTTGCTCCCTTGGTTGCATGAGCTTAAAAAGCATAGCCAAATAATAAAGTGGGTTTTCCTGCCCTCCCCGCTAGGTTTTATGGCAAGCCTACCCTTTTTTATATTTCATGGGCAAAAATTTGGCATCCAGATAATTGGATCGATGTCATGTTGACAGCCTGTTGAAAATGTTGTCAAATTTCACATGAAGCTTTATCAATATGAACTTATGCTCTATAAGAGAACAGATTTTATTGATCCAATGAAGCAAAATTTACATAGATAATTCGCATTTGCTTCTTCAATTAATGATATTAACCATAATTCTGTATGTTGGTTAAGTGTTCCCCTCCAGAGACTAACAAAGTAATGAGCATCAATCTGTCTTATTTTATCAAGTACCATGCTTTTTTAGTAAATCATCTGACCTCCTTGTATAGAATAAATAAAATTTTGAAAAAAAACCATAGGCAAATGGTTATTGGACATGTTAAACGGTTAACTACTGATTAGGTAATGAGGGTATGAAACTTTAGGTCCTTCCCCAAAAAAAAAAAAAGAAAAGAAATAGACTTCTGACCGGTATCCTCCATATGCTAGTAAATACACATTGCTGTGTTTATTTAATTTTAATGAATAAGCAGATAGTTGCTAAATATTTTGATAAAATTTATCAACTTGGTAGTAGACCCAACCGAACGGTTCCTGATTTTTACGGAGGATGAACCGAAACCAGATCGACAGCAGCCAGTTCCGATTCCAGAACCGGGTCAGGTCCTTTTTTTCTTCCGATTCTTGATTCGTTTCAACTCCATTGAATATTAATTTTTATATATATAAGAAAATTTAAAAAATAATTAAAAAATAAAAAAGGGCTTAAACTTAGTCTTTACCATCATTAAGTTGTCATCGTATCCCCCACAAGGTTTAGAAGAATCAAAACCCGCGTAGTTCTCTTACCTCAATCCATGTATCGTTTCTCAATCGATTCCTTCTGTTTCAATAGTCGTCATTTTCATAAAGTCTTCATTTTCTTCTCGTATGATTTCTTGTTGCCTTAATGTGGCTTTTGTCCAATCATGAAGACATGCTTGGGCCTCTACCGATTTGGGGGACATACTCGAACGGATTTGATATAAAATACTTCTCTCGCACTGAATGCTTGCTCCACAGCTACTGTAGACATCGATGTTGCTAAGATTTGTTTGATAATAATTATTATGATTCAAAATTATGTTGAATACTCATTTCACCATTGCAGAATTGAAATTTTCGTATCTTAAAAAATCTTCACCAAACTCAAATGAAATGGTCAGATAACCATCAAACTCAGAGTTCGAGCTTGATGAAGATCTCCGTGATTTTTTGACTCTTTGCAATAATAATTATTGCCCTCTACTAATTTTAGAGGTATCCTCAATTTGACTACTATTTTGGCTATGAGGGGGATATTAATATGTGAACTATAAATTTTAATATATTCATCATAAAGCATAAATTTCTTTTTTAACTTCACTAAATAAAGCATAAACATCTTCATCTAATTGTAGATTTCATAATAAGTACACAAATAGTCGTGCAATTCATCTAATTTACAACGTGAATTAAAAATACATACAACTAAATAAATAGGTGAAATTATTTTAAAATATTCTAGCCATTTATTTTTCATTACCTGAATACATGCAAATAAATTCACATCATTTTCATTTTCTTCCATCACACCACAAATATTAATACACTCAATTAAAATAAATGTGTTATGAGATAATAAACACCAGATAAAATGTAAGAATAATCATTAAAAAATTTAAAATATCCAAAATACTTTTGCATGAATCCCATTAATGAGGATATAAATAAATTTCACTAATATTGTTAGCAATAAAATCACATAATAATTCTTTATAAGCATTACTATCATTAAGTAATTCATAAGTTGAATTTCAACGGGTTGGAACATCCCGCAGAAATCATTTGGGCCTCTACCTTTGGATTTGTAATATTTAACCCAATCTTTTATTATCCGTGAATGTGTCCATAAATAGTGAAGTGTGTGTCTAATAGGTTTAATATAATTCTCTAGTTGTTTTAAACCATCTTGCACGCATACATTTAAAATATGACAAGCACATCTTTGATGAAAAAATTTACCCCAAATTGTCGATTTACAAATTTTTTTCTAATTCAGGGATAGATGCAGTATTAGCATATGCATTATTAAAATCAATCGTAAAAATTTTATTAATCAAATCCATAACTATTTTTATCAATCTATAAATATTAGAAGCATTGTGTCTTTCATCAAACACTCTAAATGTAATTATTCATTTTTGTAAGTTTTATTCACGATCAACTCAATGATAGGTGATCCTCATATAAGAATGTTGTTGCGAGTGATCACTCTATATATCGCTACATATAGATAAACACCCGTCAAAGTGATAAAAAAATCATGTAATTTTTTTATAAAGCTTATGGATTATGCGTGTGAGAGTGATCCTAGGCACTCCGGTTGATTGAGGATTTAATGCATTTTGATAATAATTTATAAAAGCTATTCTTTTACAGAAACTAAAAGACAAGTTTTCAACTAAAATCATTTGTGCTAATTCATCTCTGTTTTTAACATCAGACAAATGAAATAATTGAGGAGGGGTATTAGTAGCATACCTTGATATTTGAGTTCGCATTTTTGTGAGATCCCGGCTTTAAAAGGATGCCCCCTCTCCAAATATTTTTGATATGTCTCATAGCCACTAGAAGTGGATTATTTATAAGTTTTTAGATAATGCTTGCAAGTTACACTAATGACTATGCCCAAATCATTCTTGATTTTCATAAAATGTTACACAAAAGATCAGACTTTAATTTTTGGTCAGCGGTATTTTTTTCGCCTCTATCGCCTACTCGGGTTTAGGACATTTGGGTTAGAATATTAACTTGCACCTCTTCTTCTGAATGTATTTCTAATTACTCATCATCAGCATACATCATTAAGTATGATGTTGGTTGCATGTAACCAAAATATCATCTCTGCCGGCGAACTGATTCCTTTGCCTCTTGCCAACGAACTTCTACTTGCCCTGGAGATGAAAAGCAAGAAAGTTGAAGAGTGCAAGAAAATTGGAGAAAATAAAGAAATTAGAAATTAGAATATAATAGAGGATTTTGTAGAGAAATTTTTAGAAGATTTTATAGAGAGATTTTGCAGACAACTTTGTAGAGAGATTTGTAGAAAATTTTGGTGTGGAGAATAGGAGAAATGGGGGTGCTATTTATAGATTACAAAATCTATTTAAAAACCCAAAATTTTAAACTAAAAAAAAAAACCCCTTCCTACAACATTCCATTTTTGGACCATTAGAAGGACCAGCGGGGCCCCCAATTCAAAAAAAAGTAAAAGCCCGGGCGGGCGGGCAGGCCCAATTCAAAAATAAAACACAAAACATAAAAAAACCAGGCAGGCCGACCCAAAAAAACAAAAAAATAATAATAGGCAGCCATAAAAAAAGACAGTTCAGAACCAGAACCGGCGGCGACGGTTTGGAATTTGTGATGTGAAATGAAATTTGCACATTTGTAATTTATATTTGACTATCGTTACATTGATTTTAAGGATAATATTGCACTTATATAAATTTATGATTTTCAGAAGACTTGACATAAAGAAATAAATCCGAGCAAATCAGTCAAGCTATCCATGCAACTCTGTCTAGAAAAGAAAAGCATGCAATCATATAATTCCAGAAAAACAAATTTGAGCAAATCGGACAAGCTATTCATGCAAATCTATTCAGAAAAGAAATGTATGCAAATCAAATAAGTCAAACAAATCCAGGCAAACCAGGTAATTCTTCAAATTCCAACAAATCCAAGCAAATCAGGCCATGCTTGGAGAAAAAGAAATAGACCTTTAAAAGGCTATAAATAAAGGGTCTCCTCCAAAAAGAAAAAGCAAGCAAGAGTGCGAGTCGAGCCCTAAGTTGAAGAAGTATTAGATGTCTATCATCGTCCTAGTCTTCGTTCTTCCCCGAAGCTCTGGCCACGACTGCTTCAGCTCAATATGCAGTTCTTTCTACCTTTTGTTATTTTAATTGTAGTTAACTCTCTATCCCGTCCTGTAAACTCCAATTAGAACGATCTTCTTTTTAATAAAAAGCTATTCTTCTATCCTCTTTTCTCTTGATTTTTTAGTTTAGTTTTACTGCTTTTATAATTTAGATCTACTGCTTTTCTAAATTAGATTATTATTATTTTTGGAGTAATCTTTCTTACTTTCTCTAATTATAGGTAAAAATAACTCTCTTAAATTGATTTTAAAAGAAAAGATAAAAAAATATAACTTGCATAAAAACTAGAACGTACCTTGGAGATTCATATAAGAATTAAGCTACTGTACTTTTTCTAGTTTTCAAATTGTAATTCGATACTCTATCTTGCCCTATACTAAGATTGTCTCAATGATTTACAAAGTAGTCTATTTTGATATTGATATCTTGCAATATTCTTAGTTATATTCATCTAATTGCAGGATCAAAATCTTCACACACATAAAATAATAGATATCAATCGGAACAGGCTGCTCGCGCGCTCGGTTCCGGTTCGGTTTGGAACCGGAGACGGCGACGTCCAGTTCCGGTTCCCGACCACCGGTTCCGGTTCGCTGATTCAAACCGAACTGTGGTTGGGTCTACTTGGTGGATACTAGAACTGAAAGTATTTGTAATGCTACAATGGAATAGTTATATCATTATGGAATTGTGTGTCTGTCGAGTGCTTTGTGCCATCGACTGTCAAAATGCCCAAGTATTGAGCAACAAATCTAGACTGTAATGTCCTGGTAACATGGCAAAGGGCAAATCTGTATTGTTTTGGTATAATCGATTCTGTTGGACTTTATAAGTACGTTCAGAAGTAAGAAACCCACCAAAATAACAGCAGTTTTATCAAAACCGACCGAAGGAAGGTCTTTTTTCCCGTGACTCATATAGAAACTGTGTCCGTCTATCCGTCCGTTCCTTTTTCTTCCTCTCTCAGCTCCCCCTACTTCTTCCTCCTCCTTCTTCCTCTTCCCCCCTTCTCCTCTTGACCGATCGATCGATTTTCCACCGACATTGACAGTATACTAGTATATATAGTTAGCTATATACAAAAGAAATGTACAAAAGAAAATTTTCTTTTCAGAGCCATATAATTAAGGGAGAAAATTGCTTACTTGCAGAGTCAGCGAATGGGTTCTCGAAAAGCGAAGAAGGCTTATCATTAACCACCGCAGGAAGAGATTCAGGCACTAAATTCACAGCCTTTTGCTCACCAATACCCTTCTTAGCTTGGCTTGGATCAATCCTCTTAGTGTCCACCTCATCTGCAACCTCAAGGACAACCTTACTGCCAAAGCTCCTATTTCCATAACCACCTAAGCTTGATTTCTTTGACTGTAGACCACCACCACCCTTACTCGACCAGTTTGAAATTGGGCTTCCTATCCACTTCTGTGCATCATCCCACTTCGAAGGAGCAATCTTTGAGAAGGGTGGCATTAACGGTGATCGATGAGGAACCCGTTCCGTCGTCTTATGGAACTCAAATACCGATGAAGAAACACTATCCGAATCAAAAGAATCGTTTTCCTGTGCTCGAACTCTAGAACTCACTAAATTGTGATCCCTTGATCTATAACCACCAACAAAATCCATTGAAGTAGAGCATTCAGGCGGTGAGCTCACCATGTCTACATCTCTGCAGTTCTCCGTAGCATTAGCACCTAAAACATTACAATTTTATCAACAATGGGTTTGAACCAGATTAACAATAAAAATGTACATATATTTTTTGCTTTTCTCAGAAGAATTAAATTTTTGCTTTTCTCATAAGAATAAAATTACTTGCGCTTTTACTCCTTTTTCAATGTAAAAAAAAAAAAAAAAAAGTCAAAATTTTGTCAAAAAACATTTTTGTTTTCCTATCGCAATCTTCTGGCTGAGAATTAAAGCAACATTTAGAACAAAGCTGTGCGAAATCAGAAAAAGACCATCAGAACTAGAATTAAAATTTCTTTTCTTTCTGTCACAATATTAAATTTTCCAAAAGTTAGGATTCTCAATTTTCAGAATAGACTGAACGATTCAAGGAAACTATCAACTTTAATAAATACCACAAACTAAATCAAAGAGAAAACCTCACCTCTATCCTCAATCTCGTCATCTTCATCAGATCTCAGAGAGAATCCAGATTCGAGCTCCTCTTCCTTCTGCTGCTTCTCAATCCCGAGCAGTATCGCCCGCAACTTGCTCGGCGAGAATCCCCCACTCTGTCTCACTCCATGAAAAGCCACAATCAAATTCTAACCAAATCCAAACAAAACACTACAGAAACCCCCATCACATCAAATCAAAACCCTAATGAATCAATCTCACACCCGATTCCATCTCAAGTCACTTCACATCAAAAAAGCGGGAGCATCGAGAACGAGAAAGCTGAGAATGGATGGGACAAATGAATGGGTGATTGACTATACCTGGTGATAATTCGACGATGGCTTGTGGATTCTCTCGTAATCCATTGGTGGCGTGCGGCGCAAGCTACGGCCGCTGTGAGCGGAGCTCGGTGGTGGTCCCCCGCCGGTTCGGTGGCCGTTGGTTCTGATCCGGTCCGCGCTTGCCGGTGGGGATTTAAAGGGGGTTGCTTGGTCTGCTTCAAGTTGAATAAAAAATACGAGGATGCCACTGGAGTTATACAGTTGGGGTTCTTCGTCATCGTTCCCCACAAACGGGCGGGATCTTATCTCGTCATTTCGCACGTTGGCATTGTGTTGATGAATTTTTCTTTTTCTTTTTCATTTTTCCCTTCTCTCTTTTATAGGATGTGATTTTTAATGAATGTGATGTGACCCGCAAAGGCTGTTGATGATATTCTCACCTTATTTATCGCTGTGCATGCAAGGACGAGGGAACGATCCGGAGCTCGTACTTTAGTTTTGCCTTGGATTGTATCATGTGTCAATTTTATTATTTAGTATTTTGGCTCTTGTTTTTCAATGTGAATGTCTTTTTCTTCTTTTTAGACGGGTTTTATCCTGTAACAATGCATTGTAAAAGGAAATGTTATAAAGAGGTCCTTATGTCAATTTTCCTCTTTTCTTTTCTTTCTTGTGTTTGGTCATGGGCCCACCAACGAAGGGGAAAGTAACTTGTTACTGGTTTGATATGATAAAGATGGGAGGAAAAAGTGTAAGTGAAAAATAAGAATGAAAAATGAGAAAGGGTAGTAAAAAATTGAAATTTATGCAATTCTCATTTCTGATGTTTGATTGTAATGTAAAAGTGTAATGAAAAAATATATTTGTGTTTTGCGGTAAATATCATGTTGTGTATAGTTAGAACTTGTTCTATTGTTGACCATGATTCTGTCTGAACTCTTAAAGATTCTTTTATTACAGTTCTCATTAATTACTCTATAGCAAATAGGTGAGTAGAATTTATTGTTTCTCAACAAAAAAAACAGCTCAGAACAAAAACCACCACTCTTAGCAAGAAGCAAGCATGATAAATAGACAATAAATATTTTTATTTTTGAAAATTAAAATCTCCAAACAAGGCCTACTGGAAAAAAAAAAAAATCTTGTTATTAACTTTCAGCATAAGATTCTAAAATAAAAAGCTTATAAGCGTCACCGTAATACAATAGCAAAAAAAATTTTGCTGCGACCTCATTATCCGTTTGTTTCGCGTAAAACTCCGTAATTCGTAAATGACTTACTACCCAGTTACAACTACGGTGTTTGTTTGGACCGTAATTCGTAAAAGACTTACGTAACTCAACTAACACTCACTTGCAACCCAGTTACCACTCACTTACAGCCCAGTTACAGTTAATTTTGTGGTCATACAAATTTGTAATATTTTTTATATTAATATTAATTTTTTTTAATATTTAACTTTCTTAATATTTATTTGCAGTATTAAAACTTTTAAAATCACCAAATAATTAATTTTGTGGTCAACTTTTTCACTTACGACTTATACATTACGACAACCAAACACCGTAAAGTACAATACACTTTCTCACTTTACAATTTTATATTACAAATCAAACACGTAAAATTTACTTACATGTAACTCATTTACAATTATAAAAGACATTACCAATTACAACTACGAATTACGGCCAGTTACGACAACCAAACAGACCCTATTACTCTCACAAAATGAACATGAAAAAAAGAGAAAAGAATCAAAGGGGAAAGAGGAAGAGAAACAGACCTTGAAAACCTCTTTAAAAACAAGTGGGTGTGAGTATCAAAACAAATTTGAGGAGACCACGCGGCGTTTTAGAAAAAGAAACGTGTGAGACCAGGTGGGCAAGCTTTCCACGACATTCCTATAATTCTTTTCGGGAGAAAAAATAAAAGGGAAAAAATTTCTCGGAAAAAGTCACAATCAATGACCAAGTTTGGTCGCAGTTGGACTCGGCGCAAGCCACATCATTATGCAATTGGTGGGCGAAAAAGGCGGCATTTTCCCCTGCATATTTAAGGCAAAAGGAAAGCGAATCAGACAAAATCCCCTCCATTGTCCCGCCACCGGTCTCACTTTTGAAAAACAGAGCCATAGGTTTTCTTTTTTTTATGTTTTGTGGAAGCATTATGATTGTTTTTCTTTCGGGTTTTTTTTTTTTTAAAGGCAAATGGACTTAGGGTTTGTTTGGTTATCGTAATTTGTAGTTGTAATTGGTAAAGTCTTTTACAATTATAAATGAGTTACATGTATGTAAATTTTATGGTGTTTGATTGGTAATATAAAATTGTAAAGTGGGAAAGTGTATTGTACTTTACGGTGTTTGGTTGTCGTAAATGTATAAGTCGTAAGTGAAAAAGTTGACCACAAAATTAACTATTTGGTGATTTTAAAAGTTTTAATAATGCAAATAAATATTAAAAAGGTTAAATATTAAAAAATTTTAATATTAATATAAAAAAATAATACAAATTTGTATGACCACAAAATTAATTGTAACTAGGCTGTAAGTGAGTGGTAACTGGGTTGCAAGTGAGTGTTAGTTGAGTTACGTAAGTCTTTTACGAATTACGATCCAAACAAACGCCGTAATTATAACTGGGTAGTAAGTCATTTACGAATTACGGAGTTTTACGCGAAACAAACGGCCCCTTAGTCCGAAAGCAATACGGTTCTTCATTTGCCTTCTTTTTCATTTTTTTTGGGTATTTATATATAAAATACTAGCATAGTTACATTATAATACCCGTTACATGCATGTGTCAGCATAATATTAAGAATAGTGAATCCAGGGATTTGCTTTTGTTCTTTTTTCTTCTTTTTTTTTTTCCCTTTTTGTGTGTCAAATGGGAGCCTTTTCTCCTTCCATTTGGATTTAGCAAGTGGATTGACAGAATTTTTTTTTTTTAAAGCAATTAATTTTCTATCATCCTTTCATGGTCTAGGGTCCTAGGGATACATCATAGCATATCTGAATTCATCGCAGCCCGCCACCATCAGCTCTTCGGTGGACTTGACTTGTTGTCATGCATCATTTTCGTTTTGAAAATTTGCGTATTTGACCAACTCGATTTTCTCCTTTAGCTGCTCTATTTTATTATTATCATCATTTAATTTAATTTATAGAAGAAGCTCGCGGTTAATCGCTCAATGTATACATACACACACTCTATTCACATATATCACATCTCATGAGATTTTAACTAGTACTCATTAGAAGTAAACCCAACGACTTATCATGTGGTCACATGAGAGGACTATTATCATCATTGGGACTCGTAAAATTAAATAAAATACAAAACCATATCTCAAAAAGAAAAGATTTCAGCTCAACTGAATACTCCATATTATCATCATTTTTTTTAGAAGAAGCTCGGAGTTAGACACTAGTCTATACATGCACCCATTTTATTCACATATATTATATCTCATGAGATTCGAAACGGTATCCATTAGAGAGCAAACTCAACGGCTTACCCTGTGACCACATGGGAGGACTATTATCATCATTGACACTAGTAACATGAAATAAAACACAAAATCATACCTCAAAAAGAAAAGAGTTTAGCTCAACCGAAGACTCACTCCATATTATCATCATTGTTTTTATCTTACACAGATTTCAGTTGAGCTGAAACTTTTTCTTTTTGAGATATGGTTTTGTGTCTTATTTCATGTTACTTATTAACATGGGTTATAATGATATTCTGTAATATAGATTCTGATTATTAAATAACCAAAAAAAAAACCTAGAAATTAACAAATTTTAAATCAAATATTTACTGTTGAGTTAAAATGTGATGTATTGCATAACAAACTAGTTAATTTTGTTGAAAATTAGGCCCAGCAAAGTCGTGTCAGATTAGCCCAATCATGGAAATTTAATTTTGCCCAAATTCCAGAATCTATCGGCTATAGATATATAAAACGGCCAGTAAGTGGGTGACCAACCAAGCCCACCAAGCAAGTTAATAACTGTAAATTGCATGCTCTTCAATTCCTGGAACGGACCAAGACAATTAACTACTTTTTTAAACAATTAACTACTTTTTATAAATATATATTCTTTAAGAAAAGGGCTTTTTTTTGGGGAAAAAATCCTAAAAAAAAAAGTAATTCCAAAAAATTGACCCTCGCCCTAATTAATTCCAAAAGCAGCCTCTGACATGCCACCTCAGTGGCTGGCGGGGAGCCACTTCGCCCCGCCAGCTAGGTGCGCGCAGGCAGCCAGGTCATTTTGAGTTCGTCCGTAGTTGCCAACTTGGACACACACACACACTGACAATGTATTTATTCGTACAAGGTTAGCAATCTTGGACAAACAAAATTTATGATTTAGTTTTTAAAATTTTATTCATCTGGGATTGTCAGCCCTGGCCGAACATGCCTTGGGCTTTTTTTACCCAAGGTCGGTTCGTCCGGGGCTAGCAAACCCGTACAAACAAAATTTAAAAAATATTTTTTTCGTCCGGGTTAACCCCGGGGACGAACTTTGACTAGGGCAAATTGGCTGTCGTCTTTGTCTAGGGTTGCCAACTCCAGACCAAGCTGACTTGGGCCCAAATTTTTTCCCCAACCTGTATCACACGTTTATTATATCGCAAGTATCACAATATATATAATTCTCATAATATCATAAAAATTTAAATAATTATCACAATTACACAATAATATCATAACTCGCGTCACAAATATTCAAGCATATCGACATTTCAGAATAACACAATTTCACAAATTATATTCAAAGATTTCAAAATTTCTCTAAAAATCATATCATATCAAAATTGCACGAATCATATCCAAATATTGATATCCTCCATCCTTTGATAATGCCCATTGGTGTTCTTGCCACTATAAACGAGTCTTTATCTAATTATCCACATCTTCACACAGTTTTTAATTCTGCTTTTTTGGCCTTGTACACTTCTAAATTCCTTGCTGATCCAACTTCCCACGGTAAATTAGTAAGGCTGTGTCTTTAAATTTCCTTTGAAAATTAGCTCTAATATGCCTCAAACAATAACGATGACTGTATGGACAAGGCCAACGATTTCGAAGTGCATTTGGTATCCCTTTGTGCCGATTAGAGATAAAAGTGATTCCCATTGTTGATGTATATTGGAGATTAAATTATATATACATGATATTAACCATCTCCAAGCAGGTTCTGTTTTTCCTTCTTCGCATATGAAGGCCAATGGGTACAGTCTACCGCCCGCATCCACTCCTATGACAATTGTTGGTCAAAAGTACAATCACTTTTTATTTTGATGACTCTAAAACTCATATAGTTTAATGTTACTAATCAAGTTCAAGTGTTTTTAAGATATACATATTCTCAAAAGTTGTGATTTTAGCTTTAAACATCTATTAAATGGAGATATTGATCCATTCAAACTAATTCAAGTATTAAACTCAAGCTCAAGAAGTCAAATTTGAATTTTGAAGAAGTCTACTTAAAGATATTGAAGATTGTGTCAGCTCTTATTTATATGTAAGATGTTAGATTATTTAAGTTTAGAGTAGCAGATTGGATGCTAACACACACGAATTCTTTTTTTATTTTATCATTAATTTTTTTTATCTTATGAATTCTACGGTTGAGCTGAAACTTTTTCTTTTTGAGATATAGTTTTGTGTTTTATTTCATGTAACTTATTAACAGGTTATAATGATATTCTGCAATATAGATTCCGATTATTAAATAACAACAAAAACCTCGAAATTAACAACTTACAAATCAAATATTTAATGTTGAGTTAATTTATGATGTACGCACAACGTAATAGTTAATTTTGTGGGAAATTAGGCCCAGCAAAGTCCGTAAGGTTAGCCCAATCATGGAGATTCCGGTAAAAGCCCAGTAATGAGTGGACCACCAAGCCCACCAGCCTCATTAATAAATTACAAGCTCTTCTATTCCTGGAACGGACCAAGACTCAGGTCCATTAACAATTACCAACTAGTTTTTATAAAGAAATATACTTTAAGAAAAGTTTTTTTTGAAAAAAACCTCAAAAAATAATTAATTCCAAAAAATGACCTTTCCCCAAATTAATTCAAAAAATCGACCCCTGGCATGCCACGTAGGCGCTACGTCAGCGGGTGGGCAGTTCTCCCAGCCAGTGTGGTGCCCACGGGTGGCCCGGTCATTTTTGGGTTGCCAACCCGGATGGACATATATTTTTTGCAATGTATTTGACGAACAAATTTTGTTTATTTTTTTAAATTTTTGTTCACCCGAAGTTGGCAATCCTGAGCAAACAAAATTTGTGTTTTATTTTCAATTTTTTGTTCGTTCCGGTTTTTAGCAACCCAAACGAACAAAATTTAGCAATAAATGTTTTTTCATTCGGGGTTGCGAACCCAAGACGAACTTGACTAGGGCAAATTGTCCGTCATCTTCATCCAGGGTTGCCAACCCCAGACCAAACTGACTTGGCCCAAGTTCTCCCCCAACATGTATCACAAGTATCACAAGTACACTATATCACAAGCATCAAAACCTGTGTAAATCTCATAATATCATAAAAATTTAAATAATTATCACAATTACACAATAATATTATAGTATCACAACCCGTATCACAAATATCAGAGCGTATCGACATATCAGATAACACAAATTCACAAATTATATCTGAAGATCTCAATTTTTATACATATGTGTTCCATCAATACTCAAAAGTGGCCGACAATATTGAAAACCTGTGTGATGGAAGGTTCATCCGGGGTTGCCAATTAATTTGCCAAGTCTAGTTCAGCTGGGGTTGCCAACCCTAAACGAACAAAAATAAAAATAAAAAATATTTTGTTCGTTCACGGTTGGCAACCCTGGACAAATAAATACAGAAGGAAAAAATATATGTTCGTCTGGGGTTGGCAACCCCGGAAGAACCCAAAAATAATTTGGCCGACCGTGGCGCCATGTTGGCCGGGCAAACTACCCCATCGCCGATGTAGCGTGTCAGAGGTTGATTTTCGAAATTAATTTGGGGAGATGATGATTTTGGGGGAGCGGTTATTGTCACCCCCAAAAATGAGAGACCCCCCTCCCAAAATTTCAAGTGAAGTGGTATTACTTATATACCCTTAGATGAAAAGACTCATTTGACCTTTTATGATTTGATAATTACACTAAAAATTATCCTAATGATCTAGGCCCCTTCTTTTGACGAAGGAACCCCTAACCCAACCTCTTCTTCTTCCTCAAATTCCATTTCATCCTTCCTCAATTTCATAAACCTTAGAATTTTTGAATCATCCAATTCTTAAAAAACCTCCCACATTCCCTCACTGACAACTATGGATAAACAACTAATCGCTGTAAATCAACTCAACAGTGAAAAGGTAAGATTTTTGTTTAAATCGAAGTTTTATAGTGTTTTTTTGTTTGTTGGGTTTGCGTCATGTTTGGCACTCGCTGGCCGAACGCTATAATTTTGTTCGGTTAGACTCAGATAAACATACTTAACATGTTCGGCTGAGGCCTGCCGAACATTGTAGTTATATTCGGCTGAATTCTGCCGAACAGAGTAGTTATGTTCGGCTGAATTCAGCCAAACAATGTAAGTCTGTTCGGCTTGATTTGGCCGAACATAACAAAATAGTTCGGTAAAATTCTTTTGAACATTTACACATTAGTCCATTATATCTCGGCCGAACAAAATGTTCCATTCGACAATTTTTTGCTGGACAAATGCTTTCTGGTAGATTTGACTCTGTGTATTTTGGATGGACTTTGCAGATGCAGTCTTCTACTCAATGTAGCAATATCAGAACAAAGTTTATGATTAACTACAGTGCAGACTTTATCACGTATAAGATATTTCAAAGTCGAGAGGCGTTGATAACGTGGGTTTGAGAAGTCGGTAAATTACAAGGCTTTATTGTTGTTATCAAGAAATCTGATAAAAATAGACATGGAAGAAGTGGAAATGAAAAGGTACTTCTAAGTTGTGACAGAGAGGGTGAAAAACACCTAGAGGGGGGTGAATAGGTGTAAGTGCTAATCTAGTGAACTAAATGCGCTAAATGCGGAAGCTAATGCAAATTTAGCAATCACACTTAATACAACACACAAGTGTAGCCGAATTTCCCGTGAAAGGCTCTGAACTAACTCCTCTTGATTCCCCTTGAATGGGTTGAGGTGCTATGTGAAGCTCTTGTGGTTAAGTACAAGTGAGGCACACACAAACAACCAAGCATATACAAGATATAGTAATATGAAATATGCAAGGCACAATGCAAGCAATGTATGATATGAATATGAATGATGCTTTGCATAAATAAACAAGAGAGAGTTAGAGATATTGGATCAAACGCAAACACACGGATATGTTTCGAGGTTCGAGCCCTTAGCTCTACATCCCCGCCTACACCACCGTGTAGGATTTCCAATCCACTATAGGAGTACCAAACTCCTCTCTCAATGCCACCGAGGCAATACAACCACAATCCACCTCTACCAAAGAGGGATAAGGCCCGTAGCCAATACAACAAACTCCACCTCACACTTGAGGGAGCAAACCAAACCTCAACCTCTACCAAAGAGGGAGCAACCCCATCAAAGAAAGGTTTTATAACAAGTGGTATCTTTCAACCACAAACTCTCTTTTTCCACAAAAACAAGATCCTAATAGATTAGGATAGATGATTGGCTAAAGTGTGGAAAACAAAGTGTTTTGAACAAAGAAATTCTCTTGGGAAAACACCAAAATAGATATGGAAATTTAGATCAAAAAACTATTTCCCAAAACCCTAATTTCTTTGAAAATAACAAAACACTTGAAAACAAAAGAATGAATCTTTTTAGCACTTAAACTCTTTTGAAAACTTCTTTTAAACACCAAGAATAGAGAGAAATTTTAGCTCATAAAAACTTGGCCAAAATCCCAAAGAATTGGGGTTTATATAGGCCCATCAGAAAACTAGCCGTTAGGCTGATGTGGCAGCCTGACAGGCTAACGGTCGACCGCCAACGGTCAGAAATGTGACCGTTGGGCAAACACGGTCGACCGGCACGGTCGACCCAAACAAACAGAGAGCACTGCTCTCAGACCCGGTCGACCGCCTGGGTCGACCGTCCCAGAGCTGCCAAACGTGCACAAATCTGTGCACGTCGGTCGACCGGCCCGGTCGACCGACTTCATCCCAAGTCGACTACTAAACTGACTTAGTCGACTGGTTGAAGCCTGGAACAGAAAACTGGGTCAGAAAAACAGTTTAAAAATATTTTGAAAAATCTTTTAAGTCTTCTAAAAATCCACAAAACTTGTTTTAACATTTTATATTGAAACACAAACTTGTGATAACAATTTCAAGACATATATCAACATATTCAAATCATTTTTGTGTCTTGCAAATTTTATCAAAAACCAAAACATGTATTTTTATCAAACTTGATTTTTTCAATAGGAAATCTTATTTTCCTAAAAACTCATGAATAGACATATCAAAATAAGTTTGTTTAAGATATGAAGCATGTATGTATATTGAACACATCTAATATACATAAAAACCATGTAAACTTGTTTTGATCAACTATTCATGAAAACCAAAAAATAAACATAAAACGTGTGTGTTGTGCACTTGAGCATATCAACTATACTAAGCTTTACAAATGGATCTAAACACACTAACTAAACTAGGATACCTAAGTCTTCTTGATGATTTTCCATCTTCAAGATGACTTGCTCCCAAACCTTGATCCACAAAGTGCAAAGGAATGATCTTTAAACTTTGGCACCGGAATCACCATAAAAAGCTTCTAACCTTCTTGTTGAAGCTAATCACCAACTAATATCTTGGTTAATGATCTGAAACTTAAACAACACACGATTATTAGTAAACATAACTACATGAGTTAATCATCATCAAAACTAGGGTGGAAGGCCTTTGGGCCAACAGAGGGAACATAAATAAATAGAAATGTAAAAAAATCAGAGCAGCAAGTCATCGAGAAGTACCGATAGCAAAAAATGTGGTTGCCTATTCCTACCGAAGGGCAATGAGTTATCCCACAATGAAGAATCGGTGCTTTTAGTTGCATGTGGTTTTCATAACCATTCGATGGCAGAAAATTCTGAAGGACATTTCTTTGCCCGTAGATTGTCAGAATAAGAGGAGAAATTAGTTGTAAATATGTCAAAAATTCTAGTTCGACCAAGAGATATTTTGCATACATTGAAACAAAGAAACAATCTCAATACGAGCACATTGAGAACAGTTTACAATGCAAGAAAGAAGCATAAATTGTAGAATATGCCGGAAGGTCGCAAATGCAATAATTATTGAGGAATCTTTCCGAACAATCATATATTGAGATCCACAGAAGTTGTCCCAATATAGACACTGTTAAAGATATCTTTTGGGCTCACCCAGCAAGCATTGATTTGTTGCATGTGTTTCCCCATATCTTAATAATGGATTGCATATACAAGACTAATATGTTTCGGTTACCTTTGATGGAGATCATTAGGGTTACAAGAACTAAAATGACTTTTTCTATTGCGTTGCATATTTGGAAGTTGAACATAAAGATAACTTCAGTTCGTGTTTGATAGTTTGAGGTCACTGATGCATGACTGACACATGCCATATATTACTATTACTGATAGAGATTTAGCATGCATGAATGCCATAGAGAAAATCTTTCCTACCTCTCATCATTTCTTATGCAGATGGCATATAAGAAAAAAAATATTCTTGCTCAATACAAGAAAATTTTTGACACAAAAGAGAGGTTTGACCTATTCCTGACTTTGTGAAATATGTTGGTGATGGCTAAAAGTGAGGAGGAATTTAATCGATTATTGATCGACTAAATGCTGATTTTTGTGAATTCCCTCAAGTACTTGCATACGTGAAGACTACTTGGATAGACAAGTATAAAAAACGTTCTGTCGCATGTTGGGCCGACACAGTAATGCATCTTGGGAATACCATATCAAACCGTGTTGAGAGTGCACATGCCAAGCTGTAGAGGTATCTTTCTTCATCTCATGAAAATTTTGGTACTAGTTGGGTAAAGATACATGCATTGTTGGAGTTACAGCACACTGGGATAAAGGTTTCTTTTGAAAAGAGTATTATGTCATAGTACATAACTTTAAGCCATCCGAGTTCAAGCTTCTACGTGGCTTTGTTTCTGTTGGGGCATTGAAAAAAATTGTGGAAGAATTAAAAAGAATTAACATTGTCGGTGTGGACGCCCAAGATCGTAAATGCTTATTGAGAAAGAAATATGGCTTACCATGTGCACATGAGCTGGCTGAGTATGATAGAGCCAATATGTCCATCCTCTTAGATTGTTTGTATACTGGACCAAACTATACATATGTCCACCAGCACCCATTAATCGTGAAGTGGTAGATGATCTCGGCAATTGTTTGGCAGAAGAATTAGATTCGATAAATCAATGTTTTTCTGTGTCTAACCAATCTGAAAAGATAATGTTGCTTAAAAGATAACGAGAGTTGGTGTCACCTACTACTTCATCCCTTATTGAACCTGAGGTGAAGATTCAAAAATATAACAAGCGTGTTTCAAAGATAGAAGCTTCAATTCGTCATATACCCTCCAAATTCGAGAAGGTATCATCCACAGAAGATAGTTGTCCGATGTCCACTTCGAGAAATTTGAACCAATCAAGCGCCCAACCTTTTTGAAGGCCAAAGGAAAGATATTATTTTGTATACATGTCAGGTTTAATACACTTTGAGTAATTATTATATTGTTAACCCCTATATCTGTAAGCTTAAGGGTGCGTTCATCTTTAATGTTGGATTACTTAACACAATTTCTTAGACCAATGCGACCGTTCATTATACATATGAAGGACGTCCAAGATGATGGAAATTGTGAATTTCGAGCGATTACCGATATGCTTGGCTTTGGTGAGGACGGATGGCCTCAAATGAGACGTTATTTAGTTTTAGAAATGCATGTTTACGCACAGTTATATGAAAGTGTGTATGGTAGTGCACAACGTTTGGAGGATATCTCATATCATCTCACAACAATGTGGTCTTATTATTATTGTTAATGCATCAGTCACTCACCTTCTTATCTTTAAGGACTGAGCTAATCCCTCCAGCTGCACGTCGAAATATTGCGATTGATATTGTCAACAACGACCATTTCATTGAGGTTGGTTACTTTTTAGTTAATGTTTATAGTGTGCAATTTATCCGGATATTAATGAGGTTCTTTTATATATAGATATTCCTAAGTAATGGTCATCCAGTACCTCCGCTTCTGTATAAGTGGCACAAGAAATGATTTTCAATTGCCGAAGGATGGGATAGCTTTTATGACAAACGTTTGCAAATGTATTCGGATTTGTTTATCAGTGATATAGATAGTTATACAATATCAATTGACTGAAGTATATGTTTTGTAATGATAATGACATTGTTCCAAGCACGCCCTTTTTAAACAATTGACAAAGGATGGGCTCTGTTCGGCCGGGAAACGCCGAACAAAACCTCTCTATTCGGCACTGATTGGCCGAACATATGCTCTCTGTTTGAACCTGCACGTCCAAATATACTAAAATTGTTGGACAGTGCATTGCCGAACAGAGCAATACTGTTTGGCATTGAACTGCCAAACATATGGTCTCTGTTCGGATAGAGAGCATATGTTCGTCAGTTTCTGGCCGAACAATGATGGCACTACAATATGTTTATTACACAAATTTAACGAAGTCTATTAAAAAATTAATTAGACTTGGAACAAGTAAAACAAATAAAACACATATAGTACGAATATGTTTAGTACACGAATTAAAATATGTTTATTACAAATTTAAGTCTATTACAAAATAACTAAGCATTACTATATTTACTCTGAGTTCTTGCCTTTAGGAGTTTTCCTCGCCTGGACTTGCCTCGGTCGGAGGCATCTCAATGCCATCTAGTACATCTATGGTCCTACACAATGTCTGGTAAAGACCCGATACAGTGTGTGATCCAGTTGGCCATATTGGCTTGGCAATGAGCTTAGCACGAGATATTCACTGCATAGGAAACATACAATTTGTTAAGAAATTAATATGAGAGGTTTAAAAAAAATGCACAATAGGTTACCTAAGAAAGCACAATGGCAACAATATTCTCCCAATATACATAACCAGGAGCCAACAACCTATTAGAAAGATTTTGAATTATTGGATAAGATATCCGTCGATACCAATCCGCATATCCATCTATAGTGTCCCATTGGTATCTCACCGGCACGCTCCTTCCCTCTCGCGATAGTACGTAAGACTGTCACCTCTTACAGAAACTATCGCTCCATATGTACCTAACGTTATATTTATTTGCCGTATACCCTCTTCTAAAATTTTCCGATATAAGTGGCGATGGTGGAACAATCTGAACCCTACCGAAATGTCTAAAAACCCGTTCTGGATGGTAGGGTTCGACAAATAGGACTCAATGGATGACGATCTCTGCAATCTTGATATGAATTTCATATCACCTAGAAATGAAAACAATCTTCGTTAATATAACATCATTAACAAGGTTTTGCATTTATTTGAAAAAATTTACCTCATTCGCCTGCAAGCAATCATGTGATTCTCGTATGGCTTGTAGGTTTTCAACTGAGGTGCTTGTCGATCCACGCAATTGTAAGATCACCTAGAGGGGGGGTGAATAGGTGATGGCTAATCTAATGGTCACTTATGAACAAGTAATGCGGAATTAAAACTAAGTTGACCAAATTAAACTTCTTTTAATTAAACACTTATGTATAACACAAGAGTGTTGCCGAATTCCCCTTGCGAGGCTCTGGACAAACTCCTCTAGATTCCCCTTGAATGGGTTGAGGTGCCGCGTTGGCTCTCTTGGTTGAATACTAGTGTTAACAACAATCCCAAGCAAGTATGTATATCAATTTTGAGCACAAGGGAATATATCATGCATATATAAGATGAACACAATAATTGAATGCAAGATGTAAAATAGAGACAAAAGAGAAAGAGAGCAAGAGTGAGCAATCGCAAACACAAAGGGTTTGTTTCGAGGTTCGAGCACACTTGCTCTACATCCCCGCCTTCGACACACGAAGGATTTCCACTATGCAAGATCCCACCGGATCTCTCCTCGGTGCCGCAACACCTACAAGCCCTCGGACTCACAAAGTCCCTTACACACCACAAGCCCACCGGCTCGTCGAGGCCGCACCTCAAACCACCAAGAGTTCACAACCGAACTCTAACCACCAACGAGCACACTTGCCCGTCTCCTCAAATACAAAGGAAATCTCTTTGGTGATCTAACACTTGATCACCAATTACAAACTCACTACAACACTCTCCCTATAGGATAGATATACAATGGAAGCTCAAGTGTAGTGTGAGAAAAAAGCAAGGAAAGAAAGCTTTGATGGAAAACTTAAGAAATCACTTTAACACTCTCTTGATAAAACTTCCCTTAAGATAGGAAATATTTGCTCTCAAATATTGTGGAGAAACTCTTCTAAAAGTATCAGAAAAACTGGACAAAAGCTCTCCTAAAATCTTGGCTTCAAACAATGACAAAACCCCCTTTTATAGAGGCCAGAAAAATCTGACCGTTGGGCTCTGTCAGAGCTACCGGTCGACCGGTCCGGTCGACCGGCAACGGTCAAAAATGTGACCGTTGCAGCCTCCGGTCGACCGGCCCGGTCGACCGCGCAACTGGAGAAGAGAGTTAACTCTCTGTCGGTCGACCGGCCCGGTCGACCGATGTTTCCCGAGAGCAAAGCTCTCTGAAGCGGTCGACCGGCCCGGTCGACCGTTCTCCAGTGCACACTGGCGTGCACGTCGTGCACGTCCGGTCGACCGACCCGGTCGACCGGCCTATGTCAGTTCTGAAAAATCAGAACTGGCAGAACCAGAAAATAGGGATTAAGGATTGGTCTTTTGGCTTAATAAAATCCCAGAAATTCACAGTAAATCCAGAAAAATAGTTTCAATCAAAATAAAAACTATTTTTCTAAAAATATGTTTTTCTAAAACTTGTTTTTCCATAACTTCACAAAATACAAAAACAAGATATTTTGAACTTATAAAGCAAAGTGTGTATGGATATGATCCACCACACAATCAAGATAAAATATCTAGTTTTTGACATAAAGCACTAAACTTGTTTTGGTTAAAAGATATGTATATAAGAAATTACCAAAACCCAAAGTAGATATTTTGTCATAAGGAAAATCTCATCAAATACAAAAACAAGATATACTTTTAAAGCATAGTGTGTATGGATATGATCCACTACACAAATAAGATGAATATCTAGTTTTTGACATAAGGCTCTAAACATGGTTTTGGATATAAGATATGTATACATGAATACCAAAAACCAAATTGTATTTTATCACAAATAAAATCTTTTCTTAACTAGGAAAATCTTTTATGAAAATCATTCTATCAAGAGTTCTATCAAGAGTGTGTGTGTGATATAGACTTGAGCAATCCACCAACTATTCTATCCTTTACATTTTTTCTAAAACAAAAACAAATCTTATACCTAGACACAAGTCTTCATCTTCTTGAAGTCTTCACTTGAAGGCTTCTCATCTTCTTGACTTGGTCCACATGCAATCCACCGAGCTCATCTCTAGATGTGATCTTGATGCATAGGCTCGTGAATCAACCGGTGCTAGCTTCCAACTTGACTTTAAATCCTTTGTTGAAGCTCCACACCTACTAAGATCTTGATAAGGAATCTGTCACTAATTAAACACAAGATCATTAGTAATCATAACTTCATGAGTTGATCATCATCAAAACTAGGGTGATGGCCTTTGGGCCAACAATCTCCCCCTTTTTGATGATGACAAAACTCATGACGTTATATATGCATGGATTAAAGTAAAGCTTCAAAGAAGCTCCCCCTTAACTCATGCATACAAAATAAATAATAAATATGATCATGAAGCACATGAATATGGATGCAAAAAGCATAAATCAAAATCTTTTTACTCCTATTTGCATAAATCAAAACACATATGCATAAATACAAATCTTAATTCCCCTTAAGTAAGAAGGACAAATACTTCTCCCCCTTAAGCAAGGAAATCATGCATATATATCAAAACAAAAACACAAATACTTCTCCCATTTTTGTCAATCATCAACAAAGGGTTCAAAGTAAAATCAAATCAACAAATTTTCTCCCCCTTTATGTCAAAAATAAAGAAGTCAAGGAGGGGCAATACAAATCAAAAATTTTGAATTTTTCTCATCAAAACAAAATCATTAATTCTATTTTATCAAAACAAATTTTGAATTTTCTCTTTGATATCAAATAAAAATATTGATAATGCATAAGCTTGAAAATCTAATGCATAAGCTTGAAAAATAAGATTTGAATTAAGCTTAGCATTAACAACCTATGAAGAATTCGAACTAGTTAAATGAGAGTGTTTAACAACTAGTACGAAATCCTTCTATCAAGGAATAAATCTAAGGATTTTCATGAAATAGCAATGAAACACAAAACACTCAAACACTCTAATCTATAAAGTCCAAATAGTTTCAAAAGAAGTGAGTGTACTAATGTTATGTGAAACATGGCATCATGAAAATGGCAATAAGGTACAATATTCCTTAGAAAATCATAAACATCAAAATCATCTCACATTTTTTTATTAAATCATTGAAAACAAAATCTATATGTCAAGATATATGTATGTTTTGACAATACATGAAATATACATACATATCTCTTAAACTCAAGTGAGTCTATATGAATGGATTTGCATTGAAGGCAAAAGACTCAAGAGTTATACATGTATATTTTAAGGTTTGGCAAAACACACATATACATGAAATAAAAGGCACATGATCATAAATCAAATCCAAAAGGTGAACATAAGTTCAAATATGTATGAATCATCAAAACTAAGCAATACAAGTACATTTCAAGGGTTCAAATAAGCATTTAAGCACACTTACTAATAGATCTTTTTGAGGCCCATGATATGTTCAAGTATAAATCCTAGTGTTGACAAAAACTAACATATAAACTAATATTCAAATCATGAAGCATTAAATTTTAAGAAAAATTGAATCATGTGACAATCTCAAAAACTATTTGAAGAATACATAACTAGTATAAATTGTTTTTAAAAACTAGTTAAAGATCCTTCAAATATGTCAAATCATATGTTTTTCATGAATGAGACTAAGTACATAAAATCCAAGCACTCATAGTCCATAAAGCTCATAAATATATTTTTGAATAAAAGATGAGTGTTCAAAGGTTATGTAAATAGTATTTTCATGAAAGTTGTCATTGAAGCTCAAATCACATAGAAATCATTGTTATCAAAACAAAATCATTTTTATTAAAAACTACAATCTTCATGGTATATGTATGAATTATACAAATCTAACAATACACATACATATCCCAAAATTGTAAAAGAGTCTATCAAATACTTGCATGAAAGCTAGAGACTCACGGGTATACATGTATATTTATTAGATTTGAATTAAACACACATATACATGAAGTAAAATCAAAGATAGGCATAACAAGTATAAATGACCGAGTCATCAAAACTAGCCTATACACATGCATATAGTGGATACAAATGAGCATGAAGTCCAAATATATATGAGTCAATTGTAGTTCACTATACATATATGTATAAATGCAAGTTTTGACGCATTCTACATTTAAGCATGTAAATGCCACATGAAGCACATAAAATCTTAAAACATGAACATGCTATGAATGATATTATGAAAATAAAAGCATGTACATAAATAAAATAGGAGTTTAGAAATTGTTACCAACTCCAAAGCTCCTAGCATGGTGGTTGATCCACCATAGCTCCTTGATAGCGATGCAACCCAAAAGTATATCCATCATGTCCAAGTGCATCCACTACCAAGGTACCATCCCTCTCACGTTTTGAGAGAGCCCTCACCTACATCACAAGCAAAAGGTGGGGTTTTGGTACCCATATTTTCTTGGGTCCTTTGGGGTTAGCTTTATTATAAGGAACCCAAAATCCTTTAGACATAGCAAAATATAAGTTATGCTTCTTATCAAAACAATATTTTGCTAAATGGCCTTTGCGACCACAATGTGTACAAGTGTACACCCTATCATGATGCTTATGAGTGTGATTGTGATCGTGATGTGCAACATAAGCATGAGCATGATGTGTATGTGCATGAGCATGGGGAACTTGTTTCTTTTGAAACAAAGATTCCAACTTAGAATGATTGAATGCACATGTGCTCAAATTAGAGCTCAAATTATTTATCTTATTTTTCAAAATATTTATCTCATTTGAAGTGGCATGAAAAGCATGATGAGATATATGATCATTTTTCTTTTTCTTTTGAGAAACAAAATCTTTTTCTTTTTCAATAAATTTTCTTTTCAAAGATTTATTTTCTTGAAAAACTTCTTCTCTTTGTTTTTCCACCAAAATGATTTTATCCTTCAAAATAGTGTTCCCTTCACAAAGATCATTCAATTTTGAAAGCAAGGAAACATTTTCATTTTTCAAATCTTTATTTTCTTTTTCTAAACATGCAATCTTAGATTTAAAAGAATCATTTTCTTTAAGCATGCGATCAAAATCCTTTTTCAAATTATTATTTTCTAATTCTAAGCATGCAATGTTACTTCTAAATGAATCTTGTTCTATATGCATGCAAGCAATGTTCTTTTTCAAATTTTTATTTTTCTTTTTAATCATGTCATATTTCTCAAGCAATAATTGGCAAAAAGTAGATAGCTCATCATATGACATGTCCTCATCATCGGATTCGGAATTTACCTCAAGGGGGTCATCCCCTTGGACCATAAAGCATGCGTTGGAGGTGTCGCTTCCAACGTCCGAGTCACTCCCCGCATAGTATAGATCTTTTTCGCCGAGGGAGGTGATGATGTTCCATAGTACAAAAGCCGATTCAACATTAGAAACCCTAGATAAATAATCATCATTTAGGGTTGACTTAATAGCATGAAGGGCTTTTGCATTAGCCTCAATGTTCTTACCATTTAAGCAATATTCTTTATTAGTTGTGGCAAGATATACACTAAGGCCAAGTCCTTTGAGGAACAAAGACATCTTAACCTTCCAAATTTGGATGTTAAGAGTGTCAAAGGTGGGTGGTGACATGAAGTCCATGGTGTGTGTACAAAATATTGTGATTAGCCTAAAAGTAGGATCTTTAACTCTTAGGTTGTTAGACCCAATATCAAGAGCACTAGCTCTGATACCAATTGTAAGATCACCTAGAGGGGGGGTGAATAGGTGATGGCTAATCTAATGGTCACTTATGAACAAGTAATGCGGAATTAAAACTAAGTTGACCAAATTAAACTTCTTTTAATTAAACACTTATGTATAACACAAGAGTGTTGCCGAATTCCCCTTGCGAGGCTCTGGACAAACTCCTCTAGATTCCCCTTGAATGGGTTGAGGTGCCGCGTTGGCTCTCTTGGTTGAATACTAGTGTTAACAACAATCCCAAGCAAGTATGTATATCAATTTGAGCACAAGGGAATATATCATGCATATATAAGATGAACACAATAATTGAATGCAAGATGTAAAATAGAGACAAAAAGAGAAAGAGAGCAAGAGTGAGCAATCGCAAACACAAAGGGTTTGTTTCGAGGTTCGAGCACACTTGCTCTACATCCCCGCCTTCGACACACGAAGGATTTCCACTATGCAAGATCCCACCAGATCTCTCCTCGGTGCCGCAACACCTACAAGCCCTCGGACTCACAAAGTCCCTTACACACCACAAGCCCACCGGCTCGTCGAGGCCGCACCTCAAACCACCAAGAGTTCACAACCGAACTCTAACCACCAACGAGCACACTTGCCCGTCTCCTCAAATACAAAGGAAATCTCTTTGGTGATCTAACACTTGATCACCAATTACAAACTCACTACAACACTCTCCCTATAGGATAGATATACAATGGAAGCTCAAGTGTAGTGTGAGAAAAAAGCAAGGAAAGAAAGCTTTGATGGAAAACTCAAGAAATCACTTTAACACTCTCTTGATAAAACTTCCCTTAAGATAGGAAATATTTGCTCTCAAATATTGTGGAGAAACTCTTCTAAAAGTATCAGAAAAACTGGACAAAAGCTCTCTTAAAATCTTGGCTTCAAACAATGACAAAACCCCCTTTTATAGAGGCCAGAAAAATCTGACCGTTGGGCTCTGTCAGAGCTACTGGTCGACCGGTCCGGTCGACCGGCAACGGTCAAAAATGTGACCGTTGCAGCCTCCGGTCGACCGGCCCGGTCGACCGCGCAACTGGAGAAGAGAGTTAACTCTCTGTCGGTCGACCGGCCCGGTCGACCGATGTTTCCCGAGAGCAAAGCTCTCTGAAGCGGTCGACCGGCCCGGTCGACCGTTCTCCAGTGCACACTGGCGTGCACGTCGTGCACGTCCGGTCGACCGACCCGGTCGACCGGCCTCTGTCAGTTCTGAAAAATCAGAACTGGCAGAACCAGAAAATAGGGATTAAGGATTGGTCTTTTGGCTTAATAAAATCCCAGAAATTCACAGTAAATCCAGAAAAATAGTTTCAATCAAAATAAAAACTGTTTTTCTAAAAATATGTTTTTCTAAAACTTGTTTTTCCATAACTTCACAAAATACAAAAATAAGATATTTTGAACTTATAAAGCAAAGTGTGTATGGATATGATCCACCACACAATCAAGATAAAATATCTAGTTTTTGACATAAAGCACTAAACTTGTTTTGGTTAAAAGATATGTATATAAGAAATTACCAAAACCCAAAGTAGATATTTTGTCATAAGGAAAATCTCATCAAATACAAAAACAAGATATACTTTTAAAGCATAGTGTGTATGGATATGATCCACTACACAAATAAGATGAATATCTAGTTTTTGACATAAGGCTCTAAACATGGTTTTGGATATAAGATATGTATACATGAATACCAAAAACCAAATTGTATTTTATCACAAATAAAAATCTTTTCTTAACTAGGAAAATCTTTTATGAAAATCATTCTATCAAGAGTTCTATCAAGAGTGTGTGTGTGATATAGACTTGAGCAATCCACCAACTATTCTATCCTTTACATTTTTTCTAAAACAAAAACAAAATCTTATACCTAGACACAAGTCTTCATCTTCTTGAAGTCTTCACTTGAAGGCTTCTCATCTTCTTGACTTGGTCCACATGCAATCCACCGAGCTCATCTCTAGATGTGATCTTGATGCATAGGCTCGTGAATCAACCGGTGCTAGCTTCCAACTTGACTTTAAATCCTTTGTTGAAGCTCCACACCTACTAAGATCTTGATAAGGAATCTGTCACTAATTAAACACAAGATCATTAGTAATCATAACTTCATGAGTTGATCATCATCAAAACTAGGGTGATGGCCTTTGGGCCAACAGCAATACCCACATGCATGCTCATTGGTATAGTCAAAGTTATGAGGGGGACGCAAGCTAGGGAAGTGCTCATATATCATGACTGTTGAAAAAAAATATATTGAAAATATTGATATACTGGACCAAACTATATTGTGTGATGTTTTAATAATACCTCTAGAAGTGGTAAATCTCTAGCGATCTGCTTGACTCCACCTCTCGAAGCATATCCTAACTGCTGATATAAGTATGCTAGTGCAGCGGCTCCCTAAGCATACAATAAAACCTGACCGAGATCCTCGAATAATTGCAAATATTTGACAGAAACTCTTGTTCCACTCTTGTCACTGAATAAAATGTAACCCACTAAGTACAATAAATAGGATCTAGTAGCATACTGAATCTGTCCCCTGAGTTTGTATCAGTGACATATGAAAACTTGGAACGCAATTATTCCAATCTTACAGAGGATCCATGGACTAGCCCTAACTCATCTCTTGCATCTTGCTCCGACACACCAAGTATATTAACAAGCACGTCTTTTGCATCGGTCAATCTCCGGGGTCTGCTGACAGAACGACCCACCACTGTTATGCCCACAAGTGGGGGAACGTCATAAAGTGCGATTGTCATTTCACGGAACGACATGTGAAAAGTATTCATTTCGGGTTGCCACCGTTGCAGAAATACAGATATCACAATACGGTTGACCTGGCAGTAGGAAATGCTTTTCAAGACCTGCAATCCTTTTTGGCTGATATAGTAATCAAAGAGGTGATTTGGTGTGTTAGCGTCCCATGCCCAATCACTTAGTTTTGATGAATGTGCAATGCATTTAAGTGGCTCTCTCTCCTGAAAATTGGGTTTTCATCACATTAGTATCTAATACAAAACTTGTTAAATTTCCAATATAAAACTTGTTAAATTTAAAAACTTACATCATCATTCCAAATATCAGCCGCAACATGAGTTTTAAAACTCTGTAATAGTAAAATGTCTGTTGGACCACTAGAAAATGGCGCAGTCAACTCCTCTGACTCATCTTTTTCTGCATCCTTTTCCTCATAGTCTATTTGGGGATCCTCCTCTACCACAGGAATGATCGACGTCTCTCCCTATCTACGACATCTCTCCAAAGCCGCAGGACGTCATTTATCTGAAGGGCCTTTAGTATCCATACTTGTGTCAAATAATATTTAGGGACAGTTAGTTAATTTATAAGAAATTAAGTTTCCTCCAAATAGCCCAACGTTATTGAACATGTTCAGTCAAATTAAGCAGGAAAATTGCCCTCGTTCGGCTGGGGATAATCGAACAGTTGGTAGTTGTTCGACAGTTGGTAGCCAATCAATCTTGAATTGTTCAGCTGGAGATGACCGAACAGAGCAGTTATGTTTGGTTTTCCCCTACCGAACAATGAATAAATTATCCGGCTGAGTCTTGCCGAATAGAGCTCGAACCCATCAACCAAAATTTGAATTTTTGAGAAATTAAAGCAATGTAAACATCAATTTTTTGATTTTTTTGATACAATTACAACACTAATTATCACTAATTATCATACATTCATTCTAGGACCCAACAAATCAAGCGATGATCGTCGTCGTTCATTCCAGGACCCAACAAATCAACACTAATTAGCACTAATTATCTTCTTGAAATAGAGAAAAATATAACCTCAAATCCACTATCTGGGAGCGACGATGATTGTCGTCGTTCACTATTCACGACCGACAGGAGATGGGGAGCGAGAGACGGCCATCCATCGCTCTGAACGGTGTCGGTGACGACAGCAGGGGGGAGGGTGGGGGGGAGGGGGGAGAGAGAGAGAGAGAGAGAGAGAGAGAGAGTTTAGAAATCTATTAGAGGGAGATGAAGAAGAGAGGATATTTTGGAGATCTAAAAAATAATTAGGGTGTGTTGAGTTAAAGGGTATGATAGGAAATACAACGGGGTGATTTAATCAAATCTTGGGGGTACCTTAATCTACGAGGGTCTTTTCTCATTTTGGGGTGGCAATAACTGCTTCCTGATTTTTGGGATTAATTATTTTTTGAGTTTTTTTGAAAAAAAAACTTAATAAAATATATAATTTGAGGTTAAAAAAGTAAAAAGAAAACAGTTAAAGATAAAGGTGGGGGATTCAGGGCTACAACTATCCATTACCTAGTACTCTCCCTCCTCAAGTTTCACATGTCTATCAATGATCTCACTTGGCTCTTCTCTCTATTGCTGATGTCCTTTGATTGCACCAATGTCGGTGGGAAATTTATCAAGTTCTGGGATAATAGGATATCAAGAAGTTAACAGTGAGTGATTCAATGCTTCCCAAGGCTTTCATTTATTTTGAGTTCAAGATAACATCGTAGTGTTTTATTGTTGCCGGTAATGGTAGTGCTCCAAGGAGGAGGTTTTTTTGTTTTCATCTCTATGATTTTTTTTTTTTTTTTTTTTTCAATTTATGCTATAAGATGAACATGTGACTTTTAGGTTCTTATGTTTAGCCAATATGAAAATTTGGTTGGCAATTAAGGGTTCTCAAATAATGTACTACGAGAAAACATAAATAACCTGTTTCAAGCTCTCATATTGATTTGTCTTAAAGTTTGTACCTTTAACCATCGTCAACAAGAAGAAGATAGACCTGGTGTCTCGAAGTAGAGAACAAAGCAAAAAGGGTGACAAGAATGTTTCCAATGTTTGTATACCTCATGCTCCTATAAATATGATTATAAGGGATCCAGACGATTTTTACAAGGAAAAAATGGGAGTCCAAGAAAGAGGGAAACGAACACCGTGCACATGTTATGGGAGAGGCGACCATATTTTCCCTAAACTAATTTGAGTGGCACGTGCATTGCACGTGCACTTGGTATATCCTTGCAAATCAGCAACTATATCTGTCACGCCCCGCTTCCCAAAATATGTTGGAGCAGAGACGTGACGAGAGTCGGCGACGCATATACGCGAGGAAAATACCTCACCTATACACGCTAAGCCTTAAGTAACCCAGAACATGCTTTAAAATCTACTACGATAAATTAATATCACTGCAATATGACATAAACATTCAAAACAATGATAGCATATGAAGAAGAACATGAAATTGTGATTGGAAACAATATAGAGAGAATCGAGGAATAACATGAATAAAAGAGCAAAAATACCGATAATCAAGAAGAGAGAAACTCCAGCTCCTCGCAACATGTACGATCTCAACGAACACCTGATCAATAACATGAAACATCCAGTATCTAGACGTGCGAATTCAGGGTCGTCAAAAGTGACCTAATGAGTGCATAAGAAAAGGGAAAGTGCTCGTGCATATAAACAGTATGTACAAAATAACAATAAGTTTAAAGCTGAAAATAAATGATAGCTGAATAATAATAACATGAATAAGTCTCCAGATAAAAGGCGACTAATATAACTGTAAACAAATAACTGATGTCAAGATGTGTAATCTAATATATGTCACTAGTCTGGTATACAATCTGGTCATGTGTACAATTATATGTCTATCATAACTTATATGATATTCAGTCATATGAGTACAGTCAGTACATAATAACAGCTTATTATTATTAATTATGTTAGCGAACACCAACTGCCACCTGTAATAGACGCATCCTATACTACGCTTATCACACGTGTCAATCGAAGTTCTAAGTTATTAAAACTGATTGGTTGGAGACATTGTCCATACTTTAGGTGGGTACCTTACATACCCGGGACCACAGCCCAGATGCCTGGCACTAGACCAGGCCCTACTGCCAGATAGTCAGTAATAGTAACAGTACTCACATATCATTGTGGAACAATACTCACAGTAACACTATGGAACAATAAACAGATGGGATGTCAGTTATCCCCCGGAACCCTACAGTGGAACTGTAAATCGATTGCGCAACTTGTATTCTAGGTCCATCCAAAATACAGACGTTGTCTCCTCTATTAATTTTCTTAATCCCAGTGTAAGTTGTCAATTTATATACTATTTAATTCAGTCAAAACAATCAGAATCATATTACTTAGAATACCGGGATGATACAGTGACAGTAACAATACAGTATAATAGTCAACAGTAATCGCATACACGGTGAATAGTAATCAAGATAGTAAACAATATCAGTAACCGTGTATACGATGAATAATAGGACTATATAGGGTGTTATGGTCAAACAATCTTTTCTCAGTAACTTTCAGTAACATGAATAATTACAGTAACAGTCTTGCACCTCTAGTCAATGTACAATCTCATATAGAACTAATTCCCTACAGCACAATCCTCTTTAGAATCAATCAAAATCTCCTCACTGATGAATCCAAAGTTAATTTCTGATAGAGTAACCACCTCAATAAATCAATAATCAGTTACATCAATCATATCGATCTACTTCAATTCTTTATACCTTCAATATATCTCTTCTCTAAATTACTGATATATACCAGTCTCAATATCTAAATAAATATACACTTCAACATATTCAAATAGTCATCGCTATCCGAATCCAATTCATATCATCGATCAACCCTCAGTTCCATCAAGCTCAATCAAAGGATCCAAATCTAATGTAACTAATCAAATGTGCAAATGTATAATCCACGAGTTCTGATCAGTTCAGTCAAATATATATTTCTCAACTCAAGGTCAACTCCACTCCAATCGAGTCTACTGGCAAGTCTAAGTCCAAGATCCCTTCTTTTAATAAAGAATTTCCTATTTAATCAATCATTGATATTAAATTAACTTTCATCTAGTTCATTTCTAACAAAGAAGAATCAAGTCTGTTAATAACTCATACAACTATCCATATATCTGACTATGATCACAACTAATGATCGTCAAACCTCAATCAGACAATTTAAATGCATTATATCAGGATCTGAATCAAAGTAGTAGAATGACTAAATATGAACTGAGAAAAACTACTAATATCACAGTGTTAGAATACCGAGTCTAAATATCCTTAAACATCAAATATATCATTAATTCATCATCACCAAAATCCAACTCTCCCATATCATAATAATTTGTAACAAATAATTTACTACGTATCTGTCAAAATCCGTTTTTCTAATTAATCTGGTCTGCTACTAACCCTAAGTTAACTCAACTTCAATTTAGTCCATCAAAATATCCAAGATAGTAAAACTATTAGTCAATCTCCACTGTTTGGTCATAGTACCCGGTTCCAGTATAGGAGACCCAATTTATCAGTGAAATATCTCATTTAATTAATCCTCAATTTACATTTCAATTATCAACCTGTTATTATCAATAAGGAAGGCCATGCCTAATACTCATATACTTAGAATACTGGACCAAATCTATTATAGTATAAATGACATCAATAAAACAGTATCAAGGCATCACAGTATAATAATAGTTGGGCATGAGTAAAATAATGCAGAAATCAGATACATATTCGCATGAAATGATAAGATAAAATGCTTAAATTAAAAATAGACCAATAGACAAACACTCACATGAAATGACATGGTTTCGTAACTGAATCGCTGTCTGGTCTCCACTACACGAACCGGTACAAATCTTCAGATCATCCCATAGGTCAGTTTTTGAATCACCTGTGTATCGGGTCCATAACGAGTACAACTCTGAATCTCCCTGTTGGGGAGATTTTGTCTCCTCGTTTTAAATAACCGCAAGTGCACGGTCGTTCGATGTAGCACTTGAGGGCCGATCCACAGGGAAAAGTGGTTCTTTTGTTTTCAACACTTTTAGGCGAATTGGGTAAAAAGTTTTGGGATAGTTTTGTTCTTGACTATGTGTTAATTTAGAAAAGTCAAGCACCTAGGATTGAATCCCCTAAACTAGCATCAAGTGGTCAATCTTGGTCTCCATATCGGTCTATTGTTACTCACCAAATTCCTATTTCTAATAGGCAAATTAAGTCTAACTATTAGATCTAAGCACAAGATATTATCTACATTACATGATCCATCAAAGGTAAATAAAATCAACAACTTAAATTAAATGCAGAAATGAGCAGTAAAACCCTAAGCATGGACCATAAACCCCAGACACATAACCTGTCAAATACCTAGTTGTTATAAAAATAATCTCCTAAAAGTGATAGGTCAATAGGTGTGCACACGACCCTACATAGGAGATCTAACGGCTGGCCACATGACGTCTAGCCTAAGTTCATCTCCCCTTGACACTAGAAAAATTAGTTACTCATGACTAAGATTACTCACACAATAATTATCTGAATACTTAACTGCCATTAAAAATCAATCTACTAAAATATAATTAACTAAAATTTAAGATATACTAATAATCAATTAAACTAATTAATTAAATCTAAAATACAAATGAAAATTAAAATCAAAAAGGAGGGCAAACATACCTGCATGTGAATGTGCTGCAGCAAATGAATGAGAGTGCATAGCCTTATAGTGGGTGGACCCCACATGCAAAAGCCCTTTTCTTGTGCTACAGGGTGCAAGAATGGAGGGGCATAAAATGGACCCCACTGGGCTGCCTCATGCACAGCATCTGCGTGCGTGAACAAGGCAGTCCAAGCTAGGGGGCTGCTACGCTTATAGGATCCCGCACCCACGTGGGCCCCACCGCGGTGCTACAGTGCGACGGGAGAGAGCGAGATAACAATGCGCGCTTCTCTGTACGCGAAACGAAAAGAAGAGTCTCCATCTTTTGTGCGCGTGGTGAGCGAGGGAGGAAGGGCTGACCCCAGCGCCTTTTCACATCAGCCAGAAAATGACGAAGCTAAACTCGTGCACTCTGATCGAAACAGGCCCAACACCCTTTAATTGCAGATGTTTTCGTCAATGGTTACTAAATTAATTTCTGAAAAAATAAAATAAAAAAAAATTGCAGAATCAATCTGCAGAGGAAGAACTCGAAAATCAAACAAAAATAAAATTCTTGAAAATTTGGATGATGGCGAAAACCAAGGCCAAATTCGGCCAAACAAAAAGCCTCCAAAAGAAGAAATTAACTTCTAAAAAAATTACAGAAAACAGTGGCCAAAATCAAAGGCCCCTCAAACCCTAACCTTTACATGGATATTTATAGCCTAGGTTTGGCTATTTTATATGAAAAGTCTACCACAAATACAACTTTACACAGAAAAGAGAATAACAATTTACAAATTAGAATTTCAGTCATAATTTACATTTAAGCCCTGAACTTTTGTGAAACTTCTTCTCAGCTCCTACTGGATTCCAACTTCTTTGATTTAGTTGTACCTTTCTTGCATGTGATCTTCAATAGCCGCAGAGGAGTCCTGGTAATATCAAGTCTTCCATTAAAGCTCTTTTTTTGGCTTGGCCACTCTTCTAAAATGCTGAATTGCAGTCTTTTCTCCTTTTGGTAAACTTGTACTGCAAAACCACTAAAAATACTCGAATAGCATTATTTATATACAAAGATATAGATAAATGAGAGTAATAAAATAGTATAAATTTATGTCAATCTCTCGTAACAGGCCCAGATCGCATGAACGTATCCGAAATCACTGCAATATGCATCAAAACACATGAAATCACACCCTTACAATTATACATATACACCCCGTACACATATATACTCCTCATACATACACGTACACTCTTATACACATAATATACATGCATTTACATACATACATATATATACATTTATACACACCCATTCACACATATTCTCACAACCACCCACGCACACAACCACATACGCATGCACATGAATCCACCCTCATGTGAACACATCAACATGCATACCTACATTCCCATGCATAAAAAAAAACTAATGCCCACATAATTATAGTTCACACCCAATTAAACTTAACACACAGATCACACATATTTACATGTGAACCTACATGAATAATACACGCGCGCGCGCGCAAAAAAAAAAAAGTAAACTGAGAGGGAGAGAGAGGGAATCACTCATGGCCATGGGGGGCTTACGACGCTCCGATGGAGGCTCCGACGGAGGCGGCGGAGGCCGCGAAGAATGTCAATGGATAAAGGATCCCGTCGGGAAGGGCGCGGGCGCGCTCGCCAATAATGATCGACAGCGACTCACGGAGAGGTGAAAGATGTCATTGTGAAGTGAGTCTCATCGAAGGTAGTGGGGTGATGGGGAGGGGCTCGGTTTGGCCAGGCATGCACTGGGCTCGGCCAGTCATGGTGCTCAAATGGGGGGGGGGGAGAGAAAGAGAGAGGGGGGGAGAGAGAGAGCCACAGGATGTGTGATGATGGTTGCGTGTGTGCGTGGTGGGCAGCTCCGCGGCACGCGCGGGCGGAGTTCGCGGAGGCGGGAATGGTTGGGCTCGGCCTGGGGAGCAAGGGAGAGGATTGCTCGACAGTGTGGAAAAGTGCGGACTTGCAGCAAGGGAAAACCGGCTTGGCCATGGGAGAGGGAAGCCAGGGCGATGGGGGACCCGGGCTTGGTTATTCCGGATGCCAAGAGGAGCAGGCGCGCAAGGGACCAAGGGGGCAAGATGTGCTCGGCCTGGCTCGACCGTGAGACATGGGTGCTCGGTCAGTGGGGGAGTTGTTGCGCGCTGCTGTGACACACGATGGAGTCAAAGAAGTGCTGCAACGAAGTGGGGAGGTCTATAGGTGCACAGGTTGGTGGAGCTCAAGGCGAAGGTGGAGATACCAGCTATGGGGGTTGCGCGCTGGAACGGGTGCGGCACACAGAGGAAGAAAAGGATGATGGGAAAAGAATGTAAATACACCTAAAGGGGGGTGAATAGGTGTACTAGTTAATCTAATGATAAATGATGCGGAATTAAAAACTATTTAAGCAAATTAAACTATTAAGCTAAACACAGAAGGTATAATATAAGAGTGTAGCCGAATTTCCGGTGAAGGATCCTGGACTATTTCCTCAAGATTCCTCTAGATTAAGAGTTGAGTTGCCACTATGGCTCTCTTGGTTGAATACAAGTGTGAGTAAATAATTCCAAACATATAACAATTAAGCACAAGATATATCAAGCATATAAAGAGATTGACATTGTAAGCATGCAAGATGTATAAACACAAGTGAGAGATGGAGAGATAGCAATCGCAAACATTGGAGATTTGTTTCGAGGTTCGAGCACCCTTGCTCTACATCCCCGCCTTCAACACTATGAAGGATTTCCACTATAAACGATCCCACCGGATCACTCGGTGCTGCAACACTTACAAGGAGTTCACACTAGAACTCTTGAACTCACTAGTCCCTTTTTTGTTTCCGCAAGAACAACACACGCAAGCACACTAGCTTGCCGAGGCCGCACCTCTACACCGAGCTCCTACAAGAACTCGAAACAACACGAACCCATAAGTTCGCCTCCTCAAATATGAAGATGAACACTTGGTAATCTTAACACTTTGATTATCTCAAACACTCTCACAACAAAGGTCCCTAGAGGATGAATATAGCAATGGATAGCTCAAGTATGTGTGAGAAAAACAAGATAGATTAGTGGAGGAAAAACTCAAGAAAACTCTTTTGAAAGCACTCTTGAAAAACTCTCCTTTTGATATGGAAGCATTAGCCCTAAAATAAGTGGAGGAAACCTCTACAAAAGATGGAAAAAACTAGCTTTGAAACTCTCCAAAAATCTTGTATAAAACAACCCAAAACAGTCCCAATATATGGCCTCCAAAAACTAGCCGTTGGGGTCCAACTCAGCAGGAAATTCTGCTGTTGGTCGACTGTTCAACGGTCAGATTTCTGACCGTTGGGCCTCCGCTCGACCGCCCGGTCGACCGGCCAAGCCTATCGGTCGACCGCCCGATCGACCGGCCGCACCAGAGAGCTGGGTGCTTTCAGTCGGTCGACCGCACGGTCGACCGACTTTGCAGGCTGGTCCTTTGTGCACGTCTCGTGTACATCAGTCGACCGGTCCGGTCGACCGTCCAGTCGACAGCCAGTATAGTCTGGCTGAAATATTTGGGATTAAAAACCTTGTTATTTTATCTCCAAAAAAATCCCATAAATTCTCATTAATTTCACAAAAATAAGTTCATTAACATACTTTGACATACAAACATGTTTGATTAAAAATCAACACATAGTACAAGCATTTTGAACCATTTTTGTGATAAAAAATTTTTGCCTTAAACAAAAAACCGTATTTTTCAAAATCAATCTTCAATTTGAAAAACGATTTTTTCAAAACTTCTCCAAATACAAAAACAAGATATTTTAAACACTTTTGAAGCTTAGTGTGTATGGATATGATACAATACACATATAAGATGAAATATCTAAATTTTTGACATTAAGCTCTAAAATAAGTTTTGATAAATCTAAAACTCAAACACATGATATAGAAATATCAAATAAGTTTTTCTAATCTTTTGAATTAACAATGTGTATGGATGAAATTCAAAACACATATAAACCATATAAACTCATTTTGATGAACATTATTCATGAAACATAAATGTATATACTATGAAGCTCAAAAATCAAAACAGTATTTTCTAAAATCAAAACTATTTTATGAAAACACATATAAATTTTGTGTATGTATAAGAGCTTAAGCAATTCACTACTAATATATCCTTTACATTTTATCTAAAAATAAAATCTTAACACTTATAGACATGATTCAAGTCTTCTTGAAAATATTCTCTTGAAAATCTTCTTCACCTTCTTGGCTTGGTCCAAACCTTGATCCATAAGCTAGACTCCTCTTGAGTACTTGATGCGATCTTGATGCGCGAGCTCTTGAATCAACACGTGCTAGCTCCAAAACTTGACTTCAAATCTTTTGTTGAAGCTAAACACCTACTAAGATCTTGATCAAATATCTGAAACTAAATACGTACAAGATCATTAGTACTATAACTACATGAGTTAATCATCATCAAAACTACAGCGATGGGCCTTTGGGCCAACAAAGAAGTGGGTTTTTTTTTGTGTGATAGGTTTTAGGATTTGGATTATATATTGGTTGGGATTAATATATATATTAGTTAGGATTTGAATTAGTTAAGATTAGCATAAATTTGTTATTAGGATTAGGATTAGTTGGTTGAGATTAAGATTATGTGGATAATGGGCTATTGGGTGTAATGGGTTTAGATCCTATTGGGTTTGGGTCTATATAATGGGTTAGATTAGGAATCAAGAAAATAGGAAATGGATTTGGGCTAACGGGTCAATGAATAATGGGTATGGGGAAAAGAATCAAGGAGGAAAAATAATATCACAAACATAATATTCATAATAACATTAATGATAAATAATAAAATAATTAACAATGTAATAATAGAAATAAATAATAATAATTAAATTGTTAATAATAATACTCTAGTAATAATAACCAACAATATAATACTTGTGGCGCCCTGATTCCGTGGGTACGGAGACGTCACTGCAACGTATATACGCAGGTCGGAACTATCCTCACATATATACGCTAAGTGTCAGTACAGGCAAGAATCAGAGTGCAGAAGCACAGTGGTAATATACATTCCAACAGAAAAGTACAAGTATATAGTCATCACAGAGAGTGATACAATATTACAAGAATATACATCACTAGAAAATACAAGAGTACAATACATGGAGAGATATACAGAAGCTGAAAGGTGCTCACAATACAGCAAGAGAAACCTTGTGAGCCAAATAGTAGAGGGACTAGAAGGAAGAGCTACGGCGACGTCCAAGCTTCGGCTACGCTCTGACCACCACGGAAGGATCCGCTGCGTACGCTGATCAGCTACAGCAAGGCCACCAAGGTCTGGGCTCTAGAATCTGGACATGAGAATTCAGGGTTGTCAGATGCAACCCCACGAGTACATACAAAAAGCCAAGTGGCGTGCATATCAGGTACATGTGTACAAGAAAGGTGTACCGTGAATATAAGCATATATGAACATGAAATGAGACAGTAAGTAAAGTAACTATAGGAAAATCAATTATACAAGCCCACATTACCGCTCCGTGAGATTAGTACGTCGAAGGAATAATCCAAATAAGGAAACCCTCATATATATATATATATATATACGCTATACCTCACGTCACTGTAGTCTGAGTTTATATAATCTGACTTTATCTTCACAATAACATAATAATGAAACAGTATGGAAGCAATCAAGTAATCCAATAAGATAGCACATGTATAAGTGGTGAGCAGTATAGATCAAGAGTACAGCTAGTCAGTTATCAGGAGCATGTTATTATTAAGTTATTAAGACTCATCTGATTTGTATACGTCGGTATGTATCCCAGCCCACATACCTCAACATACAGACCAGAGAGTAAGTTATTGAAAACTGATGGAGATCGACGAACCATGCTTAGAATAAATCCCGTACATGCCCAGGATAACGGTTAAGGAGTATCCGATACTGAGCTGGAACGTACCGCTAGGTACCGGGACTTATTGTACGCCCAAATAGGAATAGAATATCACCGCTCCCACATGATATGCCCAGGGGCTTATGGCACAACCGGCAGGCAGGGGAGTAGGGGTGCCAGTACACCCCACGGGAGCGTCTGGTGGCCTCCAGGTCGAATCTAAGTATATGGCCGCATGACACTATAAGATCATCATAAACATGGAGACTATATCGGTACTCATCAGTTTTCCCCATCCCGGTGTAAGTTGTCTAATTATTAGAATTTATCCAGTGATAATGTCCACAAGGTGTTCATAGTAATCTTATATTCATGGTTATCCTATTACGGGGATCAACAGGAGTATAGTATCAGGAGTCACCCTTTTCCAGGGGTTCAGGAATACAGGAGTTCAGGAGTACAAGAGTTCAAGAGTACCAAATGTTTGGCAACAATATAATAATCAAGTCCCTGTAAAAGTGATAATCATGAATATGCAAGGAAATACAGGTGTCCGGTGTAATAGTATCCAGTCAGGTGTCACAATATCAGGTCAAATATACTAGTACCAGGTGATAGCATGTCAAATGAGTGATAGCACGTCAACCGTCAAGTATAGTGTAGCACCCCGTTCCCGGGATACGTACCCAGATACGTGTCCCAAAATTTTTCCGACCGTATTGTTCAATTTTCTTTTAGTATTTGCTTTTGATTTGTGATTACTTATATTATTGAGTATCGGATTTGGATTCTCAAACCTAGAGTAAGCTCTGACCCGGACCGGGAACCCGGTACTAGCCTGTAGCCCAATTTGACATTCTGGTAATCTGATTTGATCGATTTTAGTTTCAGACACTGTTTTCTAATATTTTTAATTTTTCATGATTTTTTGGAATTTTTCAAAATTTTTCTGCAAAATCTCCAAAACCGGTGTCGGTCGACATCGCTAACTGATTCTCAAATTTTTAATTTTCAAATGGGATGGAATTTTTAAAAACGGCTTACACATTACTTCTTAGAATTTCATTTTCTATCTAAAAACATTTTTTAAAATTTTTTCAAATTTATCAAAATTTGACCGATTCTGGTGTCGATCGGTATCGCCGAAAAATTTCAGAATTTTTAATTTGAAAACTATATTAAATTTCTCAAATCCGATTTCACCAAACATCTTAAAATAATATTTACTATTTTTGAGAATTTTTTGGAACATTTCTGAATTAGTCAAATTTTTGCCTTATTAAAATAATAATATTTTTACCGACGGTTCCTTTTCTTACTTTTTCCTTCTCTACTCCCCTACTTTGTACTTCCATAAATTTTAATAAATAATTTATTTAATGATAAAATTTTTCTACATTTTATTTTCTTTTTTCTTATTTTTTTCTTTTCTTTCCTTTTTCTTTAATTTCTTTCTTTTTCTTTCTCCCCCCATTGACTTTCTCCCCTGCTCCTTGCACCGTCGCCTGCTCCCGCCCCCTGCCACTGCAGCCTGCAAAGCCACCCGCAGCCTCTCCCCTTCCCCCCAAAAAATAATCGTTTCATCTTCTCTATTTAACCACTATCTCCCCATTTCCTTTTCATTTCAATAATCCAAAAAATTCAAACTTCATCTTCAACCCACTCCTTCAACTCACGCACCCAACCATGGCCGCCGCCTCCACCATCACCGCCGCCGGCCACTCCTAGGCCGGCCACCACCTCCCCCACAACCCCTCTCCACTCCACCGCCTCCTTCAACCTCCAACAACCCTCCACCATCTTCAATTTCATCATAACCCATCACCACCACCTCCCTTCCTCCTCCAAAATTCACCACCACCTCCATCAATTTCACCACTCCAACCACCCCATCATCACCTCCTCCTCCTTCTCTAATTTCCCAACACCACCAATCATCACGACCACCACCACAACCACCACCACCACCAACCACCATCACCACCTCCACCAACCAAACAACATCAACCAACAACTCCACTCCACCTCTCCTCCCCTAGGCCGCGCGCCGCCTCCCCTCCCCCGGCGGCGCCGCTTGGCCGCCAGCGCCGGCATCGGTGGTGGTCAGCGGCCACCCCTCCCCCTCCATTTTTTTCTTTCTTTCCTTCTTTCTTTCTTCTTTCTCTCTTTCATTTTTTTCTTTCTTTCTTTTCATTTCTTTCCTTAAATAAACTTACTTTTCCCTCATTCCTAAAAAACCCATCCACTCATCCTAAAATTACTTCTCTATATTCACAACCCTACCCTCCCCTTTTAATTCATACTTTTTTTCAAAAAATTACCCTATTTTCTCTCTCTTTCTCTCTCTCCTTCCTAAACTTTCTCTCTCCTCTCTCTCCTCTCCCATTCCCTCTCCAATATTTATATATATATATTTATATATTTTAATATACAACTATGGGCTAGTGGCTTACTTGTACGGATCGCCGATTTTCCAGATTTTTAACCGGTATTTCACCCCGGTTTCAGGCGAGTGCTTTTTAATACACTTAAAAATAAACACTCTTGTATTTATAGTATGGTATCTTATGTGGATATTTTAACATGCTTAGCACTTGCTACTGTAGTTTTACCATGCTATGTGAGTTAATGTGTGATGTTGTACTCGGTATTTACACCGGCACACGGTATTTACACCGACACTTGATATATGATTTATGACATCGGCACTCAGCATTTACACCGGCACTCGGTATTTACACCGACACTTGGCATGTTACACTTGATATATGATTTATGACTCCGACACTCGGTATTTACACTGGTACTCGGTATTTGCGCCGGCACTTGATATTTGAAACCTGTCCCACGACACTTGATGTTCAGACACAGTACTTGATATATGTCATACTTGACACCTGATCCTGACACCTGGTATATGACATGCTCTCGTGTGGTATAAGTACATTCACTTGACATTATGACTCTTGACCGAACACTACCACCCCTGATACCTGTATTATATGACATATTCATGACTATCACTTTTACGGGGACTTGGCATGACTATTATATTATTACCAGATACTTGGTACTCCCGAACTCCTGTACTCCTGAACTCTCGTATACTTGAACCCCTGAAATAAGGAGGCTCCTGACATTACTCTTGATATTATACTCCTGTTGACCCCTATAATAGGATAACTAGGGATATTGTACTTTTTTGAATACCCTGTAGACATTATTATTTGAGACTCTATTATATTTAAACAACTTACACCTGGACGGGGGAAATTGATGGGTATCGATATAGCTTCTGTTTTTATGGTGGCCACACATATGTTGTACAACTATTCCTGTTGGATTCGACCTGGAGGCCACCAAGCGTTTCCGAGGGGTGTACTGACACCCCTACCCCCTTGCCTGCCTGCCGGTGTGCTATAATCCCCTGGGTATATCCTGTGGGGAACGGTGACACTCTATTCCTATTCGGGCGTATACTAAGACCTTCAGGCATATAGTAAGTCCCGGTGCCTAGCGGTACGTTCCGGCTCAGTACCGGATACTCCTGCATCGTTGTCCCGGGCATGCACGGGACCCATTCTATACATGATTCGTCATTCCCCATCAATTTTCAATAACCAACCTCGCTCGGATTGTACGCGGAAGTATATGGCACCGGTCATATACCGAAACATACAAATTGAACGAGTCTGAATAATAACTCGATATTGACTTAATGTTACATGAATTCTATACTTGTTATTTATGGTAGCTATTCCTTGCTTGCTAATTTGATTACATGACATTTAACCTGCTACACTTACTTTTATTTCATGCCACATAAATTCTAATGTTATTTTCATATTTCATTATTTATTGTGGTCATTCCATCCTTATTGATTTGGGTACATTATACTTGACATGATGCACTTGCTATTATTTGTACTTACCATTTGGGTTCTTCTTGCACTGTTGGGTTGCCCACTAACAACCCTGGATTTGTATGTCTAGATTTAGCAGCTTGGACCGAGGTGGACCCTTCAGCTAGGACTAGGCCTACTTCGAGGAGCAGGCAGATCAACCGTAGCTTCGCCCGTCTTTCCTCGCTCGCGAGATTCTCTTTTCCAGCTCGTGAGTTATTATCTTTTGTACCCTGTACAGTCTACTTTTGTACTATCTAGTGATGTAATATTGATGTAATATTATGTCACTATTTGTGATGACTAAGTACTTGTACTATTTTGTGTTGGAATGTATAATGCCACGTATTTTCGCACTCTAATCCATGTATTGTGTTGTATTGATGCGTAGCGTACATACGTGACGGTACCATCGCCCTGCTTATGTACGTCCAGTGGCATCCCCGTACCCGCCGGATCGGGGCGCTACGGGTTGGTATCAGAGCCAGGTTTCGATCCTGTGACCTGTGGGTTATGGGCCCACTACGCTTCCGCTGTGCCACTCTGATCCATGTATTGTGTTGTATTGATGCTTAGCGTACATACGTGATGGTACCATCGCCCTGCGTATGTACGTCGTAGTGGCGTCCCCGTACCCGCCGGATCAGGGCGCTACAGGTTGGTATCAGAGCCTAGGTTCTCACACCTTCAATACAGCCAGTCTCCAAATTAATATTGGGTTAATTTGCGACTGAGTCACATGAGTCCTTATTATACATTCCAATCACAAGCATAAAGTTATCTATTCTTTCCTTGAAATTCATCCCTTAACTTCTGAAATCTTATATTCCGTCATCTTTTAAGTCGACTCGAATATGGAGAAACGGGGGACACGTAATGGTCCCGGCACTTCCCGTGAAGGTCTGTATGGGGCGAACGACATGATGAGGATACTCCAGGGGATGATGACTAGCCAGCAGCAGCAGACAGAGCTCTTGCGATAAGGATTGCTAACTGCACCCCGGGAGCAGAGGCCGGGTACTATATCAGATTTCAGGAGGTTGCAGCCGGCAGAATTTTTGGGGACGGAGAAGCCCCTTGATGCAGAGCAGTGGTTGATCGACATGACTGATCTACTGAAGGCGGCCAGAATTCTTGGTGAGAACCAGGTAGAAGTGGCCAAGATCCTGCTGAAAGATGTAGCGAGGACCTGGTGGCTAGCCGAAGAGGGGAGGCTGGAGAAGCCTATCTCTTGGGACCAGTTCTCGAAGGGCTTCTATGAGAGGTTATTTCCTGCAACTGCTCAGAAGGAGATGGAGGAGCAGTTAATCAAGCTGCAGTAGTGGAATCGATCGGTGGATGAGTATGCTGATGAATTTCGAGACTTAGTCGGTTTGCACCGTATATGGTGGCCGACGAGGAGAAGAGGGCTAGCAGATTTTAGCAAGGACTGAAGGTGGATATCCAGATGTTACTTATACCCCACCAGCTGAAGACATACTCTCAAGTTCTTTCTATTGCTCGTGATATGGAGCAGGTATTGGAGAAGAAGAGGAGGGTTGAGCTGTAGCACAAGCCTATGAAGCGCCAATTCCAGCAGATGCACAGAGGAAATCCAGTCAAATCTTTTGGTGCCCCAGTAGCCAAGCGGCCATTTCAGCCTTCTTCTCAGCAGCTTGTGTGTGAGTACTGTGAGAAGCCTGGACACAATCAGCGGAACTGCCGTATGGCCAATAGACTGTGTTTGGCATACTGATCCGATAACCACTCGGTAGGAGAGTGTCCATTCAAGAAGACCTGGAATGCAGCCCTAGCACCACCAACACTTCCAGCACGAGTGGTACCACCAGCACTTCCAGCTCAAGCAGCTCCCCCAGCATTTTCAGCACTACCGATGAGGAGGAATCCAGGACCAGTAGGCAGAGGAGCTCCACTTCCTCCCTTGCGTCGGACTCTGGGTCAGGCTCAGAGGGGACCCAGGACTGGAGTAGGCCGCGGGAGAGGCTAGGCCTACAACTTGACAGCAGAGGAAGCTGAGGCATCAGGAGAAGTGGTGGTAGGTACAATCTTGGTCCACTCCGTTCCAGTCTTATCACTCTTTGACTCCGGTGCATCACATTGCTTCATATCCAGTAGATTTAGTGCTTTACATTCTATACCCCTAGTATGTATGGGTGACCAGTGGGAAATTAGTACGGGGAATGGGTAGTCATTACTAACAAGATTAGCAAGGCGTGCACTGTGGAGTTATGTGGTAGGAAGTTAGAAGCCGACATGTTCGTACTGGACACTGGAGGGTACGATGTGATCCTAGGCATGACCTGGCTCAACAAGTATCATGCGGTGATTGACTGTCGGAACAAGAAGGTGATCTTCAGGATTCCACACCAACCAGAGTTTTGGTTCTTTGGAGAACGCAAGTCCCTCCGAATGGAAGATCAACTGGATTGTGCCACTATAAAAGACAAGAAGAAGACGATGTCAGTGTGGAATGAATTCCTGGATGTATTTGAGGAGATATCAGGACTTCCACCTGACAGAGTTGTGGAGTTCTCTATTGACCTTATTCTAGGAGCGACTCCCATCTCTAAAGCATCGTACAGGATGGCACCAACTGAATTGGCTATATTGAAGGAGCAGCTGCTGGAGTATTCGAGAAAGGGTCTGATAGACTGAGTACTTCACCTTGGGGAGCACCAGTGTTGTTGGCAAACAAGAAGGATGGTGGCAAGAGCCAGGTTGTGTATTGATTACAGAGAGTTGAACAAAGTCACCATCAAGAATAAGTACCCTTTGCCGAGGATTGATGATCTCTTTGATCAACTTCGCGGGGCCCAAGTATTCTCGAAGTTAGATCTGTAGTCAGGGTACCATCAATTGAAGGTGAAGAAGGAAGACATCCAGAAGACGGCATTTAGGACTGGCTATGGTCTTTACGAGTTCTTAGTTATGCCCTTTTGAGTTACAAATACCCCAACAGTCTTTATGGACTTGATGAATAGAATCTTCTCACCCTATCTGGATAAGTTTGTATTGGTGTTCATTGATGATATTTTGGTCTATTCCAAGAATGAAGAGGAGCATGCGGAGCATCTGAGGATTGCGCTACAGACGCTCTGACTTGAGCAGCTTCATGCCAAACTTAGTAAGTGTGAGTTCTGGCTGAAGAGTATAGCATTCTTGGGGTATGTTGTCTCTAAAGAAGGAATCTCGGTGGATCCCAACAAGATTCATGCAGTGAAGGATAGGCCGACTCCGAAGTCCGTGACAGAGATCAGGAGCTTCATCGGACTACCTGGATATTATCGAAGGTTCGTGCAGGACTTCTCGAAGATTGCAGCTCCCTTGACCAAGCTTACCAGGAAGGGAGAGAAGTACATATGGACTGAGGAGTGTGCGTATGCTTTTGAGGAGTTGAAGAACAAGTTGATTTCAGCTCCAATCTTGAAGACACCCTCAGGGACATGAGGGATGGTTGTGTACTGTGATGCTTCAGGGAAGGGTCTTGGATGTGTATTGATGCAGCATGGACATGTGGTTGCTTATGCATCCAGGCAATTGAAGCCTCATGAGAAGAACTACCCAACGCATGATCTAGAGCTGGCAGCTGTGATCTTTGCGTTGAAGATTTGGAGGCATTACCTGCTTGGTGACCGAGTGTTGATTTACACCGATCACAAGAGGTTGAAGTACATTTTCACTCAAAAGGAGTTGAAAATGAGGCAGAGGCGATGGCTCAAGTTGATGGCAGATTATGATATAGATCTACAGTACCATCCTAGTAAGGTTAATGTTGTGCCGAATGCCCTGAATAGGAGACCTGAAGCTAACATGGTTATGTTGCTCACTCAGCAAGAGGAGTTACTCAAGGAGATGAGGCGGTTGGACTTGATGGTAATTCGGAGGGCCAGTGGATCCGTGCAGTTGATGGCATTTCAGATCCAGCAGACACTGATGGAAGAATCTGAGAAGCTCACAGAGAAGATCCCAGATTGCTGAAGTTCGGAGAGCAAGTGAAAGCGGGGATGAGGTCAGATGTTTGTATACATACTGATGGTGCACTCTATTTCAGGGGCAGAATTTGTGTGCCTCAGGGGGAGATTAGACAGAAGATCTTAATTGAGGCCCACAGCTCAGCTTACTCTATACACCCTAGAGGAACTAAGATGTATCAGGATCTGAAACAACATTTCTGGTGGAATGCGATGAAGAGGGAGATCGCACAATATGTGACGAAATGTCTAGTGTGTCAGCAAGTGAAGGCTGAACACCAGAGACCAGCTGGATTACTACAGCCTTTGCCAATACCAGAATGGAAGTAGGAGCATGTTACTATGGACCTTGTCACCGCTCTACCCCGCAGTCCAAAGGGGAATAATGCAGTATGGGTAGTCGTTGACCGTCTCACTAAGTCAGCACATTTCATACCATTCAGAGTGGGATAATCTATGGAGCTTCTTGCGAACAAGTACATGAGGGAGATTGTTCGACTGCATGGAGTTCCTGTGAGTATCGTGTCGGACAGAGAGACGAGGTTCAGATCTTGCTTCTGGGAGAGCCTTCAAGAGAGTTTGGGGACCCGTATGAAGTTTAGCACATCTTATCATCCAGAGACAAACGGGCAGTCCGAACGGACCATTCAGATCCTAGAAGACATGTTGAGGGCATGTATGATAGACTTCAAGGGATCATGGGAAGACCATCTACATTTGACAGAGTTTTTCTACAATAACAGCTATCAGGCAAGCATCCAGATGGCTCCGTTTGAAGCCCTATACGGCAGGAGATGCAGATCACCGTTGTGTTGGGATGAAGTTGGTGAGAGAAAGCATTTGGGGCCGGATGTGATAGTACTGGCAGTGGATAAGATCAGGACCATGCAAGAGCACCTTCGTGCGGCACAGGACAGACGAAGAGTTGGGCAGATTCCAATAGAAGACCGTTGGAATTTCAGGTGGGAGATCATGTGTTTTTGAAGATATCTTCGACTAAGGGAGTGATCAGATTTGGTGCATGTGGGAAGCTGAGTCCGAGGTATATAGGCCCGTTTGAGATATTGGAGCGAGTAGAAGAAGTGACCTACAGATTGGCACTGCCTCCATCACTGGAAGGAGTGCACAATGTGTTCCATGTGTCACAGCTGAGAAGATACATCAGGGATGAGAGCCATGTATTGGATTATTGGAGTTGCAGCCGGATTGTCATATACTGAGCACCAATGGCTATTATGGATAGAAGTGTCAAGACCCTAAAGAACCGGACCATCCCGTTGGTGCTAGTTTCATGGAAATGGCATAGTCCGGGTGAAGTGACTTGGGAACGGGAAGACGTTATTCGTGACCGTTACCCGCATCTGTTCGAGCCTTGAGTGGTAATTTCCTTATGTACTCCATATCTTGTCTTATCAATTCTTTATTTTCATGTTCATCTCCTTCCTTATAGAAATTTCGAGGACGAATTTTTGGTTAGGTCGGTAGATTGTAGCACTCCGTTCCCCAGGATACGTACCCAGATATGTGTTCCAAATTTTTTCAACCGTATTGTTCAATTTTCTTTCAGTATTTACTTTTGGGTTGTGATTACTTATATTATTGAGTATCGGATCTGGATTCTCAGACCTAGAGTAAGCCCTGACCCGGACCGGGAACCCGGTCTTAGCATGTAGCCCGATTTGACCATTCTTGCAGTCCGATTTAATCGATTTCAATTTTAAACACTGTTTTCTAATATTTTAGATTTTTCATGATTTTCTGAATTTTTCTGCAAAATCTCCAAACCGGAGTCGGTCGGCATCGCTGACTGATTCCCGGTTTTTTAATTTTCAAATGGGATTGAATTTTTAAAATGACTTTCACATTACTTCTTAGAATTTTATTTTCTATCTAAAAACATTTTTGAAAATTTTCTAAATTTATCAAAATTTGACCGATTCTGGTGTCAGCCAGTATCGCCGGAAGATTTCAGGATTTTAATTTAAAATTACATTAAATTTCTCAAATTCGATTTCATCAAACATCTTAAAATAATATTAAAATAATATTTTCTATTTTTAAGAATTTTTTTGGAACGTTTCTGAAATAGTCAAATTTTCGCCTTATTAATAATAATATTTTTACCTACGATTCCTTTTCTTACTTTTTCCTTCTCTACTCCCCTACTTTGTACTTCCATAAATTTTAATAAATAAATTATTTAATGATAAAATTTTTCTACATTTTGTTTTGTTTTTCCTTATTTTCTTTCTTTCTTTCCTTTTTTTTTAATTTCTTTCTTTTTCTTTCTCCCCCATTGACTTTCTCCCCTGCTCCCTGCACCGCCGCCTGCTCCCGCCCCCTTCCACTGCAGCCTGCAAAGCCACCCGCAGCCTCCCCCTTCCCCAAAAAAATCATCATTTCATCTTCTCTATTCAACTACCATTTCCCCATTTCCTTTTCATTTCAATAATCCAAAAAATTCAAACATCATCTTCAACCCACTCCTTCAACTCACGCATCCAACCATGGCCGCCGCCTCCACCATCACCGCCGCTACCGCCGGCCACTCCTAGGCCGGCCACCACCTCCCCCACAACCCCTCTCCACTCCACCACCTCCTTCAACCTCCAACAACCCTCCACCATCTTCAATTTCATCATAACCCATCACCACCACCTCCCTTCCTCCTCCAAAATTCACCACTGATCGGCAAAAAGTGAGTACAAGAATATGTAAAAAGAGTATGGGTTGATGTTACTGCTTTTACGATTCTTCTGTAGTAGCGAAGTGGCTATACGGGTCGTATCTACAAGGAGGGAGAGCGATGGAAGCTTGATGCGGCTTCAAAGTTCAAGAAGAAAGAATGTTCTTGTTTCCAAGTAAAGAATTGAGAGTGAAAACAAGTTGTTTTTAAGAATTGTTGGAAAATATTTTGTGGTTTGTAAAAGTGATTTTTTCTTAGTTGTAAAAATGCATGGCTAACTTTCTACTAAGTGCTCCCACTAATTTCTAACTTTTGGAAGATAGCCTCACGATGGATCATAGGCGAACACAACCCTTTTGCATTGGAATTATTCACGTGAAAATCGAGTGAAAGTTCATCCTAAAACTTAGCTTTACACGGCAAAAACTCAGACATTCCCTTATCAAGATCCAATAGAAGGCGAGAATAAGGGAAGACACGAGTGCACTAACGGTATCGACAAAGTTAAAAGGAAAAGTCTCTAACTTACAATAACAAGCAAAGTACACAACCATAGATCATCAAAAACTCATTAAGTATAAAGTATAAGAAAGTAAATACTTATAGGTAAATTAGAGTTAGAACCATCGTCTTAAGATACCATAGCTCTTGTTTACACAAGGCTTGTTTGATACTATTGACTCATGTGGGTTATCAATCAAGTGTTAGAAATTAGTGGTTAGTAGTTAGTTAGCCATGCTAATGAAAAGTTAGTTAGCCATAAAAGTAAAAGAAACAACAAAGGAAAAGAAGTGGAGAGAGGGAGTTACGCTACAAGAAAACAAAAGAAAAGAAAAGTTAAAGAAAGGAAGTTACACTACAACAAAGTAAAAGAAAAGAACTGAAGAAGAAAGAAGTTACACTGCAACAAGGAAGTAAAAGTAAATGGCAAAGACAAGTAAATGGAAAGAAGGAAGAGAAGTAGTACTTGTATTAGCTTGTCACCCTTCAAATACAACACTTACACTCTCTCTCTTTCACTCTAATGGCTAAAACAACAACTAGAAGAAGAACAACAACAACTACTACAAACCTAAAAACAAGATTACAAAAACTTGCTAAAGCTCTGGATCTGTTCAAACTGAAGACCCCTGGGGGGGTATTTATAGGCACCAGGGGAAAGGGGGCCACGTGAACGGCACGTGGCTCAAAGCACAGGCGCGCGCGCCTGGCTTTGGGCAGCGCATCGCCCAGACTGTCTTCTGATGCCTTGATCTTCTGGATTTGCGATTTGATACCCTGGGTTGACAAAATCTTCATCCTAAAGTCAATGGCTACTTGGTAGGCTTTTAATCACAAGTTAAATGGTGATTTAGGTTTTCTTCTTCATTTGCACACTATGGACCTAGGATCAAGCAAGCAAGATTTTATTAGCAAAATTTTACATGAAATAAATATGAGAATGTGATGAAAATTATGCAAAATTAGAGACTAATCACATCCCCACACTTATCTTTTGCTCGTCCCGAGTAAAATAAAAATAAGAAAATTATTATACCACTTTCGCAGGTGATGCGGTTACACTAAGCATGTGCAACAAGCCTTTAAACCTCTAGGTTTCCCCTAAAGGAGGAGTGTTGTCTCCGATGGTTTTCAGCGGATTGCACCCACAAAATCCAGTAAGTAAAGAAAAGAAGTTAGTTGTTAGAAAGAATTTTTCTCTCTCTCTTCTTTTTTTCATGAAAAAGAACTTTCAATCATCTAAGTAAAAATGACCGAATGATGTAAGAATTAGGTTTAACCCTCATAAGTCCTCTTATACTTTAGCCTTCATAAAAGAAGAAACTATGATTTTTCTTTAAATTTAGAAAGGATCTTGTACTTCTAACTCATTCTTTTATTTTGCTTTAGATAGATATGCATAATGTGCAAGTGTGATGTGCTTGAGATTTTTCAACTCAACTTTGAATATCATTTAATTTTATTAATATTTACTTATTATTCTTGGTTCCATTAGGCTTTCTACTTCACTTATGTAACACATATCAAACCGATGACTCCCAAACCAGATGGTCTTAGGGCACCAGGTGGAAAAACACCCTTCAGGTCAAATATGCAAGTGGAGTAGGCCATGAAATCAAAATTAATTTATACATTATTGCATATAGAATTTTTTTTGGCGTGAGTAATCATACTTCTTGAGGCACAATTATCCAGCTTTTTTCCCCCAAAGTTGTGTCTCTAAATCCCCAGCATGTGTGTGGGTTATGCATATTCTACTAAGGCTAAATAAACGGTATGAGTTATTTTCCTTATCCCTTCTAATATTTTAGTCAAACCAATCTTTCTTATTTATTTGGGCAAAAATAAAGATTCATTAATAAGGTTCCCGTAATTCCTACAATCTTTTGGTATTTTTATAAAGAGTATGAAATTTCTTTTCAATCTGGAGAGATTTTTTTGAAAGAAAAAGAAAGAATAAAAGGAAAAAGAAAAAGTGTTAGCACCCCCACACCTATCTAATGCATTGTCCTCAATGAATGCATATGAAAATGCAAATGCAATAAATAGGGGAAGAAATAATGTCACCGTCTTCGTGAACTCGGGCCGGCCAAGTGCGAATAGGCTAAAGAAATGTCAAAAAGAATATAGAAGGGATAAGCATATAAACAATTTTTTTTATTTATTTGTTGTGGTTAGGTGTATGCCGGGGCAAAAAGAGTCAGCACACTATCATCCGGAGTCATAGGCTCATTAGTCAAGAAGGGCTTCAGTCTTTGCCCATTCACTTTGAATTCCGTGTTGTTCTTAGGGTCTGCAATAAGCACAACACCGTGTGGGAAAACAGTGCGCACAATGAACGGTCCCGACCAACGAGTTTTCAGCTTTCCCGCGAAAATATGAAGCCTAGAGTTATACAGCAGAACCCTATCTCCCGGTGCAAAGTTTTTCCGGGTTATGATTTGGTCTTGAAAAAGTTTAGTCCTGCTCTTGGTGATTCGGGCATTCTCATAGGCTTCATTCCGTATCTCCTCTAATTCTGAAATCTGCAGTCTCCTAAGTTCATCGGCCTTGGTCAGATTAAAGTTGAGTTGCTTAATTGCCCAGAGGGCCCGGTGTTCTAACTCTACTGACAGATGACAGGCTTTTCCAAATACGATTCTATAAGGAGACATCCCCAGAACTGTCTTAAAAGCAGTGCGGTAAGCCCACAATGCATCATTGAGCTTAACCGACCAACCCTTTCGGTTTTGTCCGACAGTCTTTTCCAGAATGAGCTTGATCTGGCGTTGGTGACTTCGACCTGCATATTTGTCTGGGGATGATACGGAGTAGATAACTTATGATTGATGGAATATTTTCGCATCAGAGCTTCAAAAACTCTGTTGCAGAAATATGATTCATTATCACTAATTATCGCTCTGGGGGTGCCAAATCGGGAGAAGATGTTCTCTTTGAAAAATTTGACAACCACTTTGTTGTCATTCGTCTTAGTTGGCACAGCTTCTACCCACTTAGAGATATAATCTACAACAACCAAAATGAACTGGTTGCCATAGGAACCGGGGAATGGCCCCATGAAATCGATACCCCAAACATCAAAAATTTCAACTTCAAGGATCGGGTTTAGGGGCATCATGTCTCTTCTTGAAATTTTCCCATTTTCTAACAATTTGCGCATGACTTGCAAAAATGATATGAGTCTTTGAACAGAGTGAGCCAGTAGAACCCACTTTGTAGAACCTTCTCTGCAGTCTTGCGGGGACCGAAGTGTCCTCCGCAAGCAAGTGTTGGCCCAATGGCCTTCCACTCTAGTTTTGATGATGATCAACACTCATGTAGTTATGTTTACTAATATTCTTGTGTTTCTAAGTTTTAGATCATTAACAGGATATTAGGTTGGTGATTAGCTTCAACAAGATGATTAGAAGCTATTCATGATGATTCCGGTGTCAAAGCTTAAAGATCATACCTTTGCACTTAGAGAATCACGGAGTTTGGAGCAAGTCTACTTGAAGATAATGATCGTCAAGAAGACTTAGGTATCCTAGTTTAGATAGTGTTTTAGATCCATTTTTGTAAAGCTTAGTTTAGTTGATATGCTCAAGTGCACAAAACACACACGTTTTATGATTTGATATTTAGTTTTTATGAATAGTTGATCAAAACAAGTTTACATATGTTATATGTATAGTAGATGTTTTCTATACATGCTTTAACTTAGTAAACAAACTTATTTTGATATCCCTATTCATGTTTTGGAAAAATCAAGTTTGACAAAATACAAGGTTTTGTTTTTGATAAAATTTGCAAGACTCAAAATGAATTGATATGTTGATATATTGTCTTGAAATTTTTATCACATGTTTATGTTTCAACATAAAATGATAAAACAATTTTTATGGTATTTTTAAAAGAGATAAAAGATTTTTTAGAAAATATTTTTCCAAATTTTTCTGACCTGGACTGTGCTGACAGGCTGGTCGGTCGACCGTGACGGTCGACCGCACCAAGGGCCGGTCGACCGGGCCGGTCGACCGATGTGCACAGACGTGCACGTCTGTTAGGCACAGTGGACGGTCGACCGAGCCGGTCGACCGGGTCTGAGAGCTCTGCTCTCGGTTTATTTCGGTCGACCGGGCCGGTCGACCGCCTTTGCCCAACGGTCACATTTTTGACCGTTGGCGGTCGACCGGACCGGTCGACCGGTGGCCTGTCAGGCTGCCACATCAGCCTAACGGCTAGTTTTTCCTAGGGGCTATATATACCCCAATTCTCCATTGTTTTGGCTAAGATTTTTAGAGCTAAAAATTCCAGACTTTCTCTAGTGTTTAAAAGAGTTTTTAAAAGGGTTTTTAAGCCAAAAAGATTTCATCTTATTTGTTTTTGGGTTTTTGGAAAATCAAAGAAAACTAGGTTTTGGGATTTTGATTTGGTATTTCTTTTCTATCATATACAAGAGATTTCCCAAGTGGTTTTCTTTGTTGCTTGTTTCCAAAAACACTTGTTTTCCACACTTGAGCTATATCATACTATCCTAAACTATTAGGATCTTTGTTTTGTGGAAAAAGAAAGAAAGAGAGAGTTTTGAGGTTGTTGTTTGTAACCTCTAAGTTGTACACCCTTATTCTTGTTGTATCCCTCTTAGGTAGAGGTGATCGGGTGATTGGTTTGTATCCCTCAAGTGTGAGGTGATTGAGATTGGTTGTGAGCCTCTTTGGTAGAGGTGTTGTTGTTGGTTGTTGTTGGCCTCGGTGGAGGTTGTATTGAGAGAGGAGTTAGGTACTCCTAGAGTTGTAAGAAATCCTCTTCGGTAGAGGTTCCCTCGGTGGGAGTTGAGATAGTGGAAATCCTACATGGTGGTGTAGGCGGGGATGTAGAGCAAGGTGCTCGAACCTCGAAACAAATCTCGGTGTTTGCGATTGCTCCCATTGTCTCTCTTACTCTCTCTCTTATATTTGTGCAAAGCATCATATTCATATCATATCATATTTGCTTGTGGTGTGCATATTTCATATTGCCTTGCATTTATTTATATTGCTATTCATTCTTATATGCTTGGCTTGATTGTGTGCATTTCATATTGCTTGGATTGCTTGTGTGTGTGTGCCTAACTTATACTCATCCAACAAGAGCTTCACATAGCACCTTAACCCATTTAAAGGGGAATCAAGGGGAGTTAGTCCAGAGCCTCGCAAGGGGAATTCGGCTACACTTGTTGTATTGTATTAGTTTGTGCATAATTTGCATTAGCTTCCGCATTTAGCGCACTTAGTTTGCATTGAGTTTCTTAGATTAGCAATTACACCTATTCACCCCCCCTCTAGGTGTTTTTCAATTGGTATCAGAGCTAGTGCTCCTGATACTTAGGCTTAACATCCTAGGAGTGATCCATTTGCTTGCTAATCTCATTTTCATTTGTTTGTTTGCACATTCATATATAGTTTAATATGGACTTCATGACCCCTCCTAGCTTTGACCCTTCCAACATTGATGTTTGGAAGTATAGGATGTCCATGTACCTAAAGACCCTAGGTTTGCATGTCTTCCTTGCCGCCACCAAGAGATGTTATCTTGGTGATGGTAATCATATAGGGGCCAATGCACAAGCCCTAGAGGCTATTAGAAGCACACTTCCTAAAGATTATCTTTTATGTGTTTCTAATCTTGATTCCGCTTTTGCAGTGTGGAACAAGTTGACAACAACCACCACCTCGGAGCTTCAAGTTCAAATTCAAGAAGAGGAATCTAGTGGAGAATCCGAGCCACAACAATGCTATATGGTCCAAGGGAATGACTCCCTTGAGGTACATTCGGAATCTCAACTAGATAGTAATGATTGTGCTAGTTCTTCAAATGATTATGTTGATCCCCATGCCTTGAATGAAGAACTTTCCATTGTTTGTGAAAAATTGATAGAAAAATATAATTTGTTGAAAAAGAAGAGTCTAGGAATTGAACAAGAAAATAAAATTTGCATGCTAGACTTGATTGTGTTTTGCAAGAGAAAGTTGAGGTCTATAATGAAAGGGATTCATTAAGATCTCAATTAGAACTTGCACTTAAAGAAAATGAGTTTTTGAAAAATAAAAATGATTGCCATGCTCTTTTGAAGAAAAATGAAACTTGTCTTCAAAAGTTGATTTTGTTTTAAAGAGAATGTGGTTTTGAAAAATAAAATCATTTCTATTTCCAATGATTTAAATGCTTGTTTAAAGAAAAATATTGTTTTGCAAAATAAATGGATGCACATGCTTGCCATGCTAGTGTAGCTTCTTCATCTAGTCTACCTAATGCATGTACCTCTTCTTCTAAGATTAATGATGATATTTGTATGCTAAAGAAGAGAGTAGATTGTTTGGGCTCCACTATGAGCCAATGTGCCATGAACCACTCACGGTTGGAAACCTTGGTTCGAAAGAAACAAGTTCCATCCTTTATGCATGCACACCCATCACGGCATACACATGCTTCACACGGACACCATCAACACAAGTATGCTCATGTGTACACATGTACACATTGTGGCCGAAAAGGTCATCTTGCTAGATTTTGCTATGATAGATTACATACTCCAAATTTAGCAAAGAATTTTGTTTGGGTTAGAAATGAGACTAACCCCAATGGACCCAAAAGAGTATGGGTACCAAAGACCACCCCTCCTATTGTTTTTGATGTAGGTGTGGGCTCTCACATGACGTGAGAGTGATGACACCTTGGAGTGGATGCGTTCCGGACTTAAAGGAAATCAATTGAATGCATCACTTTCAAGGGAAGATTTGGTGGAGATGACCACCATGCTTTGGAGACAAGGAGAGTTGCTTCTTCGTTTTTTGGTAATAATCCTTTACTCCCATTTATTGTTTACATGCTTTTAATATTCATTGTTTATAGCATGTTTTTGATGTCTATGGATTAATATGTTCATTCCATGTTTATTAGATCCTTGACATACATATATAGTATTTGAGACACACATGCTTATATGAACCCATAATTAGTGTTCTCACTTTTGTTTGAGCTATAATGTACATCATGAATCTAATACATGTGAATTCACATAATAATCATATTTTAGTTTTCCATGATGACTTTTATCATGATGATTTTTATATGTGTTTTTGATGCTTCATGTTTTGAATATATGTTTAAGTGTTAGTTTTCATTAAGACTAGTTACATACTTGTACATAGGATGGGCTACAAATAAATCTATATATAGTTGGAATTGAATGCTTATTTGAACCCATTAGATGTGCTAGTATAGTCTAGTTTTGATGATTCATACATTTCAAACTTGTATTCCATTTTTGGATTTGTTTTATGAGTTTTCACTTCATGTATATGTTTGTATTGCCAAACTTTAAAATATACATGTATACCCCTTGAGTCATTTGCCTTTCATGCAAATCTATATTTGGACTCAATTGTGTTTAGGGATATGTATGTATACTTCATGTTTGACAATTCATACATATACCTTGAAATGAAATTTGTTGTGATGAAATTTAGTTTTTCATGTTTCATGTATTTATGTTTAACTTCATGTATATGTCCATCTAGTTCAAACTAATCTTATACATATACATCTTTTTGAGCCACGTGCCTTCATGAATATACATTTAGTGGACTCGTTGAGTTTTGGATATGTATGTATATTTTAGCTTGTATTAGACATACATATGCCTTGAAGATTAAATAAGTAGTTTTATATGATTTTTCATGTTTTTGATGGAATTATGTTTTAAGGAATAATTGAGCTTAATCATGTCCAGCCAAACGCTCAAGCATTTGGTCGATGAAGGGTAGCGGGAAGTGGTCTTTACGGGTAGCTGCATTCAGCTTCCTGTAGTCGATACAAACACGAAGCTTGGTAGGCAGTCTTGTTTGTACCAACTCTTTTTCCTCATTTTCTACCACCGTAAAGCCAGCCTTCTTTGGGACCGCATGAACAGGGCTAACCCATTGGCTATCAGAAATGGGATAAATTATCCCATTATCTAATAGTTTCAGAATTTCAGCCTTAACTGCCTCTTGCATGAGAGGGTTAAGCCTGCGTTGTGGGTCCCTCCTAGGGGTTGCTTCATCGACTAAATGGATTCTATGTTGCACTATGGCTGGACTTATTGCCTTGATGTCCTTTATCCTCCATCCAATGGCTTCCCTATGTCCTTTCAGAATAGACATTAAGTTGTCCTCTTGTTGCTCAGTCAGGTGGGATGCTACGATAACTGGCAAGGTGTCCTTTCCGCGCAGGTAGGCGTACTTGAGGTGTTCGGGCATGGATTTTAACTCTAGGGAAGGTGTTGCTTCATTGGAGGTAATCTCTGGGCTTTCAATCCTATGATGAGGTACACCTGGGCTTGACGCCTAATCCACTGCTGAATCTACGATCCGGTCTAGATTAAAATCCTCAGTCTCCAGATCAAACTCTGCCTCAGTTTCTGTCTTCATGCTTTCCTCATGCTCACTGGTCAGGTTTTCAATAGAATTGACCTCAAACGTCTGATCATTGACATCCCTAGGTTGTCTTCCAAGATTGAAGACATTGACTTCTTTCATCATGCCTCCAAAAGTCAATCGCATGGACCCGTTCCTACAGTTGATTATGGCATTGGCTGTAGCAAGGAATGGGCGCACTAAGATGACGGGAGTTTGAGACCTAGGATTGGACACAGGTTGGGTCTCAAGCACAATGAAGTCAACGGGGTAAATGAAATCCCCGACCCGGATGAGGACGTCTGTGATTTCCCCCTTCGGGATCTTCACAGATCGGTCAGCTAGCTGAATGGTGACTCGAGTTGGGCTTAGCTCACCCAACTCAAGTTGCTGGTATACTGAGAGAGGTAGCAAGTTGATACTTGCTCTCAGGTTAAGAAGCGCTCTACTGATTTCGGTCTGTCCTATAGTGCAGGAAATGGTGGGATATTCGGGATCCTTGTATTTCACCGGAATGGTGCCAGACAGAATTTCGCTTATATTAGTGGCCAAGAACACTTTCTTAGGCACATTGGTCTTTCTCTTCTTCGTACACATATCCTTAAGAAATTTGGCATAAGCCAGGACTTGTTGGATAGCGTCAAGAAGTGGCACATTCAATTTGACCTGGTTGAACATCTCTAGCATTTTCTCCATGTGCATATTCTTATTGTTGTTCCTAAGCCTATTGGGAAAGGGTGCTACAGGCTTATGATCTTGTTCAGCAGCTTTGTCCTCGTCAGATGTTTGTGGAGCGGTTTGGGAGGAACTAGCAGAGGTGGAGGCTGGAGTGGAAACAGGATGGACTGGACTTTTCTGTTGGTAGACCTGGTTGTCTACCTTCTTTCCAGATCGCAGTGTGTGAACAGCATTGCACTGGTTAATCGATGGATCCTGAATTTCATATGCTTGATTGGAGGTTTTTAGGTTAACTAGCGGCTGACTAGGCAAAGTACCTTTTGGTCTTTCACTTAGGGAGCTAGCTAACTGGCTCATCTGCATTTCCAATCTCGATATAGCCTGTGAATGATTGTTCAGATTTTGTTCCTGGTTTTGCATAAAAGCAGTTTGGGACTTTATGAAAGTCTCTATGCTCTCCTCCAATTTACTGATTTTCTTTTTCATAGGTGAGCCTTGGGAGGAGGAAGCTGGGGCTTGATTGGTAAAAGTTGGTGGAGGAGTAGGATGGTGAAAATTGTTAGAAAAATTAGGCCTGGGAGGATTTTTTGGGCCCAGGAGAAATTGGGGTGATTTATCCAGCCGAGATTGTATGTTTGTTAGTAGGGGTTGTGTGGCGGCCGTGAATAAGCCGCGTTCAGGTGTTCCGGTGGCACTTGTTGGGTGTGAAAAACAGGGCACTCTTCAAAGACATGGTTTGGTGCCTGACAGTACAAACAACCCGGATTGTGAATTGGTGGTGCGTTGATCTGGTTGACATTGGCAGGCTCTTTAGTTTCTAGAGCCTCTATCCTTCTCATTAGGGTAGCAATCTTAGCCTCGGCAGCTATGGATGATTGTTGTAATACCCCGTTTCCGGAATACGTACTTAGTTGCGTATTCAGTTTTTCGATCGTATTTTTCGATTTACTTCCTGTATTTAACCGATTTCAGTTTCAAATATTATTTTTCAATATATTAGATTTTCTATGATTTTCTGGAATTTTCTTGGATTAAAAGGAATTTCTTCAAAACCGGTGTCGACCAGTGCCGCTGATCGATTCTCGGATTTTTAATTTGCAAACCGATTGGAATTTCTAGAAGGTCCTTTAGACATTATCTCTTAAAATCACATTTCTTACCTAAATACTTTTTCTGAAGATTTTATGAAATTATGAAAATTCCACCGGAGTCGGTAGCTAATTGATTCCGGGATTTTTAGTTTTAAAACTATAATGTATTTCTTAAAACGAATTTCACCATGAGTCATAATATATTATTCTTGATTTTTGGTAAATTTTACGAGTCGTTCCGAGATACTTGATTTCGGGACGATTTCGGTATTTTCCGAAATGTTTTCCGCATCCTCGACTTAAACCCGGGAATTTGTCTTTTCAATATTTGTTTAATTTCTAAGTCCAAGAAAATATCTTCTACTTTTAATTTCTTTTTCTTTTTCCCTTTTTCCTTATTTCCTTCCTTCCTCCACAAACCACAAAACTTTCCAAAATTCCAACAAACTCCACACACTTCCACCAACTTCCTCATTAATGCCTCTCTTTCTCTCTCTATTCCATGGCCGGCCATGATTGGCCAAGAGAAACACCTCACCCATTTTATTTACACAAAACCCCCTCTCTTCTACCTTAATTGCACCTCCTTTACAAATCCAAATCCTATATAAACTTTTCCTTTTCCTTTCTCTTTTCTTTTTTTTTACTTCACTTCACCAAAGAATTATCCTTCACAATATTCCTCCTCCATCTCAATCTCAACCACCAACTCCAAAACACCACAAGGTCATCATATCCATCTCAAACAACCACTGCTTTTGGATTGGGATCGTATCTCTCTTCGTCGATTATATCGCCATAGATCAAGTTGGTGATAATTGTCGACCACGATCCTTCCGAACTCATAAAGCTTCACTTAACCGTTCTATGTGAGTATTTTTACTCACCAAGACTTGGCTAATTCCTAGCATACTTGTGTTCACATATCTTGTGTACCTGTATCTTCAAATCATGCTATTTAACCATCAAACACAACCATCAAAAATCTGTTCTGTATTCTGTTTTCAGACGATTAGTCGACTTGACCTAAGGATTAGTCGACTAACTCATTTATTTGAAACGTACCCTTTTCTGAAACACAGTTTTAGTCGACTTACCTTAATTATTAGTCGACTATAAATCACTGTTAGTCGACTACCCTTTCCACCCTAGTCGACTAACTTTTCCTGAAACAGAAACCCAACTCTCTGTTACACAGTTTTAGTCGACTTACCTTAATTATTAGTCGACTATAAATCACTGTTAGTCGACTACCCTTTCCACCCTAGTCGACTAACTTTTCCTGAAACAGAAACCCAACTCTCTGTTACACAGTTTTAGTCGACTTACGTATCTGTTAGTCGACTTGAGATCACTGTTAGTCGACTACCCTTTCCACCCTAGTCGACTAACTTTTCCTAAACAGAAAATCAACTCTCTGGAACCCATTTTTAGTCGACTAGACCAAACTGTTAGTCGACTTGAGACCACTATTAGTCGACTACTCCTTCCACCTAGTCGACTAATTTTGGCTGTCTGTTATAGTTGGTTTCTTTCTTGAATGTGAATCTTATCTTTGGTGCATGTGCTATATATTATTCATGCTTATGCTTCATGACTGGTACTTCATGACCTGTTACTTGATGGTTGTTACCTCTTGTTACTTCATGACTTGTTATTATATATTCTCACTTCATAACTTGTTATTTAAATGAACATCACCTCTTATCATGCTATCACTTGACGCCAAGCATGATACACTTGACTTTTGTATAAAATTGGACCAACTTACATTGGGTCGGGGGAAACGTGCGGCTATCAATACATGTTCATGTTTACAGTGGTATTAGGTATGTTGTGCAACTAAATTTCCGGTCTAACCTGTGGGCCTCCAGGGGACCGAGGGGAGTGCTTGCTCCCTCATTACTGGTACCATCATGATAAGGGCATACATAAGTCCCTCCTGTTAGCCTAGCGGCTGGTTTCCGTCACCAAGCAACGGAACAATCCTGGACCGTAGTCCCGGGCATGTACGGGACCCACTGTAAACATAGTTCGTTGATACCCCCGCTGGTTTCCAATAACAACATTGCTTTACTAGGATATGGATCTATGTGCGCTGGGACGCTGGTTCACATAGCTAGATATCACAGTAAGACAAGTAATAATAATAAAGGACGTTAACTGTGGATCTATTGCATTTGGACTTTTACTCTTTATGCTTCCATTACTTGTTGATTGGTATTCATTATACTGTTCCAACTCTCATATTCTTGTCTCTTAGCCATTTGGTTGTAGCCTGTTCATTGTTGGGAGGTCCTGACTCCCTTGGATTTGTATATTCAGGTTCCGAAGCTTGGATCGAAGTGGAGCCTTCCACAGAGGATCAAGCTTTTCTTAGTGAGCAGGCAGACTAGTTCCAGTCCTTTGTGCCAGACTTCTCTTTTTGACTCACGGGATTTTCATCCAACTCGTGAGCATTTTGTGTTCATATTGTAGATTGTACTTTTGGACTTGGTTGTGATAAAAGACACATGTAATGTGTAATAGTTTATCATATCCTGTGATAACTTTGTAGTTGTACTTTTAAGTTGGCATATGAATGAATACCACGCTTCGTTGTACTCCGATCCTTGTTGTACTAAATGCTTAGCGTATATACGTGGGGGCACTTTCTGACCTGCGTATATACGTCGCAGTGACGTCCCCGTATCCGTGGGATCGGGGCGTTACAGGTTGGTATCAGAGCCTAGGCTCTCACACTTATAGTACAATCAAGTAGCAAATTCCATAAATTTGCTATTGCCAACTACAATGTACAAAGTTATCTAGTCCTTCTTGATTCCTTCCCTTGTATCCTAAAATCCTTCCATTTTTCCAAATTCCAGTTATCTTTTACCAACTAAGTATGGAGAGAAGGACGGGTCGAAGCAACTCTGGACAAGTATCTAATGGACCCGCGGGAGAGAATGCCGATATTCTGAGGGTTATTCAGACAATGATGGAGAATCAGCAACAACAGATAGAACTCCTTCGGCAAGAGTTAGCAGCTCCTAAGGAACAAAGGCCGGGGAATATATCAGACTTCAGATGGCTGCAACCAGCCATCTTCACGGGAGGAGAGAAACCCCTGGATGCTGAACAATGGCTGACCGACACCTCAGATCTGCTGAATGCAGCCCGAGTTCCAAAGGAAAATCAAGTGGAGGTCGCCAAGATTCAATTGAAGGATGTAGCTAGAACTTGGTGGCTAGCTGAGGAGGCAAGATTGGAGAGACCTGTCACCTGGGACACATTCTCCAAGAGCTTCTATAGCAGATTCTTCCCTGCTACTGCTCAGAAAGACATGGAAGAACAGTTCATCCGACTTCAGCAATGGAATCGGTCCGTGGATGAGTATGCCGCGGAATTTTTAAGACTTAGCCGCTTTGCTCCATATATGGTGACTGATGAGGAGAAGCGGGCAAGTAGATTCCAACAGGGCTTACAGATGGACATCCAAGTCTTCTTAATGCCCCAGCAGCTGAAAACCTATTCTGAAGTCCTCACCATAGCTCGAGAAGTGGAGCGTGGACTGGAGAAGAAGAAAGTGAACCTGATGAGGAACCAGGCCATGAAGAGGCCATTTTCACCAATGGGGAGAGGAGGCCCATTCAGAGCAGCAAAGGTTCAGACAATGAGGCAACCATTCAGACCAGCTCCTTTCCAGGCGGCCCAATCACTTTCCTTCTGTAGCTATTGTCAGAAACCAGGTCACTCTCGACAAAATTGCCGTAGGGCAAATGGGTTATGCCTGGTATGTGGTTCCCGTGACCATTCCATCGAAGCCTGTCCACACAGAAGAATGGGGATAGCCAATCAAGCTTTGCCAGCACTTCAGGGACCAAATGGACAGAGAGCATTTCCAGGGCCACTTGGACAGAGGAACCAAGGACCGATGGTTAGGAGAACCCTTCCCCCTCCTCCATCACAAGCTATTCGCCCAGTCCAAAGAGGACCTAGGACTGCAGCAGGACGTGGGCGGGGTCAAGCTTACAATTTGACGGAAGAAGAGGCCGAGGCTTCTGAGGAAGTGATAACAGGTAAAATCATGGTGCATTCAAAACCTGTTTTAGCCCTTTTCAATTCCGGTGCTTCCCATTGTTATATCTCAGATCATTTTGTGGCATTGCATTCTATACCTGTTAAATCTTTAGACCACCAATGGGAGATTAGTACAGGGAATGGAGTTGTCCTATCTACTAGAGTTTGTGCTGATTGCCCTGTAGAACTCTGTAACAAAACCTTGGCCATAGATATGCTCGTACTAGACACCAAAGGGTATGACGTAATCTTAGGCATGACCTGGCTCAGTCAATACTATGCAGTTATTGATTGTAGGGAGAAGAAGATTAATTTCAGAATCCCACTTCAGCCTGAATTCCAATTTAGTGGAGAATTGAAGTCTACCAAGAGGAAAACTCGGATGACTACTTCGGAGATTCAGAAGAAGGGAATACCGGTGTGGGATGAATTCCCAGGTGTGTTTGCTGAAATCTCAGGACTTCCACCTGACAGGATGATTGAATTCTCTATTGATACTGTGCCTGGAGCAGCTCCTATATCCAAGGCTCCGTACAGGATGGCACCCACGGAGTTAGAGATTCTAAAGAAGCAACTGCAGGAATACTCTGACAAGGGACTAATTCGACCAAGTACTTCACCATGGGGAGCTCCAGTACTTTTGGCGAACAAAAAGGATGGTGGTAAACGGTTATGTATCGACTATAGGGAGTTGAACAAAGTTACCATCAAGAACAAGTATCCTTTACCAAGGATTGATGATCTGTTTGATCAGCTTCATGGAGCTCGAGTATTCTCTAAATTAGATTTACAATCGGGTTACCATCAGCTAAGGGTGAAGAAAGAAGATATTCCGAAGACGGCATTCAGGACCCGTTATGGCCACTATGAATTTCTAGTTATGCCTTTCGGAGTCACCAATGCCCCTGCAGTTTTCATGGATTTGATGAACCGAGTGTTCTCGCCCTATTTGGATCAGTTCGTTGTTGTTTTTATAGATGACATCTTGATCTATTCAAAGAACAACAGAGAGCATGCAGAACACTTGAGGATAGTATTACAGACTCTCCAGCAGGAACAGCTTCATGCTAAGCGGAGCAAGTGTGACTTCTGGTTGGACAGTATAGCCTTCCTTGGACACATAATTTCAGCAGAAGGAATTTCAGTTGACCCCAGCAAAGTCCAGGCAGTAAAGGACTGGCCAATTCCAAGGACGGTGACTGAAATTAAGAGTTTTATTGGACTAGCCGGATATTACAGACGCTTTGTCCAAGATTTCTCTAAGATTGCAGCCCCGTTAACCAAGCTCACCCGGAAAGGAGAAAGGTACATATGGACAGAGGAATGTACTGCAGCATTTGAGCAATTGAAGCAAAGACTCATTTCAGCTCCAATCTTGAGGACTCCCTCAGGAAGAGGAGGGATGGTCATATACAGTGATGCATCCGGAAAAGGCCTGGGGTGTGTAATAATGCAACATGATCATGTCATAGCTTATGCATCCAGGCAACTGAAGCCTCATGAGCGAAATTACCCAACTCATGACTTGGAGCTGGCAGCCGTAATATTTGCCTTAAAGATCTGGAGGCATTATCTTCTGAGAGACAAGGTGTTAATATACACGGATCACAAGAGCCTCAAGTATATTTTCACACAGAAAGAATTGAACATGAGGCAAAGAAGGTGGCTTGAACTGATGGCGGACTATGATATAGACTTGCAATATCATCCGGACAAGGTCAATACAGTACCAGATGCACTGAGCAGGAAGCCAGAGAATAGAGTACTAGTCCAAATTACTCAGCAGAAGGAGTTGATTCAAGACATCATCAGATTGGACTTAATGTTAGTTCAAGGAACTGATAAGGCAGGACAGTTCATGACCTTGCAGATTCAATCAGCATTGTTGGATGAGATCAAGGAAGCTCAAAGGAAGACCCCAGATTACAGAAATTCCGAGCTCAAGTAGGGGCTGGATTGAGAATTGATATCCGTATTCATTCGGATGGTGCACTATATTTTGGTAGCAGAATTTGTGTTCCCCAAGGAGAAGTTCGACAGAAGATTCTAGCAGAAGCACACAGTTCAGCCTATTCTATACACCCAGGGGGAACCAAAATGTATCAAGACTTGAAGAAGCAGTTTTGGTGGAATGCTATGAAAAGGGAGATAGCCCAGTATGTAGCCAAGTGCTTAGTTTGCCAGCAGATAAAGATAGAACATCAGAGGACAACTGGACTTCTACAACCCTTACCGATACCTGAATGGAAGTGGGAGCACATCACTATGGATTTTGTCACGGCATTACCTCACAGTCCTAAGGGTAATAATGCTGTATGGGTAATCATTGATCGCCTCACCAAATCGGCTCACTTCATACCATTCAGGGTAGGCCAAACAACAGAGGTTCTGGCAGACAAATACATGAAGGAAATAGTTCGTCTACATGGAGTTCCAGTTAGCATTGTATCAGATAGAGACACAAGATTCATATCCCATTTCTGGGAAAGTCTCCAAGAAAGTCTAGGAACTCGTCTGAAATTCAGTACTTCATATCACCCTCAGACAGACGGACAATCCGAAAGGACTATCCAGATTCTTGAAGACATGTTGCGGGCCTGCATGATTGAATTCCAGGGATCATGGGAAGACCATCTTCATTTGGCTGAATTTTCTTATAATAACAGCTATCAGGCAAGTATCAAGATGGCACCATTTGAAGCATTGTATGGAAGAAAGTGTAGGTCACCGATTTGTTGGGACGAAGTCGGTGAGAGGGGACTTTTGGGGCCAGAGATCCTGATTCAGACAACAGATAAAGTCAGAATCATCAGAGATCACCTCAGGGCAGCACAGAGCCGACAGAAAAGTTGGGCTGACACAAAGAGAAGGCCATTGGAATTCAAGACAGGAGACCATGTATTTTTGAAGATATCACCCACCAAAGGAGTAATCCGGTTCGGTACTCGTGGAAAGCTTAGTCCGAGATATATCGGCCCATTCGAGATTTTGGACCGAGTGGGAGATGTGTCTTACCGATTGGCATTACCGCCATCTTTGGACGGAGTGCACAATGTATTCCACGTATCACAGTTGAGGAAGTATGTCAAGGATGATAGTCATATCCTAGATCACTCCGAACTGGAACTACAACCGGATTTGTCCTATCAAGAGCAACCGATGTCCATTTTGGATAAAAGTGTTAAGACACTGAAGAATAAAGCTATACCATTAGTGTTGGTTTCTTGGAACAGACATGTGCCAGGAGAGGCCACGTGGGAACGAGAGGATGTTATCCGTGAGCGTTATCCACAACTCTTCACATCTTAATTGGTAAAACTCTTTCTTCTTATCATTCTCTACTGTTACCTTTCACTTTCTGAAATTTCGAGGACGAAATTTTTGTAAGGTGGATGGATTGTAATACCCCGTTTCCGGAATACGTACTTAGTTGCGTATTCAGTTTTTCGATCGTATTTTTCGATTTACTTCCTGTATTTAACCGATTTCAGTTTCAAATATTATTTTTCAATATATTAGATTTTCTATGATTTTCTGGAATTTTCTTGGATTAAAAGGAATTTCTTCAAAACCAGTGTCGACCAGTGCCGCTGATCGATTCTCGGATTTTTAATTTGCAAACCGATTGGAATTTCTAGAAGGTCCTTTAGACATTATCTCTTAAAATCACATTTCTTACCTAAATACTTTTTCTGAAGATTTTATGAAATTATGAAAATTCCACCGGAGTCGGTAGCTAATTGATTCCGGGATTTTTAGTTTTAAAACTATAATGTATTTCTTAAAACGAATATCACCATGAGTCATAATATATTATTCTTGATTTTTGGTAAATTTTACGAGTCGTTCCGAGATACTTGATTTCGGGACGATTTAGGTATTTTCCGAAATGTTTTCCGCATCCTCGACTTAAACCCGGGAATTTGTCTTTTCAATATTTGTTTAATTTCTAAGTCCAAGAAAATATTTTCTACTTTTAATTTCTTTTTCTTTTTCCCTTTTTCCTTATTTCCTTCCTTCCTCCACAAACCACAAAACTTTCCAAAATTCCAACAAACTCCACACACTTCCACCAACTTCCTCATTAATGCCTCTCTTTCTCTCTCTATTCCATGGCCGGCCATGATTGGCCAAGAGAAACACCTCACCCATTTTATTTACACAAAACCCCCTCTCTTCTACCTTAATTGCACCTCCTTTACAAATCCAAATCCTATATAAACTTTTCCTTTTCCTTTCTCTTTTCTTTTTTTTTACTTCACTTCACCAAAGAATTATCCTTCACAATATTCCTCCTCCATCTCAATCTCAACCACCAACTCCAAAACACCACAAGGTCATCATATCCATCTCAAACAACCACTGCTTTTGGATTGGGATCGTATCTCTCTTCGTCGATTATATCGCCGTAGATCAAGTTGGTGATAATTGTCGACCACGATCCTTCCGAACTCATAAAGCTTCACTTAACCGTTCTATGTGAGTATTTTTACTCACCAAGACTTGGCTAATTCCTAGCATACTTGTGTTCACATATCTTGTGTACCTGTATCTTCAAATCATGCTATTTAACCATCAAACACAACCATCAAAAATCTGTTCTGTATTCTGTTTTCAGACGATTAGTCGACTTGACCTAAGGATTAGTCGACTAACTCATTTATTTGAAACGTACCCTTTTCTGAAACACAGTTTTAGTCGACTTACCTTAATTATTAGTCGACTATAAATCACTGTTAGTCGACTACCCTTTCCACCCTAGTCGACTAACTTTTCCTGAAACAGAAACCCAACTCTCTGTTACACAGTTTTAGTCGACTTACCTTAATTATTAGTCGACTATAAATCACTGTTAGTCGACTACCCTTTCCACCCTAGTCGACTAACTTTTCCCGAAACAGAAACCCAACTCTCTGTTACACAGTTTTAGTCGACTTACGTATCTGTTAGTCGACTTGAGATCACTGTTAGTCGACTACCCTTTCCACCCTAGTCGACTAACTTTTCCTAAACAGAAAATCAACTCTCTGGAACCCATTTTTAGTCGACTAGACCAAACTGTTAGTCGACTTGAGACCACTATTAGTCGACTACTTCTTCCACCTAGTCGACTAATTTTGGCTGTCTGTTATAGTTGGTTTCTTTCTTGAATGTGAATCTTATCTTTGGTGCATGTGCTATATATTATTCATGCTTATGCTTCATGACTGGTACTTCATGACCTGTTACTTGATGGATGTTACCTCTTGTTACTTCATGACTTGTTATTATATATTCTCACTTCATAACTTGTTATTTAAATGAACATCACCTCTTATCATGATATCACTTGACGCCAAGCATGATACACTTGACTTTTGTATAAAATTGGACCAACTTACATTGGGTCGGGGGAAACGTGCGGCTATCAATACATGTTCATGTTTACAGTGGTATTAGGTATGTTGTGCAACTAAATTTCCGGTCTAACCTGTGGGCCTCCAGGGGACCGAGGGGAGTGCTTGCTCCCTCATTACTGGTACCATCATGATAAGGGCATACATAGTCCCTCCTGTTAGCCTAGCGGCTGGTTTCCGTCACCAAGCAACGGAACAATCCTGGACCGTAGTCCCGGGCATGTACGGGACCCACTGTAAACATAGTTCGTTGATACCCCCGCTGGTTTCCAATAACAACCTTGCTTTACTAGGATATGGATCTATGTGCGCTAGGACGCTGGTTCACATAGCTAGATATCACAGTAAGACAAGTAATAATAATAAAGGACGTTAACTGTGGATCTATTGCATTTGGACTTTTACTCTTTATGCTTCCATTACTTGTTGATTGGTATTCATTATACTGTTCAAACTCTCATATTCTTGTCTCTTAGCCATTTGGCTGTAGCCTGTTCATTGTTGGGAGGTCCTGACTCCCTTGGATTTGTATATTCAGGTTCCGAAGCTTGGATCGAAGTGGAGCCTTCCACAGAGGATCAAGCTTTTCTTAGTGAGCAGGCAGACTAGTTCCAGTCCTTTGTGCCAGACTTCTCTTTTTGACTCACGGGATTTTCATCCAACTCGTGAGCATTTTGTGTTCATATTGTAGATTGTACTTTGGACTTGGTTGTGATAAAAGACACATGTAATGTGTAATAGTTTATCATATCCTGTGATAACTTTGTAGTTGTACTTTTAAGTTGGCATATGAATGAATACCACGCTTCGTTGTACTCCGATCCTTGTTGTACTAAATGCTTAGCGTATATACGTGGGGGCACTTTCTGACCTGCGTATATACGTCGCAGTGACGTCCCCGTATCCGTGGGATCGGGGCGTTACAATTGTAGAGATAGGATCCCTCCTCTTGAAGCTATAGATTGTGAATTCGTAGGTTTCTCCGAGGCTGACTCCCATTGCAGGGTTTTCTCCGCTAAATCCTCAAATAAATCCCATCTCTGATTCTCATCCTTCTGCAAGAACCCTCCCTGACACATCGTTTCTAACAGGGTCTTAGTCTGATAATCTAGACCATCGTAGAGAATCTGGCACTGACGCCATTTCTCCACGCCATGATGAGGGCATTGAGCTAGGAGATCTTGTATCGCTCAAAGTATCTCCAAAATGGTTCGCTCGGATCTTGCCTAAACTGCATGATATTCTTCCTAATGAGGGCTGTTTTGTGAATTGGGTAAAATTTCTTCAAGAATACCTGACGAAATCATCCCAGGTTGTGACTGAATCTGCTGCCAAGCTGTACAACCATTTCTTAGCTAGGTCCTTTAGGGAAAAAGAGATGAAACGTAACCTAACGGCATCGTCTCCTAGCTGGGGCATACGCATCATGAGGCATACTTCTTCAAATTCCCTAACAAAGAAGTATGCGTTCTCTGATTCTAAACCATGAAATTTGGGAAGAGTGTTAATGAATTGGGGCTTTAACTCAAAATTATTGTCGTTTGCTTCAGGAAGTTTTATGCAAGATGTAAGTGAAGTTCTGATTGGGTAAAATCTATCCTGAAGTGATGCCATCACCGGTTCTGAATACAAGGGTAGAGAAGTGTTTCTTGTTAATCTAGAAGTTGACGGATCTCTCACCCACTCTTGCATGCAGCACACCACGAACAACATGAAGACAACAAATAATCGAAAAAGAACTAAAAACAAACAAAAGAAAGAAAAACAACCACAAGCCTTAGTCTAAGGTACCTGGACCTAGACGACTCCTAACTAGTCGATTCTCCGAGGAAGGTTGTTGCAGGAACTCGACTACATGCTAATCGGCCAGGAAAGGGCAAAGCTCGGGGGGAGGTATCCGGACGGAGCCACGGGCCTAATTACGCCAAACCACGGAGCTTTCGAGGCCTTACCTCTCAATCCACTTTCCTTAAACACCGATTTTGCAGGAGTATAGTTTTTTGCAATTTCCAACCTCGGTTAATCTCCTAGTGAGTCCGAGATGTCCTAGGGCCAACGTCTATTGATTTTTAGTTAAGGCTTGGGAAAATGTGAGTGCACTTGGAGATGGTTTTTGGGCTAAGGAAGGGTGATGAAATTCCCACCTTATCTTGTTTATTTGGGTTTTTGCCCTTAAAGTCAATTGTGCAAGTGTACAGTTTATTCACAACAAGTTAACATTTAAAGCGGTAAATCACTTCAAAATATTGGTCCTATTCTATATGAATGCACACGTACCTTTTCTCCAGCACTCTTTTACAGAAATTGAAAAGAATCGAAATAGACACGTGCCCTAAATGCAAAAGTCTAATCCAAATTTCAATTAAGCAACAAGTGAATTTCTGTTGAATTTATTACACATGCATAAGGCGAAGCATTCAAGGAAACTAAAAATTTAGAAAGCAATTTTTTAGCGGCTTTTGGCAACCCTGCAAACGAGTTTGTTAGTACTTCAATCAGAAAAATTCGCGAAAAATTCGCTTTTACACGAATTTTTCGAGGGCAAATGAATCCTCACGCAATGTCCTTGGCCACCTCCTTCGCTTCCCGCGGTAGTGAGCTCCTTGGTACTTCTCCTACACACAAAAATAAAGAACAATCTTTAGTATTGAACAACAAAGCCGTTCACTCCCCGGCAACGGCGCCAAAATTTGATCGGCAAAAAGCGAGTACAAGAATATATAAAAAGAATGTGGGTTGATGTTACTGCTTTTGCGATTCTTCCATAGTAGCGAAGTGGCTATACGGGTCGTATCTACAAGGAGGGAGAGCGATGGAAGTTTGATGCGGCTTCAAAGTTCAAGAAGAAAGAAGTTCTTGTTTCCAAATAAAGAATTGAGAGTGAAAACAAGTTGTTTTTAAGAATTGTTGGAAAATATTTTGGTGGTTTGTAAAGTGATTTTTTCTTAGTTGTAAAAATGCATGGCTAACTTTCTACTAAGTGCTCCCACTAATTTCTAACTTTTGGAAGATAGCCTCACGATGGATCATAGGCGAACACACCCTTTTGCATTGGAACTATTCACGTGGAATCGAGTGAAAGTTCATCCTAAAACTTAGCTTTACACGGCAAAAACTCGGACATTCCCTTATCAAGATCTAATAGAAGGCGAGAATAAGGGAAGACAAGAGTGCATTAACGGTATCGGTAAAGTTAAAAGGAAAAGTCTTTAACTTACAATAACAAGTAAAGTACACAACTCATAGATCATCAAAAACTCATTAAGTATGAAGTATAAGAAAGTAAATACTTATAGGTAAATTAGAGTTAGAACCCTCGTCTTAAGATGCCATAGCTCTTGTTTACACAAGGCTTGTTTGATACTATTGACTCATGTGGGTTATCAATCAAGTATTAGAAATTAGTGGGTTAGTAGTTAGTTAGCCATGCTAATGAAAGTTAGTTAGCCATAAAAGTAAAAAAAACAACAAAGAAAAGAAGTGGAGAGAGGGAGTTACGCTACAAGAAAACAAAAGAAAAGAAAAGTTAAAGAAAAAAAGTTACACTACAACAAAGTAAAAGAAAAGAAGTGAAGAAGAAGCAAGTTACACTACAACAAGGAAGTAAAAGTAAATGGCAAAGACAAGTAAATGGAAAGAAGGAAGAGAAGTAGTACTTGTATTAGCTTGTCACCCTTCAAATACAACACTTACACACACACACACACACACTCTCTCTCTCTCTCTCTCCTCTCTCTCTCTCTCTCTCTCTCTCTTTCACTCTAATGGCTAAAACAACAACTAGAAGAAGAAGAACAACAACACAACTACAAACCTAAAACAAGGTTACAAAAACTTGCTAAAGCTCTGGATCTACTCAAACTGAAGACCCCTGGGGGTATTTATAGGCACCAGGGAAAAGGGGGCCACGTGAACGGCACGTGGCCCAAAGCGCAGGCGCGCGCGCCCAAAGGGCCCCAGGCCGCGTTTCCGCGGCCCTGCCAGGGCGGCACGCGCCTGGCTTCGGGCAGCACGTCGCCCAAACTGTCTTCTGATGTCTTGATCTTCTGGATTTGCGATTTGATACCCTGGGCTGACAAAATCTTCACCCTAAAGTCAATGGCTACTTGGTAGGCTTTTAATCACCAATTAATGGTGATTTAGGTCTTCTTCTTCATTTGCACACCATGGACCTAGGATCAAGCAAGCAAGGTTTTATTAGCAAATTTTACATGAAATAAATATGAGAATGTGATGAAAATTATGCAAATTAGAGACTAATCAACCACCACCTCCACCAATTTCACCACTCCAACCACCCCATCATCACCTCCTCCTCCTCTGACTCCCCAACACCACCAATCATCACCACCATGACCACAACCCACCACCACCACCAACCACCATCACCACGTCCACCCACCAAACAACATCAACCAACAACTCCACTCCACCTTTCCCCTAGGCCGCGCGCTGCCTCCACTCCCCCGGCGGCGCCGCCGGCGCCGGCGGTGGCCAACGGCCACCCCTCCCCCTCCATTTTTTTTTCTTTCTTTCCTTCTTTCTTTCTTCTTTCTCTCTTTCACTCTTTCTTTCTTTCTTTTCATTTCTTTCCCTAAATAAACTTACTTTTCCCTCATTCCTAAAATACCCATCCCCTCATCCTAAAATTACTTCCCTATATTTACAGCCCTACCCTCCCTTTTAGTTCATACTTCTTTTCAAAAAATTACCCTATTTTCTCTCTCTTTCTCTCTCTCCTTCCTACAACTTTCTCTCTCCTATCTCTCCTCTCCAATTCCCTCTCCAATATATATATATATATATATATATATATATATATATATATATATATCTATATTTATATATTTTAATATACAACTATGGGCTAGTGGCTTGCTTGTATGGATCGTCGATTTTCCGGATTTTTAACCGGTATTTCAACCCGATTTCAGGCGAGTGCTTTTAATACACTTAAAAATAAACGCTCTGATATTTATAGCATGATATCTATATGTGGATATTTTAACATGCCTAACACTTGCTACTGTAGTTTTATCATGCTATGTGAGTTAATGCATGATGTTGTACTCGGTATTTACACCGACACTTGATATATGATTTATGACATCGGTACTCGGCATTTACACTGGTACTCAGTATTTACACCGATACTTGGCATGTTACACTTTATATATGATTTATGACTCTGGCACTCGGTATTTACACTGGTACTCGGTATTTGCGCCGGCACTTGATATTTGAAACCTGTCCCATGACACTTGATGTTCAGACACGGTACTTGATATATGTCATACTTGACACCTGATCCTGACACCTGGTATATGACATGCTCTCGTGTGGTATAAGTACATTGACTTGACATTATGACCCTTGACCGAACGCTACCACCCCTGATACCTGTATTATATGACATATTCATGACTATCATTTTTACGGGGACTTGGCATGACTATTATATTATTACCAGATACTTGGTACTCCTGAACTCCTGTGTTCCTGAACTCTCGTATATTTGAACCCCTGAAATAGGGAGGCTCCTGCATTACTCCTGATATTATACTCTTGTTGACCCCCGTAATAGGATAACCAGGGATATTGTACTTTTGTGAATACCCTGTAGACATTATTATTTGAGACTGTTATATTTAAACAACTTACACCGAGACTGGGGAAATTGATTGGTATTGATATAGCTTCTGTGTTTATGGTGGCCACACATATTTGTACAACTATTCCTGTTGGATTCGACCTGGAGGCCAACAGGCGTTTCCGAGGGGTATACTGGCACCCCTACCTCTTGCCTGGCTACCGGGTGTGCTATAATCCCCTAGGTATATCCTGTGTGGAACGGTGACACTCTATTCCTGTTCGGGCGTATACTAAGACCTTCGGGCATATAGTAAGTCCGGTGCCTAGCGGTACGTTCCGGCTCAGTACCGGATACTCCTAAGTCGTTGTCCCTGGCATGCACGGGACCATTCTAAACATGGTTTATCGTTCCCCATCAATTTCTAATAACCAACCTTGCCCGGCTTGTATGCGGAAGTATATGGCACCGGTCATATACCGAAACATACAAATTGAACGAGTCTTAATAATAACTCGATAATTGACTTAATGTTACATGAATTCTATACTTGTTATTTATGGTAGCTATTCCTTGCTTGCTAATTTGATTACATGATATTTAACTTGCTACACTTGCTTTTATTTCATGCCATATAAATTTTAATGTTATTTTCATATTTCATTATTTATTGTGGTCATTCCATCCTTATTGATTTGGGTACATTATACTTGACATGATGCACTTGCTATTATTTGTACTTACCATTTGGGTTTTTCTTGTATTCGCTGGGTTGCCCACTAAAATCCTGGATTTGCATGTCTAGATTTAGCAGCTTGAACCGAGGTGGACCCTTTAGCTGAGGACTAGGCCTACTTCGAGGAGCAGGCAGATCAGCCGTAGTTTCGTCCTGTTTTTCCCTGCTCGCGAGATTCTCTTTTCCAGCTCGTGAGTTATTATCTTTTATACCCTGTACAGTCCACTTTTGTACTATCTAGTGATGTAATATTGATGTAATATTATGTCACTATTGTGATGACTCAGTACTTGTACTATTTTGTGTTGGAATATATAATGCCACGTATTTTCGCACTCTGATCCATGTATTGTGTTGTATTGATGCTTAGCGTACATACGTGATGGTACCATCGCCCTGCGTATGTGCGTCACGGTGGCGTCTCTGTACCCACCGGATTGGGGCGCTACATGTAGCATGATAGTACCGGTGTCAGATATCAAGTGATAAGTGTAGCATGGTAAGTACCGGTGTCAGATATCGAGATAAGTGTAGCATGATAAGTACCGGTGTCAGATATCAAGTGATAAGTGTAGCATGGTAAGTACCGGTATCAAATATCAAGTGATAAGTGTAGCATGGCAAGTACCTGTTTTCCTTTATGTTTGCAAAGGGGGAAAACTTACAAAAAAGAGTTTGAGGAGCTAAATTACAAGTATTCTAAAAAAAGATTACAAGTAGATCTCCTCAGAGATTCTGGAGAAGTGTGCCGATAGGAGTCTGGTCAGCGCGCGACCACTTTGTCCCTTTGACGATGCGAGCGATGAGATTCCCTTCTCGCCTGGTTCGGGGAATCAGAGAACATAAGGTTGGTAGAACCCTCTTGCTGCTTCTCAAAACCGCCTTCAATTAGGAATTCCTTCTCGCCTGGTTCCGGAGATTCCTTGAGAAGAAGGACGATGTTAGGGTATCAACACCCTGAATAGAGAAAGCAATTCTCTAAAAGGTCTCTGAATTCGAGAGCGCACGGTGCTTTTTGAAGAAGCCTCTGCTTGTGGAGTCCTCTTGTATGCCTCTGTGTCTTGACCGATCGATCCTCCTCTCTCTCTGTACCCCTGGCGGGCTATTTATAGGGAGAGCAAGGGTATAATCGTCCCTTGAAAATATGAAAACAGATTGAATCGAATCTGTTTAAAATCTGGAAAGTAGCCTTACTGCGAGGCTAAGATCAGCTTCTGCGAAGCTAGAATTGGCAGGTCTGTTGACCTTCTCGATCCTTTCCATATCGTTGGAGGATTTCCCCTGATCCTCTTACTCGTTTTAGAAGAGTCAAGAGATTGTGGCAATCAACTGCCAAATTTGATCTCTGATTTGATCTTAATTAGATTTGATCTGATTGGATCCGATCTCATCCGGAGATTTGATTGGTCAAAGGTTGACCGTGGCAGATTCATAGCGGAGCCGTCCGCATTGAGCTCGTAGCGGAGCTAGAGGCAGCTTCTGGCGAAGTCCGAAAGAAACCCTTTGGCGGAGCTGGAAGTCCTCTGTGGCGAAGTTTGCGAGTTAGCTTCCTGGCGAGGCTTTGAATGGCTTCAAGGCGAAGTCGAGTGATATTAGCCTCTCAAGCGAGGCTATCCCTTTGGCTCATGTAATGCTAAGTGCTAGCACCTTAGACCTGCTGAGGTCTGTTTAGAAACAATCCGGGTTCACTGTCTGCTTGCTGGATCAGTGGAGTCCAAGTTGCTTCCTTGTCCCTCGGAGATGGGTGAAAAACTGGTCTTCAGCTCGTCTGTCACTTGTCTTTTGTAAATGTCAACAAGTTTAGACATTGTTCGGACCAATAAAAATCTTGTCTTTTTTAAGTGTCAACAAGACCCCCTTCAAAGTTTTCGAAAGTCTGCAATGGCTCAGACTTCGAAATACTTTGAACTGCTTTGATTGGTGGTGTGTGGAGTATGAACGTCGCCATGATGGTTGAGTTCAGCTTCACTTTAAATCCTGCTTTGGGATGTAAATTCGCCGAGGAATCATGTAGACTGGGTAGCTTCGCAGCTAGTAGCCCCGCATCTGGGCTTCTGAAGACATGTTCGCTTGGGAGGGCATGTCGCTTTCCCGAGATCAACTGCCGTGGGCTGGTTACGAGGAGGATTACTCCTTTCTTCGTGCTGATCGAGGGAGATATTCTCCGATTTGCACGTTTCCGAGGGAGGATATTCCCTTTCTTCAAGGCGCAATAAGTGCCTTTATGAGGGAGACGTTTCTCCCTTTGCACGGTTCCAAGGGAGACCGTCCCTTTCTCAAGGCGTGATAAATGCCTTAAATACGCTCGTGCTTCCACGCTTGAGGCGGCAGCGCTCAGGCCATGGGGCCTATAAATAGGACACTTGAGGTCCTCTGAAGAGAAGTGCTTTGCCTCTCTTCTCTTCTCTTGGTTTGAAAGAGATACTCAGATCTCTGAACTAGTGGGAATGCCCACTCTGGTCATTATCCGGCCAAGGACCGGTAAGTCTTGATCATTCAACGACTTCACCGATTTTAGGGAATTCATCTCCCTTAATTCAGCTTTAACAGCTGCTTCAGGGATTAGCTTCCCTTGTTCTTCATCTTACAATTGACTGATCTGTAGAGAAGGATTTTGGCATAGCTTCCTAGAAAGATCACTTCATGTTAAATCCGCTGCCCAGACAAAACTTGGGACTTGGTCTCTTCAATAGTTGAGCCAGTCTTGCCACATAGGTGGAGTTAAGACTGTGTCCCATAGGATCAGTCTGGCTTAGCCATATAGGCGAGGTTAGGACTTGGCGTTTACTGAGCCAGCCCATCAATGTTGTGCAAGCGAGGCTTATCCTCTGCTTTACTGAAATTGGATTGCTTTGACCCAAAAGATTCTGATTTGCAGTTTTTTCTGTGCTTAACTGCTAATCTGTTCTGATTTGCCTTGCAGTGGGCTATGCTTGCCAATCTTGTGACTTGATGGAAGGAACCATAAAATTGCCTTATGCTTCCCCGGTTGAAGCTTTACTTTTAAGCAGGAGGAACAATTCGGGGCAGCGGGTGCGTGTCCCAGAGGCTATTGGCAGCCTCTTATCCGAGATGATTCGTTCTGAGGTGAGGCTGGTAGCCGCTTTGTCGGAGATGATCCGCTTCAAGATAGTAGGCGCTGCCTGTGGGTTTGCCGGCATCATTGCCAACTTTCAACTTTGGTGGCCTTTGGGGGCGATCCACTTTGGAAAGGCGGACATCACACCCGTTAGATCACTGGTTCCACTGCCGATTCCCATTATACGTGATCTATCGTGTTGGCGGTGATAGGTTTCTATTGCCAGGCTTCAACAAAAATGGCCTGGCAAGACCTGCCATTTTTGTGGAGAATAATGACCGTGTCTTTGCGGCACCACTGATTACAGCCTTGTGCAGGAGGAAGGCCTCCTCTGTCCAGTCGGTTTGACTTAGAAGCGGATAAAACCACTTGTATGTTTTTTTGCACAAATTACCCTGTCGAGCAACTGGGTGTGTTGTATGAAACACAACTTCGATGTAATATCAATGTACCCTTCTTTTTTTTAAATCAATGAAAGTTCATCTTCTAATCATCTGATCTTCGCTTGCTTTTTTTGAAGGTTTGGCCATAGCGGGGCTAAACCGTATGCGGAGTTAAGGATATAGTCCTTTCTTTGAGTGATCTTCGCGAGACTGGCATGTCAGCGCCTTTTTTTAGAGGGCTAAGGTAAGCCTCTTGGCGAATGTCCTTGAAGGATTGTGCGAAATCCGCACTTTAAGCCAGGGCGAAGCTAACCCTTAGCGGAATCGAAGCAGCGCTTCTCGGGAAGGCGCTTTGGGCGGCGTTTCGAATTAATTCGAAACGGCGGCATACGCCCTTTTCGAGGCCTCGTTTCAGGCGTTGATTGGCCTATAAAAGCCCGATCGGGCTGAGCAGGAAAAGATCTCCTTTTTTCAGAGAGATTTCTTGACTTTCCCTCTTCCTCTTCCTTCTTTGTTCAGAGAACCCTGAGAACTCTTGCAACTCTTTAATGGCACCCAAAAGACGAGCGGAAAAGAAGTGGCGACTTCTGCAGCGGAGGGTCCTCCTCCTCTGGTCATCGAGCGACCAGTCACCGGTAAGGGATTTTCCTATCTGATTAGAGACCGTGGTCTCTCTCCTTTGGAGCCAACATTTGGCTATTAGGATGATCGAATATGATCTGTCCTCATTAGGGAACTCGTTTTCCTTGAACCTCCCTATCTTTCTTGCACCGGGAATTAAGAACTGAACAGTTCTTCTTTGGGCTTCTGTATGAAGCCATTACTCGGCAGTCTCCATCCTGTTGAGGAACAGGACTCGGGTCTGTCTCTTCAGTCATGGCCACGAAGGATGACTCTTGACCATAATGCCCTCTTGATGACGTCAGCCCTTAGGGCTATACCACTTCCTGCTTAAGCGAAGTTGGTATTTAGACGTTTTCTGCAAAATGCAGATTTGTCTGCGAGATCGAGCTTTGTCGAGGCTGTCGCTTTACTGGCCTTGCTCACGGGGCGAGGCTATGCCTTAGCGAATCTTATATTTCCATGTCCGCTTGACTGTTGAACTAATCATAGTTCTTTTCCTTTTTTCTCTTTGCAGTGCCCTACACCCCTGGTCCCTTGAATAGTCTGTTTGGGATGACCAGTGGAGCAGATGGTAACCTCAGCCTGCAATTCCATGGACAGGCTTCTTTGTTCAGTGAGCGGAGCTCCCTCGTCCGGGATACGCTCATCCAAGGCGATCATCCGCAGACCACGCGGAGTATCTTGACCATGGCTCCTCTTGAGGATGTTGACCGTCGGACTTACAGAAAGCCCGACTTTATGTTCGGGGATGCCGCATCCGATCCCGATCGCCAGTTGCAGGCAGGCGAAGGACAATGGATCTTTCAACTGGATGGCGAGGAGTTTTACCTTCCGTCGACTAAGCGACACTTTCCTTTATCTTCTTTCATGAATGTGACTCAGGCTCGGAAGATGGCGTGGGGCGTAAGCCGAAGCGTCGAATCCGTCCATGTTGGGAGATTGACCTTTCAGTCCGGCTATTCGAGGGCGGGCCCTCCCCTCAGCATAATGGGGCTATACCCTGGGAAGGTATCGCGGGAACTTCCAGTGGGAGAGAACCCGACTGTGGCGCAGACCTTTGGCACTCAATTCTGCGCAGTTGGCGGGAACTATCCTGCAACTGACTTCAGGGCTCCCGGTTGGGTTCATCCTCCTAAGACATGGTGGGCGGAGTTGACCAACTATATCCTCGCTCACTTCGAGGAGGACTTGGAGGGGTTGAATTTCTATGAGGCCGTCAGGGCGACCTGCTACGGCATTGAGATGAAGGTGGCGTGCTTCTACGCCATCCTTGAGTTGTACTGCCCGGCTTCGGGGACTTTCTTCACCCCGGTTGGCGAGCTGGGCATGGCTTTGCATGAGATGTGGGAAATCTCTGCTTTGCCTTTCGGGTCTCTTCCATACGAAGAGCACTTTCCCTGCGAGGCGGAGTTGGCTCTCCTGGAGAAGCAGGAGCCTGCTATGCTCGAGACTTATCAGGAGTTGATGTGCCACTTGCATATTTGTTCTAGCATTCACGTGGTGGCAAGGGTAGCTCAAAGAGCTTAAAGAGCTGGGGAAGTTACCTGTTCCTAGACATGAAGAATTCTCCTAAAGCGGCTCATCGCGGAGTTACTGATGGCGATGTTGCTGAACGGATGGAGATGTGTCTCCAAAGGGATATCGTCGTAACAGAAGACGCAGGTCCCTATGAGAAGGGTGATACCCTTCTGAGCTTTCACCATCAGGCCCGTCGGCCTATGTCTCGAAAGGCGCTGCTGGCTGGTTTCTTAACCGTCTGGTTAAAGAAGTGTGTTGTGCCTTCTTCCTCGGGTGACATCGTCCACCCGAATGTTCTGCTACCCGCCGTTCGCCTGGCCCATGGTCACCGTCTGGGTCTTCTCCCAGCCATGGTATGCTGTATTCAAAGAGGCCTTCGCGCACTAACGGAGGCTTTTCTGCAGGCCACCGGCGACAAGACGTGGGAAGAGTGCTATCCTTCCTTGCGATGGACCCAATCCTAGGGTGGGTCTACCGTACACCAACTTGATGGCGTGGTTCGCCTTACACTGCCCTACTTTGATTGGAGCTGGGGAAGATCCTCCGCAGGGTGTTCGAACGGCTCTTCTCCGCCGATTCGAAGGTTGCTCTTGGATGAAAGCCTACGTGGCCGAGGCCCGTAAGTTAGTGCGTCGTCATGACGCTTATAGCCTGTTCCGCTGTTTTCCTCGCATTCGGGGCGCAGGATACAACGAGGAATTCCGAGATGCGGAGTCAGGGCGGTCTCCCATGAGTCAGGGCGTTTTCGAGCGGCTGGTCAGCATCCGGCCCTCGCATTTGCTGTACCGGAGTGGGGATACCTGCTACCTGGAACCCTACGTCCCAAGTCGATTTGCCCGCCAATTCGGGTACGACCAGCTGTATGTGGGCAACCCCAATTCGGACCTGGCTTTCATGGGGAGTCTTATTGATGGGGCCCGTGCCTGGCGGTTCTTTACTGCGGATGGCACTGGGGCGTGGCTACGCACGCCGCTGCAGGACCCCGGTCTCTCGACGACCCTATGCTTTTGCCAGTGGTACGCGGCTTCCAACTCCACACCTCCTGGATTTAATGTCAATAGTACGAGTGTGAAGTTAATCTCTCAGCGACTGAAGTGGAAAGCCTCTGATAAGAGAGAAGGCAAACGGGTTCGTGTCCCCGGCTTGGAAGAATTCATCGCTGTGGATGACAACGAGGCTTCTGATGCAGGGAGTCCTCGCTTCGAGGCGGGGGCTGGAGCTGATACTCCTGCGGCCGGTTCTGGTGTGATGGGGACATCTTCCCACGACGTGTGGAAGGAGTAGAAGAAGAGGATTCTGACGTCCACTTCAAGAGAAAACGAGCGGGTAGCTCTCGTAGGAAATCGTTGGCGAAGAAGCCCCGTCGTCAAGCTCCTACGATTGTCGTAGAGGGTTATCCCTCTACAGCGATTCCTCCTGCTGCCCCATTAGCGGCTGAACCGTCGGTTGCTGAACCGACTAGCGGTGAATTCGCTCTAGGTCTGGGTGAGGTTACCCTTGTTCATATAATGCTTCTGGTGTATTTCGAATAACTCATCCTTTGCTTCTTGTTGCAGGAGCCGAGACGGCTGGAGATCAAGGGGAACATTATGATCCCCTATTCACTTATGGGGCTGCAGCCGGTTCCCCTGCTCACTCGAAGAGTCTGGGAGTGGCGCGGCTGATGTTGGTCCTTCAGGCGTTGGGACTTCTAAAGGGAGTCCTGAGACATCGAGCTCTATCGGGTGGTCCACAGGATACTCGGCAAGTGAAAACGAGCCGGCTATTCGTGTTGATTCTGCCAAAATTTTTTCGATGGAGCCTCTGGAGACTGGTGCGGCCGACGAGATGTTCGAGGCAACATCATCCTTTGGTATTGTCGTACCCTCTTGGCTTTTTCTGTATGTAGTGTCCCGACTAACCGCAGTCTTGTTACAGGTGTTCGGCCTCAAGACGCATCAGCTTCAAGGGAGCCGGTAGATCTTCCTGAGGGATCGAGAGGTGACATGAGCACTTCGGCCACAGCGGATGCTGCTGTGTTGGACGCGCTGTACGGCGACCTGCCTTCTTATCGGCCCAAATCAGCTGAAGGACCAGAGGTTGAAGGGGCGGTAGTGCCAGAGGTATCCTCACTCCCAATCACATCAACGAGTGAGGTGCGGACTGTTTTGCCGAGTGCGGCATTGAGGGTGATTGCGAGCCCTACTTCTCCAACCCTGGTGGTTGAGCCTGCTGCTCAAGAGGTGGTTGCCAGTCCTACCTCCGCGGTGGCTGGCGTGCTGGTTTCGATGAGGACTCCGCCGAGATCGCCTTCGGCTAGCCCTGCTACTGTCAGTGTTCCCGCTGCTTCTTCTGCGACGGCGTCGACCAGGCTGTGAACTATTCCGAGGTTGCCTCCCTGCCAGAAATGGCTGAGGCCGAGAATGATTACATAGGTGACCTGGTCGATAGCTTTTATAGAAGCTTGGAGCGAACTATCGACCTAGTTTTGAAGGGCTCGCCTATACCGTTCTCAAAGCTGAAGGTGGTCCTCTCCCGTGACATTGAGAGCATTCGGGACTTTGAGGGGTATCATCAGGCTGTTGCTTTAGAACTCCTGGTAGATGAACTTGAGAAGGCTGTAGAGGAGTGGCGCCGTCTCTATCGCTCAGACCCGGCGTCCTTAGCTGATGAGCGACTCGCCTGTCTTGTTGCCCGAAAGCACGAGGCCCGGCTTGCTGCTCAAGAGGCTGCTAAGGCCGTCTCTTCTGATTTGAAATCCTTGGAAACAAGGCAAGCGGAGGTTGGAAGTGCAATTGACGCCTCCACTAGTGCTCTTCTTGGCGCTGAGGATAAGATTACGAAGGCTGAGGAAATGATCAGGAAAGCAAATCTCCTCTTATCCAAGGCCATACCGGTGCGTCTTGAGGAAACTGCGCGGCTTGAAGAGCTCAGATGTAACGCCCCGATTCCACGGATATGGGGACGTCACTGCGACGTATATACGTAGGTCAGAAAATGCCCCCACGTATATACGCTAAGCATAAAAGTACAAGCAAGGAATCAGAGTACAACACAAAGCGTGGTATTCTTTCATATGCCAACATAAAAGGTACATATACAAAGTCATCACAGTATGATAAACATCTACACATTACATGTGTCTTTTATCATAACAAGTCCAAAAGTAAAATATACAAGATATACATGAGATGCTCACGAGTAGGATGAAGATCCCGTGAGTCCAAAAGAAGAGTATGGCACGAGGAACTAGGACTAGGATGTCTGCCCGCTAAGGGAAGTTCGATCTACGGAGGACAACTCCACTTCGATCCAGCTTCGGAATCTGAATATGCAAATCCAAGGAATCAAGACATAAAATAATAATGAACTACAGCCAAGTGGCAATGATATAAAAGTAGTGGTTTAGAACACAAATATGGTATATAAGGGCGTGTATAACATAGTCATAAATCAGGAACTCCCAAGTAAAGTTGATTATAAGCAAGATTGATTGTATACGCTTAAGTCACGGTCACATGAGACTAGTACATCGAAGGAATAATCCAAACAAGGAAACCCTCATATATATACTTTTGTCTCATGCCACATAAATCCAAGCGTATAGAATCAGAGTTGCAAATCATACGATAGTCAAACGGGAATGCATAACAACAATAATCAGGGTCCATAATATGAGACATAACAGGAACTAATCATAATAGGTACACATAACGGAAACTATAACAGGAAACATAACTAAGACATAACCGGAATCATCACTGGAATCATGATTGAAATACAACGGGCATCTAATTATTATTATTACTCGTCTGACCCATATATCTAGGTATGTGTCTCGGTATATATCCCGACTCACATACATCCATATATTGGAGAGTCGAGGGTCGTTACCGGAAGTAGATGGAGAACTGATATCACTCCTTATAGTGGTTTCCATACACCTGGAACCAGCTTTGGAGGCCCAAAGTCCCCCGAGTCAGTAAACAGATTCACTACCGCCAGTATACATATATATATATTTATATATATATATATACTTTTAATCCATCACTATAAGCAAGGTATCATTCTGGCATCCATCACTTCCTCCCATTCCCCATACAAGTTGTAGTTTATCAATATTATCAGATTACGGGAAAGAATAAACATAACAGTAATAGCCCAACAGATTCAAGAGGTGGCCCCCACAGATTCAAGAGGTGGCCCCCACCGTATAGTGTGGTGTGGCACTTTGTTCCATGTGGCACTTTGTTCTGAGGGAATGGATTCTAGAGGTGGCCCCCACCGTATGGTGTGGCACTTAGTTCCATAAAACAAGACAGGATTCCCGTAAACATAATAATTACAAGGTCAAGTGTATCATGCTTGGTTTTAAAAGATAGCATGACAAAGTGGTGATATATAACAAGCAATCAATCATAATAAGAGATTGATGATAAGCAGGACAAGTCATAGCCTAACGAGAGGGTCTAGCAAGTCAGGTGATATACATGTGTTAAAAGGAAACATAAAACTGACAAGTCTAAAGAATTGACAAGCGGTTGATAATGGTAATGAACAAGTCATGAAATACCAGTTATGAAGTGTTTAGCAAGGATAATACATCACCCATGTATCAAGGTTAGGATCTAATTTCAGAAAGAATAAGAATCAACAATTTTGGCCCAAAACCAGACTATCGGTCGACTGGGTTAAATGGCCGGTCGACCGATACGGGACAGTCACCTAACTAACGGTCGACGTCCGGTCGACCGATACAAGGCCGTGACCTCCAGGTTTGGTCGGTCGACTTTCGGTCGACTGCCGGTCGACCGGAGACACAACTAACGGTCGCCTGTCGGTCGACTGCCGGTCGACCGATACAGGGCCGTGAGCTCCAGGGTTTCCTAGCAGTCGACTGGTTGGTGAACCGGTCGACCGCCTACTCAAAACTGTGCACGTTCGTGCACATCGGTCGACTGCGGTCGACTACCGGTCGACCGGACTTCTGAAATATGCTGCTGTTTGGTCTAAAAATCAGATTTTTGGTGTGGTTGATTTTGATGTCTAAAAATATGATTTTGATGACATAAGGGACATGATTTGGTAACACAAGTATACAAGGAATTTTACGAGTCTTGGTGAGTAAAAATACTCACGTGGAACGGTTATGTGAAGCTTGAAGAGGTCGTGGTCGGAAATGACCCACGGCGATGCAATCGACGAAGGAGGAGACGATCCCATCCAAGTTGTTGTGGTGGAGATGGAGAAGACCTTGGTGAAGCCTTGGAGTTGGAGGTTGAGGTGAAGGGGGATTTGGTGAAGGCTATTCTCTTTTGGTGAAGTGAAGAAAAGAGAGAGAGAAATGAAAAGAAAAGTATTTATAGGTTTTTGGATTTGTGAAGGAGATGTAAATAATTAAAAGAGAGGGGCTTATTTGCAAAGTGGATGATGAGGTGTCTCTTGGCCAATAGGAGCTTGCCAAGTGGGGGATGAGGTGTTCTCCTTGGCCAATCAAAGATTGCCATGGAGATGGTGAGGTGGAGATTTGTGTGGTGGGGATTGATGGAAGTGTGTGGAAGGTGGTGAGGTGGAAGTGATGAGGTGGAGAAAACTTAGGGATGAAGTAAAGGAGTTTGTGGTGGAGATTAAAGGAAATAAAGGAAAAAGGAAAAGTAATGAAATGAGAAGATATTTTCTTGGTCTCCAAAAATGAAAATATCGGAAACACAGTTTCCCGAGATAAAGTCGAGTATGCGGGAAAACAATTCGGAAAATACCGAAATCGTCCGAAATTTAAGTATCTCGGAACGACTCGCAATTTTCACCAAAAATCAATAATAATATATGAAGACTCGTAGTAAAATCCTTTTTAAGAAATACTTTATAGTTTTAAATCTAAAAATCCCGGAATCAGTTACCTACCGACTCCGAAAGAATTTTCATAAAATCATAAAATTCTCAGAAAAAGAATGTAGGTAGAAAATATGATTCTAAGAGATAATGCCTAAAGGCCTTTCTAGAAAGTCCTAACAGTTTGTGAATTAAAAATCCTAGAATCGGTTATCTACCGACTCCGGTGGAAGATCCATAAATTCGTAAAATCTTCAGAAAAAGTATTTAAGTAATAAACATAATTCTAAGAAGAAATGTCTAAAGAATCTTCTAGAAATTCTAAACAGTTGGTAAGATAAAAATTCGGGAATCGATCAGCGGCACTGGTCGACACCGGTTTTGAAGAAATTCCTTTTAATTCCGGAAAATTCCAGAAAATCATATAAAAATATTATATTGGAAATGATATTTAAAATTTAAATCGGTCAAATACGGAAAGTAAATCGAAAAAATACGATCGAAAAACTGAATACGAATTTAAGTACGTATTCCGGGAACGGGGTATTACATCAGAGCTCAGAGTGAGGAGTTTGCGCGGCAGGAGTTATCACAGAGGGCAACTTTGGCGGAAGTTGAAGCTCGTCTGGCCCAGGCGGTGGACTTTGATGAGGCTGAGCTGAGGTCACAAGCGCTTGCCCAGGCTGTTAATGATAGGAAGACGAGGCTAAACGCCCTCGGAGAGCGGCTCAGATCATACTGTGTACGCTTGTAGGTCATTGTATACGTGCCTCCATGTGTCTCCATCTTTTGGAATTAATGGAAATTCTTTCTTTTGTTTTGGCTTCTGTTGAATCTCCATCTTGTTCTTGCTTGAGGACGTAATCTTTGAGACGTGGCTATCCGTCGGTTCAGAGGTCGCAATGATATAACCGATTAAGACGCCGGCATTCTCGAGGTTAGCCCTTTGCGGGGCTGAAGGGGAGATACTTTCCTTTTGTAAATGTCAGCAAGCATCGGTGAGTCCTGTCTTTTGTAAGTGTCAACAGGCTCAAAGTTGAGACTTAGCTGTCCGCTGGTTCAGAGGTCGCAATGACATAACCGATTGGGATGCTACTAAGCTCAATGGTAGATGAAACTTGGCTATCTGCCAGTTCAGAAGTCGCAATGACATAACTGGTTAAGAAGCCACCAAGCTTCAAAAATTGGTGAAACTTGGCTATCTGCCAGTTCAGAGGTCGCGATGACATAACTGGTTGAGAAGCCACCAAGCTTTAGAGGGGGTGATACTCGTCTTTTGTAAATGTCAACGAGTATCGAGACCTGTCTTTTGTAAATGTCAACAGGGCTCGGAATTGAGACTTAGCTGTCTGCTGGTTCAGAGGTCGCAATGACATAACTGGTTAAGACGCTACTAAGCTCAATGGTAGATGAAACTTGGCTATCTGCCAGTTCAGAGGTCGCAATGACATAACTGGTTGAGAAGCCACCAAGCTTCAAAAAATTGGTGATACCCGTCTTTTGTAAATGTCAACGAGTATCGAGACCTGTCTTTTGTAAATGTCAACAGGGCTCGGAATTGAGACTCGACTGTCTACTGGTTTAGAGGTCGCAATGACATAACCGGATGAGACGCCACCAAGCTTCAAAAATTGGTGATACTTATTTTTTATAAATGTCAATAAGTATCGAGACCTGTCTTTTGTAAATGTCAACAGGGCTCGGAATTGAGACTTAGCTGTCTGCTGGTTCAGAGGTCGCAATGACATAACCGAATGAGACGCCACCAAGCTCAAGGTTTGTGATACTTATCTTTTGTAAATGTCAATAAGTATCGAGACCTGTCTTTTGTAAATGTCAACAGGGCTCGGAATTGAGACTCGGCTGTCTGCTGGTTCAGAGGTCGCAATGACATAACCGGATGAGACGCCACCAAGCTTCAAAAATTGGTGATACTTATCTTTTGTAAATGTCAATAAGTATCGAGACCTGTCTTTTGTAAATGTCAACAGGGCTCGGAATTGAGACTTGGCTGTTTGCTGGTTCAAAGGTCGCAATGACATAACCGGATGAGACGCCACCAAGCTTCAAAAATTGGTGATACCCGTCTTTTGTAAATGTCAACGAGTATCGAGACCTGTCTTTTGTAAATGTCAACAGGGCTCGGAATTGAGACTTGGCTGTCTGCTAGTTCAGAGGTCGCAATGACATAACCGGATGAGACGCCACCAAGCTTCAAAAATTGGTGATACTTATCTTTTGTAAATGTCAATAAGTATCGAGACCTGTCTTTTGTGAATGTCAACAGGGCTCGGAATTGAGACTCGGCTGTCTGCTGGTTCAGAGGTCGCAATGACATAACCGGATGAGACGCCACCAAGCTTCAAAAATTGGTGATACCCGTCTTTTGTAAATGTCAACGAGTATCGAGACCTGTCTTTTGTAAATGTCAACAGGGCTCGGAATTGAGACTTGGCTGTCTGCTGGTTCAGAGGTCGCAATGACATAACCGAATGAGACGCCACCAAGCTCAAGGTTGGTGATACTTATCTTTTGTAAATGTCAATAAGTATCGAGTTTGTAGTAGAATTTGGGAGAAGTCTCGTTTCCACGGGAAGAAACGAGGGAATCACTGTCATAGGTTTAATGTTAACGTAACAGCGAAATGTATATGTGGTCTTACCATTCTATGGATGAGAATTGGTAAGTGACTTTGGAGGTCTCATTCTCTCGGAGAGAGATGAGGGAACTGCTGTCATAGTTTAATGTTAACATAACAGCAGAATATATGTGGCCTTACCACCCTATGGATGAGAATTGGTAAATGACTTTGGAGGTCTCATTCTCTCGGAGAGAGATGAGGGAACTGCTGTCATAGGTTTAATGTTAACATAACAGCGGAATATATGTGGCCTTACCATCCTATGGATGAGAATTGGTAAGTGACTCTGGAGGTCTCATTCTCTCGGAGAGAAATGAGGGAACTGTTGTCATAGGTTTAATATTAACATAACAGCGGAATATATGTGGCCTTACCATCCTATGGATGAGAATTGGTAAGTGACTCTGGAGAGGGAATCAAATGGGAACTGGTCCCTTAGGATTTTTAGCAAATCCCCAGCTGTCAATGGGTTTGATATGCCTTTACCAACTACCGTTTGAGTTGGGCTAGCCATGCTATTCCCCTCAGCATGATGAGTTGTCGAGGACTTATGTTGGGCTTATAGGCCAACATTTTCCTCTATCCTTAATCGTTAAAGGATATTGGATTATTAGGTTAATGTCTGCATAACCTTGATTCCCCTTTAGGATAACCGTGCGCGGCCAGGTTCCTGTTGGTTTTCGGCTGTATGACCTCACTTAGAGGAAGAGAAAGGCTCTCTTTGTGTGTGCTCCAGACACGGAGATCTTGATCAGAGGTGTAGTGTTAACTTGATCAAGAGAAGGATCCTTGATTAAGGATAATATTTCTTTAAGAACTTGCCATTGATCGGCATCATGAGTAGGTCGCCCTCTGCAGTCGCGAGGCGGTATGCTCCGTTTGAATAGACTGTTTCTATTACAAACGGTCCTTCCCATTTAGGCTGAAATTTGCCTTTGGTCTTGTGCGTCATAATCATCGGTCGTCTGACGGCTAAGACCAGGTCTCCTTTCTGGAAGACTCTCTGTTTGACCTTCTTATTGAAGGCTTTTGAGATTCGAGCTTGATATAGCTCGATATGCTGCTGAGCTTGTAGTCGCTTCTCGTTCAAAGCTTCGAGCTCTTGAAGGCGTAGGCGATCATTGTCCTCTGATGTGATTTTAGTAATCAGAGCTACGCGCAACGATGGCATCTGGATTTTCAATGGGAGGACTGCTTCGCACCCATATACCAGGGAAAAAGGCGTATTGCCTGTCGGTGTCCGCACCGTGGTTCGGTAGGCCCAAAGACATTCACCGAGCTTTTCGTCCCAATCTCGCTTATTCGAGGAGACGAATTTCTTGAGCAGCTTGATGATTGTTTTGTTGAATGCTTCCGCCAAGCCGTTGGCAGCAGGATTATAGGCAGTTGAAGCTACATTCTGAATTCGGTATTTATTGCAGAACCGATAGAATACTTGGCTTATGAATTGGGGACCGTTATCGTGGATGATCCGCCTAGGGACACCAAATCGATGGATGACGTGAAGCTTGATAAAGTGAACTACATTGGAGGTTTTGACTTCAACCAGTGGTATAGCCTCCGCCCATTTTGAGAAGTAGTCGGTTATTGCTAGGATAAACCGGTGACCTTTTGTCGAAGAAGGACTGATTGGTCCTACGACGTCTATTCCCCATGCTTCAAATGGCCATGAAGCAGCAGTCGGGTGGAGCAACTCCGGAGGCTGGTGTATGAAGTCCGCATGAATCTGACATGCTTTACACCTTCGTGCATATTGGATAGCGTCGGCTATCATAGTTGGCCAATAATATCCCAGCCTATGCAACCTGTCTATAAGCTTTGGACCTGGCTGATGAGCTCCGCAAGTGCCATCATGCGCTTCTTGGAGCGCTTTCTGTGCCTCTGAATTGGAAAGGCAACGGAGGAGGACACCGTCATATGAACGACGGTAAAGTGTCTTCAGAGTCGGATCGTAGTAGAAACGGAGAGACCTTCGTCTGATAGAAGCCTCCTCTTTAGGATTGTCTGGAAGCAGACCGTGCAAAGCATAGTCAATGAGAGGAAAGCGCCAATCCCTCGGCTCAAGATTCGTCGAGACATTATAGACTTCTCGAGTTCTTAGCATGTGCTTGGAGCATACAAGATGTCGAGTTGCGACTGTGAGGTGATACTCGGTGTCGGCTGGTAAGGCTAGAGTTGTTGCTAAGGCAGCAAGGGCGTCCACCTTAGTATTTTGAGATCGGGACACGTGCCCGATGTAGAAACCTTCAAATAGGTTAGCCAATTCGATGGCTGTATGGTAATAAGGCACCAAGTCCTCATGGCGGACTTCGTATTCGCCTTTAACCTGATTGATGATCAGTTTTGAATCGCCATAAGCTTCGAGGTAGCGTACCCCCATTCCATGGGCGAGCTGAAGACCAATGAGCAAAGCATTATATTCTGCCACATTGTTGGAGCACGATTCTGTCAAAGAGAATGTTCTGGGCAGGACATGATTCTGTGGGAGATAAACACAACCCCCACTCCGGCAATAATTTTACCTTTAGGGCCCATTCGCGATGCTCCATCAAAGAACATCTGCCACACTTCCTCTTCTGAGGTTGCATAAGACTCGAAGACTTCATCAGGGATATCTTCGTGAAGTTTTGAATGCTCCGGAACTGGATGAGCAGCCAAGAATTCTGCAAGGGCCTGGCCTTTAACCGCCTTCTGAGGCGTGAAGATCATGTCGTATTGAGACAATAAAAGTGACCACTTAGCCAATCTTGAATTCAATGATCCTGGCTTCGTCATAAGAAGACGCAATGGGTTTACTCTGGAGATGACATGTATGGTCTGGCCGACCAAATAATGTCGTGTCTTCTGAACAGCGAAGACGAGAGCTAAACACTCTTTCTCGATAGGGTTGTAGCGAGATTCCGCTCCTATGAGAGTTCTGCTCAGATAATAAATGGCCTGCTCGTGCCATTGTCGTCCTTTTGAGCGAGGAGGGCACCGAGGGAGTAGTCCATAGCCTTTACATAAAGCAAGAATGGCTTCCCTGATGTAGGGGCCACTAAGACTGGAGGCTTTGTGAGGTACCTCTTGATGTCTTCATAAGCTTCCTGACAAGCTTGATCCCATACGAAGGGAGTACCCTTTTTCATGAGCCGGGTGAACGGCTGACAGCGGCCTGAGAGATTTGCGATGAATCTTCTGATATAGGCCAGCCTGCCTTGCAAGCCTCTGAGCTCTTTGAGATTCTTTGGTGGATGCATGCTCTGGATGGCTTTGACCTTGTCTGGGTCAAGATGAATCCCTTTTGATGTGACAATAAACCCAAGGAACTTGCCACTTGACACTCCCAAAAAGAATTTTGTTGGGTTCATTTTCAGTTGATGAGCCCGCATTATGTCGAACATCGTTCTCAGGTCGCGAAGGTGTTCATTCTTGTTGCGACTTTTGACGGCAATGTCGTCGACATAGCATTCCACCGTTTTTTGGAGATGATCGCGGAAGATCACACTCATTGCCCGCTGATAGGTTGCTCCGGCGTTCTTCAGTCCGAAGGTATTACCGTGTAGCAGTATACCCCTAATGGTGTTTGGAACGAAGTATGCTTCTCGTCGTCGGGATACATCTTAATCTGGTTGTACCCTGAAAAGCCGTCCATGAAAGACATTCTTTCGAATCCACATGTGTTGTCGATCATGACGTCGGTGATGGGCAGTGGGAATTCGTCTTTGGGACAGGCCGTATTGAGATCACGGTAGTCGATGCAGATCCGTATTTTCCCGTTCTTTTTGAGGACGGGGACGATGTTAGCTACCCAATCAGGATGTTGTTCTTCCCGGATGAAGCCACATGCAATGAGCTTGTGAACTTCAGCTTCAATAGCTTCCATAATGTTCGGGCGAAACCGACGTTGTTGCTGTTTGACTGGCTTGACGTCGGTCTTGATGTTCAGACGGTGCATAGCGACCTGTGGATCAAGTCCGGGCATATCTTCGTAGCTCCATGCGAAGACATCTATATACTCCTTCACGAGCATTATCAATTCCTCCTTTTCTATAAGTGATAGGCTTTCACTTATAAAGATGGGCTTGGGGTTATCTTGATTACCCAAGTTGACCTGCATCACCTTGTCTTCAGTAGGTGGTTCGCGCGATTCGAATCGCTTTTCCCATTGAAGGTCTGATTGCTGGGCCTATTGCTCCTCGTCAGTGGCTTCTGCGGGCTCCAATTGACTGCTTGAGGTCATATTAGCAGTGAGTTTTTGAACATTCCTCCTATACTGACATCTGAATCCCACTCGGAGGATGAGGCTGAATGTGATGGAATCGGTTCATCGTCTTTGACTTGAACGGTTGCTGATGATGTGGGTGTAACGTATCCTAACCCCCTGCGTGTGCTATCATAGTAATTTGCAGGTTTCCCTTTAGGCACAAGGTTCCGCATCAAACCGCGCCCTCCTTTTCCGAAATTCAGGCCTGCTCCACGCTTCAAGTCGTATCCCATTTTCTTCATAATGTGGCGCGCTGGCCGCGCATAATGGAAGAACTGTGGGGCGTCTGAATCTGAGCTTGGATCTGCAGTTGTGGATCCCCGTGGCCGGGTTCTACCGAAGATTATCGGCGACTGACCTTGTTTGGACGGAGGGATCACCAGTGTGGCCCCCTCTATAGCTTCCACAGATGTGCTGGCCACACTTGGCTCATGTACGGGCACATGCAGAGAGCCATCCGTAATGGATTTAGTCGACCCAATACTCGCAGGATAATCAAAAGAAATATTATCATTAATTACCCATTCTCCTTCATCCTCTGAAGGAGTATTACATAGGGGATTATTGAGACATGCTATAATTGGTTCACCAATCAGAATAGCTGGCATGCCTGTTTCGGATTCTGAATCCGCCTCGTTGCCACTTTCATCATCGTCTGGCAGCGATTCTTTGAGTGCTCCACCGGCTTCTTGATATAGGAGAGCGTCAGTGAAGTAATTTCCACCCCTTTGAATGGTTGCCTCTCAGCAAAGACAGTTCGTACTGTCGCATCATCTTCAACATATTTGAAGCATTGATGTCGGGTGGAAGGGACGATCCAATTGGCATGGATCCATGGCCGTCCCAGCAGCAGGTTATATGATGTGTCAGCATCAATGACATAGCATGTCACTTCTGACTTCAGGCTCCCGATTCTGCAACGGAGTCGAATTTTCCCCAGTGGATGACTGCTCCCGGCGTTGAAACCGTATATTGTAGTGGTGGTTGCGGACAACCTATACAATGGTATGCCGAGGAAGTAGAGAAGTCTTTTGGGGATGATGCTGAGTGCGGACCCCGGATCGACTTGTACCCTCTCAATGCATGTTGAACCGATATATCCGGTGTAGTACAGAGGTCGATCGTGCTTGTTGTCTTTGAGAAGCATATCTTCCACTGTGAAGGTAATAGCGGGCACCTTTGATTGTGCATGATGACATTCTGGGCAGGAAGACTGGACGTCGTTGTTAGGGATCTCAGGCATGCATGTCAGAAATGATTCTGAATTGGCTAGCGCATCCCTGAGTGCTTCTCTTGTCTCTTTCGAGAGGCGAAGGAGCTCGTGTATAGTGATACGAGCTGGGATATTGGCCAGTTGAGCCAATATGTCAAACCGAAAGGGCGTATCAAACCCATGGCCTGGTGGTTTCTTCAACACGTGGTCGAATCGTACCTCTTTAGGTTTTTCTTTCCCTTTGGCTGGGATTAGAGTGGATGCTGGTACTTGTACTGACGTCGTTTGCTGTTGTATCTCGTCAGTAGACTTTTCATACTGCCTTAAGTATGATTTTCCGGATCGGGTGCCCGTTTGCTGAGGCGTATCGGCTTGCGCTGCGCAAGCATGCTTTTCTCCTTCGGAGTCACTGAGGGAAGCCGATGTCAGATTGCCGTCGTCTGGCAGGATGGAGATGACATTGCAAGACTTGCCCTTTGAGTTGGGCTGCTTTGGATCCCGCTGTACGTCTTGGACGAGGTCTGGATGTATCCACATGACTTCTCCTGTCTCCAATGTTAAGGGAACAAGACCCTTATTGTTTTGAGCTGTAGCTGGGAGATGTTTGACTTCCAACCGTGGCGCAGGGACGGAATAAGTCCCGTCAGGAACTGTGATTTTTAGGGCTTTGCCGAACTCAAGAGTCACCAGATTGGCAGTGACTTTCTTTTGCTCCGTCTTTAGCGTCAGAACCCCGGCATCAACCAAGGCTTGAATTCTATCCTTGAGGACATAGCACTTGTCAGTAGGATGGTGAACCATCCTGTGGTAGAGGCAGTATTTAGGATCGTTTGTGCGCCCTATCTCATTGGGACGCCGCGCATCTGGCAGCTTTATTTTGTTCCCTTTGTGGAGCAGATGGAATATGGTGACCACCTGATCGTCTTTGAACGAGTACTGCTTTGGAGGGAATTTAGGCTCCTGATTGTTGAAGCCGCTCTTCTTGGCCTTTGACAGCACATCTCCGGATAGTTCCACAGACATAGTCTCCTTACCTTTAGCTTGAGAGGATTGCGGTAGGTCGCCACGCCCTTTGTTGTTCATCCCCCACTTGCCTCTAGGGGCGGATGGTTCAAACTTTTTAGCCGACTTCTCGGCTATCTCAGCTTGTTCGACCAATTCTTTCCAGGTGTGGGCTTTGACAGCCCCCATGCGAACTTCGACTTGGTCTAGGAAGTTGTGTCTGCATGTCTGCAAGAGCATGGGTAATGGCATCCCTGCTGGGCACATCAAGGATAAGTTTCTGAACCGTTCAATGAAGTCACGGACAGATTCGCCCTTCCTCTGCACAGTGGAGAGGAGTTTGTCCATGGTTACCTCGGTATCATCCTCATAGAAACGAGAGAGGAACCGAGTTTCCAGGTCGATCCAGGAGTTGATAGAGCCCGGGGGAAGACTGCGAAACCAGTCAAACGCCACCCCCTTTAAGGTGCCAATGAAAAGCCTAGCCATTATGACGTCATTGCTTATAACATTACCAGTCTAAGATCGGAAATAGTAGATGTGCTGATTTGGCGAGCTCTTTCCATCATAGGTATGCAGCGTTGGCGGTTTGAACTTCGGTGGGTATGGCACCGAATCCCACTCCAGCGGATAAGGACGAACTGTCCCTACCTTCTTTAATTCATCCCTCTGAGCTAGGGACGCGATCTGAGCTTGGAGGCCCTTAAGGACTTCGGCGTCTAGGGAAGAACCCTCCTTGGATTTCTCCAGCTTTGGTTGCTCATTGCTGAAGTGTTCCTCCTCATCGCGATTGCTCCCGGCATCATTGTTATTCCGGTTATTGAGGAGTTGAGCGAGCATCTGTTGAATATTGTCCAGAGCCTCTTGCTGAGTCTTGGAAGTTTGCTCCTGGGCTTCCAGGCGCCGACGAAGATCGTCGTTGACGTTATCAGCCATATTGACTGATGCTCTGTCTGTTCGCACCGAACTGACTGTCGCCGAAGAGGCGTACCCACTATCTTCATCTTCTCCGTCCGATGATTGGAGTGATCTTGTGGGCTGTGACGAGGCTAGGGCCATTGAGGAAGAAGGCTGCTCGTAATTGTAGGGTATCGCCACCCTAGATCTGGTGTTTCGGAAAACACCTTCCTCATGCACCAAGACTTCGCCTAAGCCTGGGCTGTAGTCTGGATCTGGGGACTCTTGTCCTCTTCCGGTCATGTTGACGGATGCGGAGGGTAGATCTCGCGAGATGCTCCTTTTGCGATGTTTCTCCGGGACTTGCACCGATAGTCGATCAAAAACCGACCGTCGTCTTGGAGGCGTGGCGGAGATTGGTCCCAGCCGGCAATGGACCGAGTGGAGTGTCAGCAGTTGACATCCCCTGTGTTGGCAATAGGGGGAAGAGGTTTGTCTATCCGTCAACAATTTCCTCAAATCGGATCCGGTCGGGTCCCTACAATCGAGCGCAAAGGCTCTTTTGGATCGCGCATAGGGCGATGTCCTGCTTCTTTTATCCCTGCAGCCGGGATTAGCACTGAATAGTGCTTTAGTTCTAGCTTCGCCATTAGACGCGAACTTAGTGCTTAACGCACTGGAAAGTGGAGCATGCTGCGGTGCTTTACCCGCTATGCTGTTGCGAAGGCAATTAGCCTTAGATGGTACTTTGGTTTCAGCTTCGCGGTCATGGACCCTGCGCGACGCTATGGTACAGTAGCTTCGTTCATGAGAACGAGGCCGGCGCGAGGCATCGCTGCCCTTGAATTGGACGACGGTATGATTGCCGTCGTAACTTTATGATTGGAGCAGACAAGCATCTTGCCTTTCTCTTCGGTCGAAGACTTCTATTTAGGTTTCCATATCCGCCTTGGCAGAGGAGACTTAGGTTCGCAGGGAACCTGATTAGCCACACGCGAGGCTGAGGGGTGTTGGCAGAATTCTGCTTCCGGTTTCTGATTTGAAACCTTGGTTGTGGAAACCCTCCTATGCTTCCGTGCTCGAAGCGTTGGGCCACCCCCAAAGAGGACTTCTTCAAATCTTGCTCGATCGAACTGAACCACCAAGTTCTCGCAAGTAAAAGAATCAGACTGCGGACGTGCTTCCTTGTTGCGCCAAATAACCGCAGTAGGTTCATAGAGAACCTTTTCAGTCTCCGCAGAGACTTTCCTTGAGGATTTGGCCAGAGAAGCTCTGGCTGCGCCGGCTTTTCCGAATTCAGAGTTAGACCCGAAGGTCTGTTCGTCGCATTGCGACACTTGATTCTCGGCAGTGGAGAATGTCCCCAGCGGAGTCGCCATCTTGTTTTCCTTTATGTTTGCAAAGGGGGAAAACTTACAAAAAAGAGTTTGAGGAGCTAAATTACAAGTATTCTAAAAAAGATTACAAGTAGATCTCCTCAGAGATTCTGGAGAAGTGTGCCGATAGGAGTCTGGTCAGCGCACGACCATTTTGTCCCTTTGACGATGCGAGCGATGAGATTCCTTTCTCGCCTGGTTCGGGGAATCAGAGAACAGAAGGTTGGTAGAACCCTCTTGCTGTTTCTCAAAACCGCCTTCAATTAGGAATTCCTTCTCGCCTGGTTCCGGAGATTCCTTGAGAAGAAGGACGATGTTAGGGTATCAACACCCTGAATAGAGAAAGAAATTCTCTAAAAGGTCTCTGAATTCGAGAGCGCACGGTGCTTTTTGAAGAAGCCTCTGCTTGTGGAGTCCTCTTGTATGCCTCTGTGTCTTGACCGATCGATCCTCCTCTCTCTCTGTACCCCTGGCGGGCTATTTATAGGGAGAGCAAGGGTATAATCATCCCTTGAAAATATGGAAACAGATTGAATCGAATCTGTTTAAAATCTGGAAAGTAGCCTTGCTGCGAGGCTAAGATCAGCTTCTGCGAAGCTAGAATTGGCAGGTCTGTTGACCTTCTCGATCCTTTCCATATCGTTGGAGGATTTTCCCTGATCCTCTTACTCGTTTTAGAAGAGTCAAGAGATTGTAGCAATCAACTGCCAAATTTGATCTCTGATTTGATCTTAATTAGATTTGATCTGATTGGATCCGATCTCATCCGGAGATTTGATTGGTCAAAGGTTGACCGTAGCAGATTCATAGCGGAGCCGTCCACATTGAGCTCGTAGCGGAGCTAGAGGCAGCTTCTGGCGAAGTCCAAAAGAAACCCTTTGGCGGAGCTGGAAGTCCTCTGTGGCGAAGTTTGCGAGTTAGCTTCCTGGCGAGGCTTTGAATGGCTTCAAGGCGAAGTCGAGTGATATTAGCCTCTCAAGCGAGGCTATCCCTTTGGGCTCATGTAATACTAAGTGCTAGCACCTTAGACCTGCTGAGGTCTGTTTAGAAACAATCCGGGTTCACTGTCTGCTTGCTGGATCAGTAAAGTCCAAGTTGCTTCCTTGTCCCTCGGAGATGGGTGAAAAGCTGGTCTTCAGCTCGTCTGTCACTTGTCTTTTGTAAATGTCAACAAGTTTAGACATTGTTCGGACCAATAAGAATCTTGTCTTTTTAAGTGTCAACAGTACCGGTGTCAGATATCAAGTGATAAGTGTTGCATGGTAAGTACCGGTGTATATATATCAGGGTTAGGTAACTAATATGTCGGTGAGAGTTACAACATCAAATATCAGGTATCAATCGGTCACATAACATGGTACAAGAAAAACAATATAAACATTTCAAACTCTTCACAACTATATTTATAACAATAATAAATTTATCTTTTAATTAGCTATGTGAAGCCGAGTAAAGTAGGAGCAGATCTAGACATACCCGGTATAATACCGGTCCAACAAAATATAATAACGGTCGGAGCTATTTATAAAACATAATAAATTTTACAAATCATTTATATAACACATACCAACTTGCATAAAGAGACATCACATATTAAAAGCCAGATAATAATTATTAGACTTGAAACGATGGTAATAAAGCAGGAAATGTCAAAGAAATGTACTCGCTTAACACCAAAATGAAAATACCGAGAAAAAGTCCGAGAAATCCGCTAACACGTGCGAGCAAGCCACTAGCCCATAAAATATATAAATATATATATAATAAATATTATAAATATATTAGAAAGGGAATGAGAGAGGAGATAGGGAGGAGAGAGAGGAGAAAGAGAGAGTATAAGGTTATTTAAAAGAGAGAAAATAAGAATTAATGGGGAAGGGTATAATTGAAATTATGGGAAAGTAAATAGGGGGTTAAGGAGGCGGTAAAAATAGAAAGGGAGAAAAGGAAAATTAAAAGAAGGAAGAAAGAAAGAAAGAAAGAAAGAAGAAAGAAAGAAATGAGAAAGAAAAGGAGGGGAGGGGGCGGCCGGCCCACCGCCGGCGGCCTGGCGGCGGCGGCTGGGGCGCGCGCGAGGCCTAGCCCGGGGGAGAGGGGGTGGTGGAGTTGGGGTTATGGTTGTTGTTTGGGGTTGGTGGTGGTGGTGGTTATGGTGGTTGTGGTAGTTGTTGGAGGTGGTAGGGAGTTAGAGGAGGAGGAGGAGGTGATGGTTGAGGTATTAGAAGTGGAGGAGGAGGTGATTTGGTGGGAAATTTTGGGGAAGAAGGTGAAGTGGTGGCGATGGGTTTGGATGAAATTAAGGAGGAGGAGTGGTGTTTTACGGTTGTTGAAAGTGTAGAAGAAAGTGGGGAGGTGGGAGGTGGCGCGGCGCCGGCCTAGGGCAGCGGTGGCGGCAGCTCAGGTGGTGGAGGTGGCCGGTGGTGAAGGTGGAGTTAGGTTTGTTTTGAAGGAGATGGAGTTTGAAACTTGAAATAGAAATGAAAAGGAGAAGGAAGGAGGAGTTTTTAATGGGGAAGGAGGAGGAAGGATATGATGAATGGGGATGGAGGGAGAGGGGCTGCAGCAGCAGCCCATCATGGCCTGGCTGGCTGCTGCTGCAGGCGGCGGCTGCTGTGGCAGGGGAGCAGGGCATGAAGGTGGAGTGTGGGGGAAGAAAAGAAAAGAAGAAAAGAAAAATAAAGGAAAAGGAAAAAAATTAGAAAAAAAGAAAAGAAAATAATAAAAATTTTATTATTAAATAATAATTTATTAGAATATCCTGAGAGTATAATGTAGGGGAGTAGAGAAAGAAAAAGCAAGAAAAGAAAATGTCGGTAGATAATATTATCATTTAAATAAGGCAAAAAATTGACTGTTTCAGAAACATTCTGAAAAATCTCAAAAATATTAAATATTATTTTAAATGCTTGGTGAAATCGAATTTGAGAAATTCAATGTAGTCTTTCGGCGATACCGACCGACACTAGAATCGGTCAAATTTTGATAAATTTAGAAAAATCTTAAAAAATATATTTAGATAGAAAATGAAATTCTAAGAAGTAAAGTGAAAGCCATTTTTAAAAATTCATTCTCGTTTGAAAACTAAAAAAAATCTGAGAATCGGTCAGTGATGCCAACCGACACAGATTTTGGAGGTTTTGCAGAAAAATTCTGAAAAAATTTAGAAAATCATGAAAAATCTAAAATATTAGAAATAGTGTTTGAAACTGAAATTGGTCAAATCGGACTACCTGAAAGGTCAATTCGAGTAGTATGCCAGTATCGGGCTCTCGGTCCATGTCAGGGCTGACTCTAAGACTGAGAATCCAGATCTGATACCAAATAACATAAGCTATCACAACTCAAAAATAAATACTGGAAGAAAACTGAAACAATACGGTCAAAAAAAATCAGGACACGTATATGGGTACGTATCCCGGAACGGGGTGTTACAATATTAATACATAATAACATTAATTACAATAATAGTTAACAATACTACTGATAATAATTAAAATAATCATAACAATAACAACAATAATAATGATCATAATGAAACACCCATTACTAAGAATAACAATTAATAATAATAGTAATAATAATTAAAAATATCAATAAGTGATAATGGCAATAATAAATAAAGCCAATGCTAGTATCTTAAAATAATTTGTATATCTAATAATAATAACTATAAATCAAGTTAAAGAATAATAATAAGATAATCAATAAAATAAAATAAATACTTAGAAAAATAAATAAAAAATATACGGTATTTTAAACTATAGGTATTACATTCTGCCCACCATATAAAAAAATTATGTCCTCGAATTTTTAATAAAGCGGGGAATGATAAAAAAATTGACTTAAAAGAGAGGATATGGCTTCCACGTCATTTTTCACTGCATCAAGGGTTCACCACGCTTTCGCTGCGCGTTCTGATCTCTGCTACCGGCTTTAATATGAAGATATCAAACTAAGGAGAGAAATCAGGGAAATAGAATCAAAATAAGGATAGAAATCAAGATGGAATTCTGATCACTCTAAGGAAGTGTTGGAATCATAGAAATCAAAGATTCAATAGATGGATTCCAAAAAGGAGGACGATTAATTCCAAATGGAGTCAATATCATCGTATAGATAGTACATGTGCATTGCAGTGTAAATATAACTTGTCTCAGGTCTCAGGCATGAACTAGGTTCTCTTTGAGTGAACTTCACAATGCCAAGACGCAGAGCTCGAAGCCCGCGTTTCAACGTCATCACAGTGTCAAAACGCGAGGCTCGAAGCCCGCGTTTCCAGCATCAACGCAATACCAAGAAACAGAGTTCGAAGCCCGCGTCTCAACATCACCGCAATGTCAAAACGAGAGGCTCGAAGCCCACATCTCAGCATCACCGCAGTGCCAAGACGCAGAGTTTGAAGACCGCGTCTCAACATCATCGCAGTGTCAAAACGCGAGGCTCGAAGCCCGCGTCCCAGCATCACTGCAATGCCAAGACGCAGAACCTGAAGCTCGCGTTTCAATTATGGAAGAGCTACATTTCAATTATAACTGCCCTCATTAACGGGTCAATTACTGTCCACGTAATGAGGGGAGTTAACCCCATCGTGGAGGATTTTCAAGGGACAGTTTTACCCCTAAAATCTCTATAAATAGCTCAGTTTGCTATTGAAGAGGGGTCGAAAGTTTTTGATCAGAAGTTTTGGTCGGAAGTTTTGGTTGGACTTTTGGGTCGGAATTTTTGTTGGTCAAACTAAGAGAGGAGAATTTGAACAAGATTTTCAGCTGAGGAGCCTTGAAAAAGAGTTAAACTTTTCTACCAACTTACTGAGTACAAGTTTTTGCCCAAGTCTCTTTGAGATTCCATTTGGATATGAGCTATGCTACTCCGTCCGTAATCCGAAGAGAATATTCCCAGAAGAGCTTGACGTTCACCCGGTCAACGAAAAATAAGATTCACTTTCCATCGCTACATCAAGAACCCAACCTTAAATAAAGAGAAAATTTGAGTTTGAATATCTTCTCTCTCTTGTAATTGGAATTTTTGAGATTATTGCAATCTTTCATTGATTCAAGAAAATTTTACGATACATTATCTCCAAATTTTCTCTGAGAAACAGTGCCCAGTGTTCGTGCTTCATAAACATGTTTGTGTTTGTGTCCCATGTACCGTGTATCATATAGTATCGTATAAACAAATTTTAAGCTAATCAATAGTATCATATTAACAAGTGGTACATGATTTCAAAGATTAATAATAAATCTAGCAGAAACCCTAATAACAAATCAAGCAGAAACCCTAATCAATAGTATCGTATTAACAATTGTTAAAAAAATAATAAAAGCGGAGAGAGAAAATACCCAATTGGAGAGGGAGGAGGCCGATTGGAGGGGAAGACCGTGGGGGAGGAGGCCCGGGGGTGGGCCCGGGATAGGCCGGGGGAGGAGTGGGCGGGGGGGAGGGGAGGCCGGGGGGAGAAGGCCAGGGGAAGAGGCAAGGAGGGGGTGGGCCGGGGGGAGGGAGTGGGCCGCGCGCGGGGATGGGTGGGACAAGGGAGAGGGGGTGGCTGACGAAAGGGGGAGGCCGGGGGAAGAGGACGCCGAGGGAGGGGGAGGAGGACGCCAGGGGAGGGGGAGGGAGAGGCCGGGGGGAGGAGGAGGACGTCGGGAAGGGAGGAGATCGGGGGCGGCGATTTGAGAGAGAGGAGAGAAAAGAAAGGAAAATTGGGTAATTTTTGACCTAAATTCATATACATGTTGCGTCAAAAGTTTCGACGCAATTTGTATTGTGTCAAAATTTTGACACAATTTTTATATATTGCGTCGAAAATTCAACGCAAAAATCCCGCGAAAATTTTGGCAAAATCTTTTTGTGGTAATTATTTAAGCCGCGTTGAATTTTTGACGCAAATTGCACGATATTTTTTTTAATTATTATCAGCAATATTTCCACCATAAATAGGTTGTTTTCTAATGGTGATTGTGTGGCAGGTTTGGATATTGATAGGTTGAAGAAAATATTGATTTGGTTGTCGTAGAAGGAACTAAGAAGAATTCAGAATAGTAGGTTATGAAGAAATATAGATCTTAATTTGGTGATCTGTATCAGCTCAAGTTGAAGATCGTTGTTCTCCATGACGCTATTGATAAGGAGATCCATATGATTCAGTTAGTTGGGTTCGATACTGCAGATTTGGTTGGTGGAGCTCAGTGGAGCTCGTTTGCATGAACTATGTGAGGCTTGATTCCTTAGGGCATGGGTATGTAGGCAGCCATAATGGAACAGTCAATTGGATGAGTCAAAGTTGGTTGATTTAATGTGTACGACTCAAATTGAAAAATTTTCACTGAGGTGGAGAATTGTGAGGGAGAGAATGAACTTGGAGTTTGCTAACTTGTTGCAGATCGATGAAGATCATTGGAGATAAGATCGTTGGAGATGGCCAAAAGAGAAACAAGAAGCGTGGCATGTACGTGCAAGAGGATTAGCAAATCTGTGCAGTTGTGCACAGACTAGTCGAGTAGAAGAAGTGTTAGTCAACTAACTAGTTGACTAGCAGCTTGGATCAGTCGACTACTGAGATCACCCAACTGTTTATTGGGTTAATTAGTCAACAACTGTGTTTGAACTAGTCCACTAATAAAAGCATTAGTCGACTAATGGAATGAACTAGTTGACTAATATGGCTAGCCTGACACTTCTAAGTTTGATTCTAGATTCGTTTTTGAACCGAATTCAGATATGTTGATTTTCTTTTCTCCATAAATTCTTTGACTATATATTAAGAGGTATTGTCCCCATTGATTGTAACCTTTGAGAGGTAAATTGTATTCAGAGTTTTAGGGTTAGTTTTTTGAGAGAATTCTATGGCGAATTGCGTAGATTCACAATTTAGATCTTCAGATCAATTTGAAACCCTTGTAACTCAGTTGTTTGAATAAGATCTTCTTCCTTCTGTCCCGAGGACATAGGTAAGCAACCGAACCTCATTAAATCATTTGTTTCTCACTTTCTTTCTTTGGTTTTATGTTCGTTCATCTTATTCTTGATTGACTCAGAGTTGAAACTCTAATATCGGGTGAGTGGCGTGTTGCTGATTGGTTCTATTCCTCCGGAAGGGTGCAACAAAAAGGTCATGTACCGCTTATACAAGGAAGCAAAGTTGATCAACGTAGATGCATCAGAGGATGCGCATACGTTCCTTGCCCACCATTCTTTCGATTTTCAGAAGCGATTGCAAAGGGCATGGAGCTACAAATAAGAGGATGGAAAGGGAGGATTAATTTCATTGTGGCACCCCTAGATGATTTCAAGGTCATCTTAAGGATAGAGTTCTTGGAACCAACCAACATCCTTATGCCATACGTGGGTACCTTGGGCATCATGGATGAAGGAACATCATGCATGATCTCAACTGTTAATGTGAAGACTAGTATGTCTACTTTATCTGCCTTACAGCTTGTCAAGGGAGTCAAGAAGGATAAAGAAACCTCTTTACCTACGCTAGTTGGGGATGAATAAAATGGGTCAAGTTAGGATTTACCGACTGTACTGTAATAGCAGAAGTCTTGACGATTTCAAAGATGTTATGCTACCGGACTAAGAGACTTCCACCTAGGAGAATGGTGGATCATCACATTGAGCTGGAACCTGGGGCTAAGCCACCGGTAATGGCACCATCACAGGATGGCCCCACCGAAGCTAGAAGAACTGAGGAGGCAATTGAGGCAGTTATTGGATGCCGAGCAATCAAAGGCTCCATACGATGCACCAATGCTGTTTCAAAAGAAGCACGATGTGAGTCTTTGGCTTTACATCAACGATAGAGCCCTCAACAAAGTAAGGATCAATAACAAGTACCCTATCCCTTTCATTGTGGATCTCTTTGATCAGCTAGGAAGAGCACGATACTTTTCGAATTTAGATTTACTTACTAATATTACAGGCTACTATCAGGTCCGAATCACTAAGGGTGACGAGGCAAAGACTACTTGTGTCACCTGATATGGTGCCTTCGAGTTTATGGTGATGCTTTTTTGGCTTACCAATGCCCGGCAACATTTTGCACCCTGATGAACCGCCACCCCTACCTGAACTAGTTTGTGGTGGTACATCTTGATGACATTGTGGTCTATAGTGGGACGTGTCGAAGAGCACGTGAAGCACTTACGAGCCATCTTCTAGATATTACGTGACAACCACCTTTATGTCAAGAAGGAGAAGTAATCTTTTGCTCAATAATCAGTCTTGTTCGTCATACATCTGATTAAGCAAGGGACCATTTGCATGGACAATGAGGAGGTGAAGGCCATAGAAGAATGGGACCCCCATCAAAAGTATACGAGTCATAATCTTTTTTTGGCATGGTAAACTACTATTGTTGGTTCATCCAAGGCTTTTCGGGTCGGGCTGCACCTTTGACTAATCTCTCTAAGAAGACCAACTATGACAGTGGACGAGAGAATGTCAAGAGGCCTTGAGGACTTAAAGGGAGCCATCATGGCTGATCCAATGCTGGCCTTGTCGGATCACGCTAAGCCATTCTAGGTACATACCGATGCTTCAGATTATGCCGTCGGTGGAGTTCTTATGCAAGAAGTGCATCCAATCGCTTATGAGAGTCATAAACTCAATGACACCGAGTGAAAATACACAATACAAGAAAAGCTATTGACCGCCATAGCGCACTATCTATTCACTTGGAGACACTATCTGCTCAGGTCAAAATTCGTTGTCCGAACAGATAAGATAGCCACCAGCTATTTCCAAACACAGAAGAAGCTCAGCTCGAAGCAAGTAAGGTGGCAGGACTTCTTGGCTGAGTTCGATATGTGATAGAGTATAAGCCGGGATGCACAAATTGTCTGGCTGATGTGTTAAGTCAGAAAACAAAACTTCTCAGCTTGAAGTTACAGGAGATAACCGCTATGAGTCAGTTTAGGAGCACCCTTTCTTATAGGATCAAGGGCGACTGTCTGTTCACTTTTCAAAAAATGGCAGAAAAATATTCCAGTGCCACAAAGAATATTATGCCTTGCGATATGAAAATATCTGTGGAGATGGATATTGAAACCCTCCGCGGATGTGTGGAAGAGATAAATGAGAACCCTAATCTTCTAAAATCCCTTATCATGGAACACCTGTAAGATGAGTCTGCCGCTTTCTTTCATAACAGAGCCGAGACTAACGGCTGGCATAGAAGTCTCTCACGCGCAAGGAGATGCTGATGCTGGATATACTAACCAAAGAAACCCCACCTCCCACCAGATCCACTAACCCGCTAGATCAAATCACTAGGATAACTGATAAAGAACACAACTTGAACATCTCAAGATCCTAGGATCTTGAAGGGAGGGAGGAGGAGGATCAGATCTAAATGAACTTGGGGTGGTTGTGAGGAGAACGCGAATGGGATCCTTCGCCAGCGATTGGGGAGCGAGAGGAAGCAACACGAATTTTGAGGAGAAGAGATGAGATGAGGATAAGGAGAAGATCTGATAGTTGAATCTACCTGAGATTTAAGCAGTGGGCAGTGAAGGCGGTGGACAATATCAACAACAGCAACTTGGGATTTCTTCGAGCGAAGCTGGAGGTGGGAGAGAGAGCTAGAGGTGGTGAGAAGAGTCAGCATCATCGGCTGGCGAAAGGTGGAGGTGGCAGAGAAGATAGGGGCCACCGATTCCAGTGAGCAGGTGGGAGAGAGAGAGAGAGGGAGGGAGGGAGAGAAGAATGCACGTGAACGGGTGAGGTGAAGTAGCTGTCAATGAGCAGCTGATTCAGCTGTGTGATGAGAAGATAAGACCGGTGGCTCTCGTCTTTTTATTAGAGAGTAGAAATGAAAAAGAGGCAGCAAGAGAAAAAAAAGAAAAGAAAAGAAAAACAGAAAAAAAAAAAAACTGAAAATTTGTATAGGGCCCAGTGGGCCAGATCACGATTGCCACAACGACTTGTTCTCCGTCGCGGGGGCGCAACATGACGTGAGAGAGATCCGGAAATGGGCTGGACGCTCCGGGAACTGTTCTTCCGCGAGCCCGCCACGTGCCGGTCAACCCACTGCCTGTTGCCGGTAAATCCCTCTCGTGTCCGAATTCCTTTCTGATGCCCACTCGCGAAGCATCATTGATCCCATTCCCCCAGTCTGAACCCAGCACCACCCTCTCCTCCTCCCTCCCCCTCCCCCTCCCCCTCCCTCTCAAGGGCGTTTCAGAACGACCCCCCTCCTCTCTCACCGACCCCCCCTCCTCTCTCTCTTTTCTCTCTAAAAATCCTCGACGATTCGAATCGGCGAAACTCGGGTTTGATTGCTGGGAACTTTAAATTTTGTCGGTAAATTCCGGCGAGAATCCGATGGATATGTCCGTCGAGGCGGTGGCGGTGGGCGCGATTAGGGAGGCGTCGAATTGGTGGCAGGAAGTGAATAATTCGGCGGTTTGGCAGGATCGAATCTTTCACACCCTCGCTGCTTTGTTTGGACTCGTCTCGGCTGTTGCTCTAGTAAATTCTCGGTCCCTCTTTTGATTTTTGTAAGCTAGGGTTTCCATTTTTGAGAGAGTTTATTTTTTTTCCTTATCTGTTGACGCTAACACACAGAATGCATTTCGTTAGATGTTTTGGGCTTTGCTTTGTTTTTTAAAGAGGATTATTTATTTCGAATTTTGTTTTGAGATTTAGAATTTCGGACCTAAATATATCACAACAAGCTCACACAGTTGATCGTGGAAAATCTCAAAATGGCCCATCATGAAGAGAGGCTTAAGTTTTAGCATATTTCGAAGTTCTAACCCACTGCTGTTAAGAATGGGATTTTTTTTTTTTTGGTGAGAATGCAATGGATTTTATGCTTAGTCCTGTCAAGAGTTTTATGTTTCCCCGTCCATATAAAGTGTGGAACGCCACTCGAGAAGCCAGACTAGCTGTTTTAAGCAACAGTGTCGCTGATATAAGAGATCAGCTTGCAGCTACATGCTTTAACTTATATTCACCAATAATGCAGCCTGATGACCTTGAAATCAACTCTATATATTTATCTAACTCCTCTGATTTGTTGTATCTAGATGAAAGTTAGGATATCTAGATGAAAGTTAGGAGTATGGTTAGATAGGAATAAGTCCGCTATAAAGTGGGTGAGCGGAGTTATGTATGCTTTCCTTACTATAAAGCTTGTTCACAAGGAGGGGAGTGCATGGGATTCTTCTAAGTTTCCTCATAATAGGATTTTTTTTTTTTTTTTAAAATCAACTGAGCCATATCTAAACATTTATCCATGACGCAAATCTTCGGACATGGGAATGGTTTTTTCAATATGTCCATATGATGATTGAACTGCTTCCTTAGACGGGACATTCAATCGATTATCTTGATTCCTATTTACCAGATTCTTTCATTTCTCTCTCATTCCAAACTTGAACATAAAGAAATCATCTTCCAATGCCCATACATGCAAATCACCTTTGGTTTCCACCTGCTCATGACTTTATGTTGTATGTACTCCCAAAATGATAGCCATTTGAATCACAAATTAGTTACATCACTATCTAGAGCGTCCTTCAAATTCATCCAACAAGTCAGTTTGACCAAGATTGCTCACGATGTAGAGGAAATTGGTCTTACTGAGCACTGGAAGCTTCCAACCCTATTTCCACACCCTAGGCTTGTAGCTTTTTGAAACAAAAGTAGTTTTTTGGGGCACATCAAAGGCATGTGCAATAAATGAGTCTTAGAGGGGAGGGTGTATGTATGGAGCCCATTTCAATTTTTTTTTTTTTTTTAAAGTAACGATGTTCAGTTGCAACGTCTAACGTGTTACCGTTCTCACATTATAGTAGTAGAGAGGAGGATGAAAAAAAAATGTCTTGCTTAAAGACTTGAGCTTCAAGCATGATTTGCTGGGATGTCTATTACCCGCTAGCAAACGATACAAGATGGCTTAATGATTATTTTTCTTGAAAGATCTCAATGACCTGATGTAGAGGAGTTCTGATTGGCTTGTTCATGTCTTTTTCTTCATGTCTTTTGGATGGATAGAGGCTGTTTTTACCTTTTGTTGGAGTTTTATACAATATCTAAAGAAGTTTCAATTTGTATGCTTAGTTCTCCAATTTTAGGGAGAGAGGCTTCATTACCTTTTGGTTGGAGTTTTATGTATAGGTCAGTAGGGATTTGAGAATTTGACATCTTTGTTTCTTGACATTGGGCTAGCTGGTTTGCAAGTTTTGTAGGTCCTTAGGAAGGTGAGAAAGTGAGAGCTCAATGACTACAAACACATGATGTCAACTATCAATTTTTTTGCTGACATTGTAGAAGACCCCTATCTACTAGTGAATGATGGGAAAGAAGTTGGTTTAACTTTTAGAAAGATGATCAGATTTTAATTAAAAAATCTCATTGCCAAAACGATGATATGGTTCTTCCAAGCAGATCGTCAAGTAGGTTGGAGAGTCCTTTTTTAATTATTTTTTTTGATTCATGAGTTAAACAATGATGTGTGAGTTGGCAGAGAGCAAGGAGTGGTTTCGGTGAATTTGGAAGGAACAAAGTGCCAAGGAGGAATGTTTTTCTTAGGAGTGGAAACGAACCAAACTGAATTGAATAGTGTTTGGGTTCGAATCCGAATTCGATTCGAATAGTAAATAGGATTTGTAATCGATAATCGAATAATTCTTTATTCGGTATTCGATAAGTACTCGCAAATATTCGCTTCAGCTGATGTCATCAAAAATATTTGCGATATTTGGTTTCAATTTGATATTCGATTCATTTCTCAATATTTGATTCATTCACATGAATTTCCTTGTTTACTTAATTAAATTTTACATTAGAATCCTTTAAAAATTAACAATTACGATAATGAGGGAGCAAAATATAATTATATATGTATACAATATTATAATTTATTAGGGGGTTAAATGCATATATACTAAATGAATAGTTGAACGAACTATTGAATCGGATACTACGATGCTCAGATTTGATACGTATAATTCGCGAATACGAAGAACTATTTGTTTGCGCTTAAATGATCACCCAATTCGAATTTGATCAAATAGTTGGACAAATATCTAGCAAACTGTTTGATAATTATTCGCTCAACTTCGACCCCTAGTTTTGCTTGCCTCCACTAGAGTAGGACACAGAGTGGTTGACTTACTCAAATGTGCATGAATTTTTGATTTAGGTGCCAAGAAGAGGTTGCCATTTGACTTCAACCTTTCAACCGTAGAATTTGGAGAGGCTTAAAATGGTCACAGCCTCGAACAGAGGAATAAAAGCATGGTAGGTTAGACAAGGTCCTGAGAACAAAAAAGGTGGGAAGGATTGAAGAAGGGAGGAGGAGTAAGTTAAATAAATATGAAAAGGTGTGAGGGTGAAGGGAATAAGGTGGTAGGAAGGAAATGGGAATAAGAGAGAAAGTCGTTATCTACTTTGGTAGGAGCCTTGGGCTTCGAACTGAAAGAGTCTGTGTAAGTGTGTTGCAAAGTTAGGTGATTGGAACAACCAAATTTCTTAAAGGATTTTGGTCCTGTATTATAGGATTTCTATTCTCAGATGAATTTTGTCCATTTGATTTTCTGACAAATAGGTGAGTTTATAAACTTTAAAACTCAAAATACCTTTTAGGAAACTGTTAATTTGAGGGTTTAGCAAAATGTAACGTGAAATACTTAGAAGGACAAATACGTGAATGGAGAAGACATGGTCGTAAAAGATGTAAATGCATATGCTGGGACTTCAACACTTGCTGTATAGACGACAGATACGTCAATTATTACTGTATAAATAGAAACTTGTGGATACCTATATACTATGGACAGTTGTTGCTCATAGTTTTTGGTGAGATAATTTTAAGGTAGTAGCCTAGTAGTTAAAAAGCTTCAATGATGAGCTTATAAATCTGTTATGCTTTTGATTCATGTGTCCTAATGACATCTTTCGTTAATTGAAGAATCTGAAAAATTAGGATATCCTGAGTAACACTAACTTGTATGAGCTGGCAATCGCGTCTTGCTACAGCCAAGTTATGTTTATCTTAATCTTTTGTCTCTATCATTCAAATAGTGTGTTCAAGAATTGTGATATCACTTATCTATGTTAGACATATTTATTTGCTTATTATTCTGTTTTGTGCGTTGTCTTATTGCCTTAATGTGCATACTATTGTTACTAATTCTAACTTGAAAACTTGGTGGGTGCATTTTAGAGTTGGTTGATTGGATTGACCAAAATCATGTATTGTGCAGATTCAACTAGTTAGAATTGAATGCAGAGTTCCAGAGTATGGTTGGACCACGCAGAAGGTCTTCCATTTCTTGAATTTTGTGGTGAATGCTGGTTTGTATCCCTTCTTATATTATCTTTGTCCATTGATATAGGCGATCCTGTGTCTTATAACTCTCTCGTGGTGAAATTTGCAGTTCGGTCTGTTGTCTTTGTGTTCCGTCGGGATGTGCAACAGATTAAACCTGAGGTTTGATTACTTTGTGTCTCTTTGCTGATATGGAGCATCCTTCTCGAGTCTAAATTACTTTTATTATTGAACCCCTTCTTGTTTTCCAGATCTTTCAACATGTTCTTCTTGATACTCCAAGTCTTCTGTTCTTCACAACGTATGCCCTATTGGTGTTGTTTTGGGCAGAAATATACTATCAGGTACATCTTTTGTTACTTGATCTGTTAGAGTTTGTATTTTCGGATGTTTGCTTAAGTTATTTTTCCTGTATTGGAATGTCTGACAGGCACGTGCGGTATCAACTGATGGTCTTAGGCCGAGTTTCTATATAATTAACAGCGTGATGTATGCTATACAGGTAATCTTGCTGTGAAAGCTTGTTGAGCTGATGATATTTGTTTTCTGCTATAGGAATTGACGTTGAGCCATCTTTGATGTGAAGGATAGGTGAGTCATCTATATTTTATGTTTTGTGGGCGCTGTAGCTATATATCAAATGGCAGACAAGATACGGTAGGGAAAGATATATATGGGTAATTATTGTTATTGTTAGCTAGATTATGTAGTCTTCTTGGGAATAACACTGTAGTCTATTTCATCTCCAAATGTGTCGTATAAGTTGAATTGTAAATGCTGAATCACACTTGATGTGGTGAGCAATATACATTTGGCGATTTAAAAGAACATAAAGAATAATGAAATATATTGTTGTTCAGTTGCTTAACCACTGGAATCCCATAATGTTGTTTTGCTAGCACATTGTTTATTATGCCACACATGCCTTAGTGGTTACTTTGGCTTTACTGAAGCTGTAAGAGTGCAGCCTCGAGTCCATGTTTTTTAAATTATTGATGATGTAGAACCTTTGTTTTACAAGACTGTCAAGTTCATGATCGTGGATAACACTTTGGGTGGTTTCATGTAGAGACATTTTAAAAGTGGCCTAGGAAAACTCAAATCTTGTCGGGCCCTACACCTCATTGATCGACAAAAGATTTATGGTTTAAGAGGAAGGATTATGTTGGTTAACCCATCTTTATAACGAGTTAAGAAATTTGAGTAAAGATAAAGGATCCACCTTCTCATTGTGTTCCTGTAATGTTTGGATCCAGGAAGGTTCTTGACACATTCTATACAAGTAGATGGACTAGTCTACCGCAAAACAGTGGGAACCGACCGACCGGAGTGAGGTAGGGAGGAGGAGGAGGCGGGATCTGGATCGGGGTTGGAGCCAGGGAGGGAGGGAGGGAGAAGGAGGCGAGTCTGGTGTGTCGGGACCCGGGAGTGGGCGGTGGGATCAGGGTTGGGTTCCTCCGCAAGACATGCGGGGAAATTTTTATTGGTAAGCGAGATTACTCCAAGATAGTACCTCAGAGTTGTCACCAAAGAAGGGACATGCCTTATTCTTCTTCCAGAACTTGAAGCATCACCTATGAAAAACACAAAATAAGGTGTTAAATCCTCTGTACTTATAGGAAGATTGTTTGTTGCAGCATGCAAAGGCTAGTGATGCACCAATAGTATCTCCAAGAAACTGATAGATAACAGAAAAAGGCCAATGGGTGTGGTTCACAATTTTGAAAAGCTATTAAACCATTTCTATAGGTTACCAATAAAACCTAAGAAGGTTAATGAAGGATAGTATGAACCAATATATTGCTATAAACCATTTTATCTGCTAAATTTTTTGCCGAACTTTTTCCAAACTGCAAACCTTTAAAGGTAGCCAAATTGAGAATAGTATGAACCAATATATTGCTATAAACCAGAAGACTTCAGAAAGTAAAAAATAGTGTCACTAAGCACTTCATATAGTATTTGGTGATACAAAAAAAGGATTGAAGGATTAAGTGAACCACCCGAGGGGACATATGTGGTAACTAGCCAAGGAAATAAGACGTAAAGCATTCATATATTTACCTACAGGCTACAACTACTTCTAGTTGTTGGTGCATCCAAGTGATCTTGCAGAAAGCTAGAGCACAAATATAAATGAAACTATAATATCAAACTTCACGCATAAAATAAGATTATAAAAGAAGTTTGGGAACATTTTGAGAAGAAGAACAAAACAAAATGAAGATGAAATTGTATTTCCAACTGCAAGGCAAGGATAATTGTGGTGACAATAAAGAGACTTAAGCTCTTAAATAACTTGAGTGCGTGAACAACATAACATTAAGCAACACACAACATGTTGACACTTTCATGATTAACCAAAAAAATCGGAGTTAGGTGAAGCAGTTTTACCATTGGTAGGAATAGTGGCGATGTCCTGAGGATTGAAGCAGAGAAAGACAGGGTAAGCGCCATCTGGAAGTTGATGTTGCTAAAGTAAAATGCAGCTAAGGATGAGGTTGGGTGCAAGTACCTTGGTCTCAAAGTTTGTTTTTGACAAGCTGAGGACAAAACTAGGAGGTTGTGGTATGAAGTAAAGACGATAGGATCTCGAAGAGAATTGAAAAAAATGTTGGGAGGTAGATAGGACACCAAGTTGCAGCAAGCACTGCCAAATGACATGGCCAACCAGGAGGCGAAAGCAGGTCTCTTCAGTGTGTAACTCAACAAGCGCAGTCCTGGAGGTAGGCAACTGGTTTTGACAAAGGATTCTATTGTGCATCCACTCAAACTTGTCGGGGGGACCAATCAAGAACTTGAAGAGTTATTGATGCTCTTGATTTTGGACCCAGCAAGCACAAGAGGTGCAGACAACAGGACAATCAATAAGTAGGAGCAACAAGCAATTCATTAATAGCAAATACACAGCGATCAATAAGTATCCACTCGTGAAAAGCCTCAGTATCCTCTTCAAGGGAAGTTGAAACAATAGCACAATCAATGACTCAAGATGACCACATGCCAAGTCCAACAAGACTTGCTATATTATAGTAGCTCTCCAAAAATAATTAAAACGTATAGAGGATACTCTGCATGATAATAATGATTAACTTATAGGGGTAAAGATTCTACATTAAAAGGAACTGGAGATTGGAGTTTCATAAATTCTTCCGTAAAGGAAGAAGAAAAGGGGTCGAGTTCTATAGAAACCTGCAAGTGTTAGTAAATATATGTTAGGGAGGATTTTAGTTTTTGAGAGAAACCACAACCTTTTTTTGTAATTTATCCTATTCTCTCTCTGAAACTGTGAAGAATCACAATCATTATTTTTTATTCTTACATCGTATCATGGAAAAATTGATTAGCAAAAGCCAAAATTGCATATGAATAATGCAATTCTATAATTTAATATTAAAAAAAACAAAATGTCAACACATAAAGATTACTGATCCAACCAAACGCTCACTCATGACCCCAATTATCAAATTTACAGCAAGAAAAGATTTCAATATCGAATTGAAAAGTTACCACAGCTAGCACTAGCTGTTTCCTTTGCATTCTTCACAGCAACTTCAAGAAGCCGAGGATCAATGGAGTCAAGCCCACTAGGCTGCTGGAGCTTCCTTTTGAGAAACTTCGCCAAAGCTGCTGCCTTGTTCGTTGTCATCGGCCAATCAGGATGCGCTATCCTTTTATTAACAAATTTAAAATTTACCAAAACAAGCACAACAAATAGAAATTAATAACAATGATTCATAAAATATTGAATAAAAGAGAAAACCTGGGATGTACTCGAGACGACGATGGTGGTGCCGCCGGTAGCTGCGCGAATTTGCTCCGCGAAAGTGTTTCCTGCATTTTTTTTTCCTTCCAAAATTTTCCTAGTTCGATCTCCCCTCTCTTTTAAACCCTAGCTAAGACGGGAGAGAAAATGAGAGGAGATAGAGCGGCGACATCGGGGGAGAGGAGAGAGAGGACAATGATGGCGTGAGAGGAGAGGAGGGGAGAGGGGGCATCGGCGGGAGAACTGGAAGACAGATAGACAGCCTGACGAATATTTTTACAATAGGAGTCACGGGAGAAAATCTTTCTCGCTTCGCTTGGTCGGTTTTGATTATTTCTTAAACTATCTAGGGAGGCGGATCAGCTAACCCCTCAAAACGAGGGTTAACTCTTCTTTACCTGGTTCTCTTGAGCCCTTTGTGCTAATTTTGGCCATTTGGCAAGTTAGAAGAGATCAAATCTTAATCCATGTACTCTTTTTGGTATTTGGTCAGTTAAGGTGGTGTTGGCTCACCTCTTAACCTGTCAGAAAATAGTTGTTTGGTTTGACATACTTGAACTTATGAAGTTTAGTTAATTCTTTTTTTTATTACTATGAAACTAGTTTCTGTTACCTGAGGTGAAAGTTCCAATGACCTTTCCTATCTGGGAATTGGAATTCACATCTTGACAGTGAATTCAAACTCACTACTATTCAATAAAAAATGTAAACTGAAACCCCTGCTCCCCAACCCAAGAAGAAGAGGGGAAAAAGAGGTTAATTTAAAAAGTTTGGGTTTAAGACTCATCATATTTAATAGGAAAGCGGCAAATTCCTGTTCACTATACAATTGACATTTTTATTTCTCAATTATGTACAACCACTTAGCAGACTTTAACCGAATTCTGGTGGAATTCATGAAGTTCCAATTTATGCTGGTGGTCCCTTGAGATTCTTCAATAACAATGCAAGACTTGAACTTATCACCTTGGGCCTCTGGTCTGAAAGTAGATATTCTATTCTCTTTAATATAATGACAATTACGTTATTGATTCTAGTTAGTGCAATTTTATAAGTATGATACCATCAAATGAGTAATTTCTATTTTGTCTGACGTATGTTGCACATAGACATGTGTTCTTAAATACATAAATACATATGTATTTATTTACAAAAAGAAGCAAAATGATGAGTGAAGTCATTACCAAATGTTTGTTTTCCCCTATGGGGTTTATTGATGGCATTTCGAGGCCCTTCTCTTGTGTTTTTTGCTATTTAGACCTTTATTGAATTAACTGGCTGTTAAGAGTTCTTGTCCAAGAAGCGAGATTACTACTATACAGGTAGCAATGCTGAGTGCTTTCTTGCCACAAATTTTAGCTTGATTGTTAGTACAAATGGTGTACCTGATGAGACTGTTATATTAGGATCATAATTGTGGCAACATCTCAAAAGAGGCTTGAGACCTCTCCTGAAATCCGATGAAGCACGAACACGGATACGGGACATAGGCACGTTAGGGATATGGAGATACGACAAATTTTCAAAAAGTAGGACACCAGTCCGACTAGGTTATGACCACATAACATTATATATATATATATATATATATATATATATATATATATATATATATATATATATATAAAGAGAGAGAGAGAGAGAGAGAGAGAGACTTGTGTCCTTACAAAAGGATTCGAGCTCGGATCCTTCCCACTCAAATTCAATATGTGCGTGTGCGTGCGCGCGGGGGGGGCGCGTGCGTGTGCGTGCGTGTGTGTATTGCACGATTTACCAATATGGTGACATGCTTCTTTAATGGAGTTTGATCATTCTCTTTTGGTTTCATGCTATTAGAGCTACCGCCAATATTCATTCTTTCTACATTTAAAATCAATAGCAAATAGTAACATATTTAGATACAATACAAATTAACATACTTGCTCGGCATAATAAAAAGTTAACAAAACACCCCTCTTAGTATATTGGCAGTCGGTAAGTCTCATTCTAGGTAGAGATTTTATAATGAAAAAAAACAAATAAATAAATCATTTAAAATTTCACTTAATAAAAAATTGATGAACACTAAACATTCATGACAAAACAACCGCATGTGTCACCTAATGATGAATAATAACCCAACACAACACCCAACACTACAAGCAATAAATAATAACCCAACACCCAACACTAAGTGATGAATCACTAAATATTAACTAAGTTAATAAGTGTGAGAGCTTTGGAAACAAACAACAGGTCGAGAGAGAGAGAGAGAGAGAGAGAGAGAGAGAGAGAGAGAGAGAGATACAAAAAGAACCAGAGCAGAGAAAAAACTTGAAAAATTGAGAGTAGGGTGAGAGAACAAAGAGAGCTGGGGCAGAGTCATCTAAAATAAAGAGAACCATAACGCAAGAGAGAGAGAGAGAGTCGCTAGGAATCGAGAGGGAGCCTGACCTCGTTACGCTTCGAAGGAGAAACGGGTCGACAGAGAGGTGTTCACCACCCGTTAATTTGTTGGAGAAATGGATCGGGAGAATGATTTAATCCGAGAGAAGCTTCGTCGAGAGGGCAGGATCTCGCTGGAGAGAGGGATCCTTGCCGGAGATTGAGAGGAGAGATGTAAGTCCTAATTGTTTTTCCCTTTCTTTCGACTGTCAAGAGACGAGAGATCGCTATTAAAGGTGACGGGGTTTATACAGTAACGGATTTCAAAAAAAAAAAAATCAATCTGTATCGGTCCTGTGTTGGACACGTACAAGTATTGTGTCGGATATTGTTTTTGTTTAATACAACGATTCGTCCCAGATACGTGTCGGTGCTATATTGGGTAGGTGTTTGATACGTGTCGGACACCACTTCGATCACCATTTCTAAGTATCGGTGCTTTAGAGCTGAAATCGCATTAAGGGGATGACTACAAGAGGGTGAAAGAAAATGGCTATCTAGAAACCAGATTTTTGGTATTTCTCTTGGAAGTATGGAGGTTCATATTTTTTTTCCGGTTTTTTTGTGGGGGAGAAACTAGGATGGAGCAAAAGCTTACACCATAAAATATATAGATATCTACTAAGTATCAGAAGTTATTACAAACCAAGCTAAATATTACATCATCCCTAGAAAAAGCCAAAAACTCCTTTCCCTCCAAGAGTACTCAACCAAATCTCATCCACCAGAACATGTAGCATCTCCCAACAAAGGGAACAACCACCATCATCAGAGAGCCAACATCTACTGAAGAATTAGCAACTTTGGCAACATCCTTACTTCTCAACCTTTTGCACGCATAAGTGAAATAGATACATCCACCTTTCTTTTAAGAGGAGGAGCTGAATTACCTGTCCAGAAATCACCAAAAACTAATATGGAATTAAGTAAAGATAATACATTATTAAATTTATTATAAAAAACCTATTGTTGCACTCAGTCCAAACAACCCAAATGAGAGCCATCATAAGCATACCCCAAATAACATGATTTTTACTTTGCACTCTCTTCTTTTTCCATTCAGTCCGTCAAGACCCAAGAGATCTAGGCAATCCTCTAATACTTGAATTAGAATATAAAAAATCCTAGATCATCGTAAGCACCAACCACTGAATGAAGTGATGTAAAGCAGTCTCCTTGTGTTTATTACATAATTCATAAAGATTCTAAACTCTAATATTCCTCTTAAATTATCCAGAATAGTAAAGTCGACCTCTTTTTTGCCCGTGCTGATGTAGTGCACACCTAGATAAGGAAAGCAAAATTCTAGTGGGAGAAGTGGGGGCTGATGCCTTTTGACAGCCTAAACTCCTCTTTGTCGGCCGTGGGGAACTACTGCCCTTATGTTTGAAAGGGGGAGTACCTATCCCGATAGAAACCATAAATGGAGCAATTGAGAGGTTCCAGGTCAAATTTGGATCTCGTCCAATCATTTTTCGGTGCAGAATTATTCGTTTCATAAAGAAGGGGAAGCCCGTCTGTTTATAAAGATATTCAAAGATCTTACTCTAATGTTTGGGGATAATCATTTGTGCTCAAGATACTCACCAAATCGAAAAGTTTATTTTGTACAACCAACCAAACAAGAATAACTTTCGATGGGGCAATATTTTCCAAACAACACTACTTCAAGCCACCCACTCCCAACATTATTCAAGAATTTATTAAAAAAAATAACAAAATCCTATTTTCAGAAATTGCATCTTCCTTAATCCAATGATAAGAATTAAGAAAACACACGAAATCCACTTAGGCACAAGAGACATAGCAACAACATTAATAAATTGAATGTTCCAATTTCTAACACCATCTACCATTTTATATTGAGAAAAAAGCTGGACCATTTTTTTTTTATCTTTAGCCATAGCCTATGTTGTAGGACACGCCAATGTTGAAATGGATACGACACATGGATACATGGTGAATTTTAAAAATACACACGACACGTGTGTCCGACACGCGTGTCGGACACGTTTTGAACATGACACGGCTGTATAATAGAAGTGTTTGTGCTACATACGCCATAACAAACAACTCAGGGTAAGCAGAGGCCAAAGAAATATTACCAAATGAGACATCCAACCAAAAACTAACATTCTTCCCATTACCACAATTAAATATAAGATCACACATAAAACTCTCACTACACTTCTAAACTCCTTTCCAAAATGTTAACACCATCTACCATCTTATATTGAGAAAAAACTGAATCATGTTTTATCTTTAGGCATACCAAACTAATGTTTAAAATAACGATAACATTTTTTTCTGTTATATTAACAAAGGTTATAACGTAACGCATAACGTAGGTTACACAATTTAATATTTATTTAATAAAAATAAATATATACTATATTTCATATTTTTTATAAATAGGAAAATAATTTTAAAAATCTAAAAAAATATCAAAACAATATATAACACATTTAACAAGCCTCACAACAATTTTTTAGCAGGTATTACAATAATTTTTCACATTCACAAGTTATAATTCATAGTTCTATCTACACAAACAACAATATGATCCGCATGTTCCATTATAATTCATATTTTCTAACCATGCTATTCAATCTACACAAAGATTCATAATTCAATCTACAATAATTCATAATTCAATCATAATTAAAATTTTTTTAGTCATGCTATTCATTATAATTCATAATTCAATTTATCACATGATATTCAATTATATCCTCCGTGTCCTTCGCTCTCTTTGATATTTTACCCCGATCTCTTGATGCTCTCTCCCCCTATCACTCTCTCTTCTCTCTCTCCCTTCGATCTCTCTCCCCTCCCGATCTCTCTCTCAATTTTCTCTCACGATCTCTCTCTGCCCTCTCTCTCGGGAGAGAGCAGAGAGAGATCGAGAGAGAAAGCAAAGAGAGATCGAGAGAGGGAGAGAGAGCAGAGAGATCGGGAGGAAGAGAGAGATCCGGGGGTAGACTGAAGAAGGAGAGAGAGAAGAGAGAGATCGAGGGAGAGAGCTTACATGTGCTTGGAGATGGAGAACCACCCCTTGGAGACGATGCCGGCGAGAACCACTACGACGAAGAACCACTAGAGATAGTTTTTCTTTTGTTGTCGATCAGAGAGAGATGTGTCTTCTTTCTTCTCGGCGCCGAATGAGGAGACAACGACGATGTTGTAGAGAGGACGACGAGCGAGCAAAATTTGGGGATTTTTTTTGCCATAGACTGGGAGAATATGGAGGGTTATAAAAAGTCGACTTGCATCATAACGTATGTTACGGTGCGTTACATTAATAACGTAACGTAAGTTATGGGTAAAATAACCATAGTTATCAAACATTGCGTTTTTTAGACTTGTTACATAACAATTGGTCGGCGTTACATTATATTAACCAGTTATAACGGGTTACATAACGGGTTTTTTAAAATATTGTAGCAAACAACTCAGGGCAAGCAGAGGCCAAAGTAATATTGCCAAACCCGATATCCAACCAAAAGGTAACATTCTTCCCATTACCACAATTAAATATAAGACCACACATAAAATTCTCACTACACTTCCAAACTCTTTTCTATAATGTTAAGCCCCCGTGATAGGTCTGCCAGCAAGCCTTTCCAACTTTCTCTTAAACATTCTAGCTCTAAAAATCTTCACCCAATTAGAATCCGGTTCATTCAGAGCCTTCCCCGACCACTTACCAAGAAGAGCCATATTATGGTCTCTCAATTTTTTAGCTCCAAGACCCGCCTGTTTTTTAGATTTACACTCATTATCCCAGCTCAAACATTTCACACTGCTAACTGAAATAACCAGATTAGAAAAAAATCCCTTCTAAATTTATCAATCATCTTGATGATCCATTCAGGCAAATATGAAAAAGACATAAGATAAGAGGGTGAAGCAGATAGCACTCAATTACTTAGAATATGTCTACCAACCCTAGAAATCAAGGAACCACTCCAAGAAGAAATCTTCTCAATTTTATCAATCATACATTGCTGGTCCACTTTAAGAAGGCAACCGGGTCTAAGAGGAATACCCAAGTACATAATAGGAAAGGACCCGACCTTACAATTGAATAAAGAAGCAATAACACACCGTTGCTTCTCATTTCCTCCCAGCCACATAGCCATAGATTTATGAAAAATGAATACTCAAACTTGACATTTTTCTCAAAAATATATATTAAAAGTTTCAAATTCCTTAGCTTCTCAATATTGGCGGAAGAAAACAGAAATGTATCATTTACAAAATTAAAACTAGCGTACCCCAAGCCATCAATTAATCTACTTTTCTTACCTTTATTCAACATTCTACTAAAAACATCAACTACCAAAACAAAAAGCAAAGGGGACAAAGGGTCTCCTTGTCTCAGGCCTCTCTTACACACAAATTGTCTACCTTCCTTACCATTAACTAAAACTAAGGACTTACCAATACAAGGAGTAGAAAAGTCCAATCAATCCTCTCTCACTGAACCCTCTGCCCTAAGAACATCCACTAAGAATTACCAATCAACTTTATCATAAGCATTTAATGGAAGGCTTTCTTGTTTTGCACAATCTCTGCACATGGAAAAGCTCTCATGACCAGGACCCCATTTTCAAATCTCTTTCATCAGTAATAAACATAAGCCCTTTCAAAGTTATCTCTCCCCCCTTTACTTCATCATGGTTCACATGGCTGTGGACGCTTAAATAATTTATGGCCTTGTTTCTCCACATTATAGCTCTCTTATCAATTGTCGTTATTGCGTCCTGCAATTGTGAGTATCTAATGGGTAGGTTGTCTTTAGTGCTTGGAGAAGTGCTTGAGGAGAAGGTAAACACCTTTTAAATCTGTGGTCAAAGAATGAGGGCTACCCTTGTACATACAATTTAAGGTTTTCCTTATAACACGACGTTGATGTACTTCTCTATGTGAGGATTGATATATTTGAGCTCCTGTTTAATCCATGTGTGAAGTGTAATAATCTCTTCTTAACCAATTTAAATCCCACATAGGGCAATTTGTATGAGAATCCCTCAATCTCATATAGTGCAATACTGTGGCTTGTCCGCATAACCTTATACCTACAGGCTAGTCTTGTTGGTCGATCTTATTGATCTAAACTGCAATAATCAATTGGCATGTCTAGCGATATTCCTGCCCATATGCAGTCAGCATGCCTCGCCAGCAAACAGGCTGCTTCCTCTTCTTATTCCTGTCCAATTTGCCCATACACAGTCAGAGGGCCTCGCTGCATACAGGCTTCTTCCTTTTCTTCTTCTTTTGTGGGAAGGATCGTACGTTGTATCTTTGAGCTTTGATGATTTGGTGCCACTCAAGGAAATTAGAATTCCTATCCACGGGTAGCTTGGGTTCATCCCATGGAAATTCAAGTACGTCCAAATAATATTTTCCATGCAATCATGCCTGTCAACATGATGAATTTACCTTGTGATTATATGTTATGATGAAAAAAGATGCATAATTTCATGAAGGTAGTTCTGATGTTGAGCATCATTCAGCCCTGCGGGACTAACATGTACACCATCAGTATAATATTTGTAAAAATTGACTTAACATGCATTTGGTCGGCCCATCACTCAACAATTTAAGTTTTTAGGTCAAAGTGATTATTTGACATGGAATTGGAACAACACGTTTCTAGAGGTTTCTGGTAGGAGACCTTGTCGTGGTGATTCTTATTTCGGACATTTAATTTTTTCTACCAGTGTGGATGTTGTTCCCCACAAAGAGAGGTGTTAATTTATCTAAGATGTACCCTGTTGGCCCTTTACCCGATCACAAGAGTTTTGGGTTATAGCAGTTATTTGGATACTTCTTTTCAGGTGTTTTCTTGTTTTTTCCATCTCTCTTTTTGTTTTGTTCCCCCTTTTTGTTTGTACTGAAAAGGAAATTGCCAGAAAACAAATTTCAGAATTCAGATAGATGTTAAGCCTCTAATTATAGGGGCAGGTTGTGGAGAATATAATTAACTTGACGAGGTGTTTCTTTGACATTGATGCTCAAAGATTTACAACGTAGGTAAATCTCTCATCTGACCTGCTCCTGGGTCATACATATTCTATATTTAGGGGCTGTTGTTTCGCGTAAAAGGCTCTAATTCGTAAATGACTTACAAACCAATTACAATTACGGTGTTTGTTTAGACCGTAATTCGTAAAAAGCTTACGCAACCCAATTACCACTCGCAACTCAATTACCACTCACTTACAACCCACCTACAATTAATTTTGTGGTCATGCAAATTTGTATTTTTTTTATATTAATATTTTTTAATATTAGTATTTTTAGTATTTATTTGCAATATTTAAATTTTTTTAAATCACTAAATAGTTAATTTTGTGGTCGAGTTTTCCACTTACGACTTATACATTACGACAACCAAATACCGTAAAACACAATACACTTTTTCAATAACAACTTTATATTACCAACCAAACACCGTAAAACACAATACATTTTTTCAATAACAACTTTAAATTACCAACCAAACACCGTAAAACACAATACATTTTTTCAATAACAACTTTACATTACCAACCAAACACCGTAAAACTTACATACAGACTCATTTACAACCGTAAAAGAGTTTACCTATTACGACTTACGAATTACAGCCAATTACAACCAAACAGACCCTTAAGTATCTATGTAGCATGACTCATCATTTCTTTTCCTTCTCTTCCTTTTCTTTTCTTGGAGAATCACGACGTGTCACTTCAATCCAAGGTTTGTTCAGGGTCTTAGTACAGATTTCAGTGGTGGTTTCTGAACAATCATAATTTAGCGACCTTAGAAATGTTCATTTGAAAAACAAAGAAAGAGGACATGACCCAGATTTGCACTCCAAATCACGCTTATGGCTGCTTGAAGTGCCCACATTTACCAAAAGAATGCTTTGGTATAGGGCCTGTTTGGTGTGCTGCAAGTGGGAGGAAAAGATGTAAGTGGGAAATAGGGAGGAAAATGTGAGAAAAAGGTAGGAAATTGGGATTTGTGCAAATTTTTCTGTGTTTGGTTGTAATGTGAAAGTGTAAGTGAAAAATATTTTATTTTTTCTGGTGTTTGATTTGTAATGTGAAAGTGGAAGTGAAAAAGTTGACCACAATATTGACAACAAAATAATATTAATTATAAAGTTTTTTTAGAATATAATTAGATTGCAAGTGAGATTTACATGACCACAAAATTAATTGTTTTGAGCTACAATTTATTACAAGTGAAATTTATATGATCACAAAATTAATTGTAGCACCCTGCAAGTGAGGAAATGACAGTGAAAGGGTGGTGTAAAAAGGAAAGGGGAAAAAGAAAAAAAGAAGGTTTTCTCATTTCCCTTTTCCGGTTCCAAACAAACACCGGATGTGGGAAATGAGTTTTCCCACTTCCGCCCCAAATCAAACACGCCCATAAGTGAAATCACTATAGTTGTCTTCCCCACTGGTACAGCCAAAATTAACAATCTAAACTGCCTTGTCATTACTAGAGAAGTTCAATAACTTGTTTGATCCATGTTTCATGGATTGTTTGGAGATAAGTTGTTGAATCATGTGTATTGTATTAGTTAACTAGTTCATATGATTGCGCATGATTAGTCGGAGACTCAAAGTTATCATATGTTTGGAAGCATGGAGGTTGAGATGTCGGATGTCTTAGAGGCTTACTTGACAGTGCATGAAGCTTGCGGGCAATGGTTTGCATATTGAATATTGGACTGTAGCTTGCTATGCACAACAGAATGCTCTTTCCTGTAGTTATTCTGAGGAGAAAAATCAGTTAATTCTAATTATTTTGACCATCCTGTCTACATTCTAGAGTATCTGTCTGGGTAATCTCTCCTTTCTTTCTTTTTTCTTACAGATAGCCATTTGGCTGCTTTTATGGTGGATGCCCATTCACGTTATGGTTGTCCTATCAAAGTTATTCTTTGCAGGTGCTTTTCAAATGACATAGTAGTCCTAATATTACTTTTCAATGGAATATGGTTTTGTGGTCTTGGATTCCTCTTACATTGAGAGAAATTGGCAGGTGTTTCATTGTTTGCTGCCCTTGGTTTCTTCTCTATGGAGGGAGGTGAGCTGTTGCAAATTATGCATCTCTAAATAGTCTAATGGGTGATTGGATGCATTGCTTTATTGAAACTGCCTATTTTCATGCCCATTCTTTCGGTCCTGGGGTGGAACTCATACTGATACGTGCACTAATAAATTATATAAGTTTGAATTGCATGATTTTTCTTCTCTTCAATCTTTTAGGCTTTCCTGCAAAGATTAATTCCACGTGCTTGGCTACTAGATTAGATGATCATTCTTTTATTAGTTTGCTCATCTGGAAACTCTTATCTGCTCCCCAAAACTCAAATGTTTAGTGTTTTTCATCTTTCTATTCCAGCCATGGCAATCATTGCATATGGCTTTCACAGCATATACAGGGTCTACATTGTTTAATATTGGATAAGCATCATAACTTAAGAAATTGATTGTTCATAGACACCCTGAAATCTTATGCTCCACCAAGATATTTAACGAGTAAGCAAAACCAATGAGAAGTGTATTTGCAAGTGCTCTATACGCGTTTCGGACAATTTGTCCGTCAGAAAATAATATTGATTAGGAGCAACCAATGTGCCATACTTAATTTCCAACGAAAGAATGTTGAGACTAAATGGATGGCCTTGCTTTCTAGGATTTATACCATGTTACCTAGGGGTGCCATCGGATCGGATACGGATCGGATATTACCTCTACCATATCCATATCCGTATCCAACCTTCGGATACGGATACGGATATGGATATTGGCGGATGTGACAAAATGATATCCGTATCCGCCAAAATCGGATATCAGATATAAATCGGATATTAGCGGATCGGATGCGGATACTAATCGGATATGTTAAAAATGGATATGGTTAAAGATAAATTAAATAGAAATACTTATATTACTTTTTATCTCATCTACTACAATATTAAATGTGATACATACTATGATATTATTGTGTACATATCAATACATTTATCGTATTCATTGTCATTTGACTTCTATAACAATAGATTACACGTCCTCCGGTGCTAAATGCCGATTCGGATGACATGATTGATGTCGAATTACTCAAAATATCATGTGGTGCTCTTACAAGAATCGAATACTTTTCACTATTACTTTTTTACTAACTCAAAATATCAAAATTTAATACCTTATTCCATTGAAGAATAGTCTTCTCCATAACGATATCATTATGAAGCACACAACATTCGGATATCGGATCGGATACGAATAAGATATTACTTTTACCATATCCGTATCCGCACCTACCTTTCGGATGCGGATATGGATACGAATATTGACAGATGTGAAAAAATGATATCCGTATCCGGATTGGAGGCGGATTCGGATGCGGATATTCGTGGATAATCCGTATCCGGTGGCACCCCTAATGTTACCTGACATATAACCTTATCTGTACTATCAAGCCTTTTGCTGACTGGATGGGTTTGGCTTGACAGATTCCTTTCTGCGATCTGCCTGTTAAGGAGTGTGGACTATCTCTAGTGTCATTCCAAGCTTTTATATATCCTTCTCTATGTTCTCTATCCGTAGTATGTTCTTTCCCATCTTTTCCTCGATCTTTCATGCAATTCCTATTACCGCATCTTGTTGAGGCCTCAAATTTTTGTTGGAACCTGTGCTATCATAAAACTTATGCCCCCGAACTCCACCTCTTATGATATACTTGTTTCTAACTCTGTCGCTCCTAAGTTTTTACCGTGCATCCATGTTGACAATGAAAGTACACTTGGGGGGGGGTGAATAGGTATATGGCTAATCTAATGACAAATGATGCGGAATTAAAAACAAATTGCAATACACTTAGTGTAACCAAAGAGTGTAGCCGAATTCCCGGTGAAGGGCTCTGGATTATCTCCTCTAAATTCTTCTAAATAAGAGTTGAGGTGCTATGTAAAGCTTTCTTGGTTCAACACAAGTAAGGTACACAAACAATACCAAGCATATATATGATATGAATATGATACAATGCAAGATATAAAAGAGAGAGTTATGGGATAGTGGATCAAACGCAAACACCAAGATATGTTTTGAGGTTCGAGCCACTGCTCTACGTCCCCGCCTTTACACAGAAGGATTTTCACTATAGCGTCCGCACAGGACTTCCCACATGGGGAATCTGATGTGAAACGGAAGACCCTATGGTGTAGGTAATCAGTGATAAACTTAAATTTCGCAACGTTTCACCAAAAATATGATCTTTGGTAGGAAAGAATTTAGAACTAGCAATGCGACACGATGGATTTTAACAACTCGTTTGCATGCGTAGGTTTAGATAATCAAGTCTCAAGAACTCAATTTCAATATTCAGTTAATATGAATAGTCCTAATCACAATACCAGCAACAATAGATCATAAGTATAGCAGCATCACACACATTCTCACAGTAATAATGGACAGCAGATTATTATGATAATAATTTAGAGAATAAATCTACTGTGTATAATCAGTGTTTTAAATGTCGGATATCAGGGAAATGTCGGATGTCGTAATCGGATGTCGGATTTCGGATTTCGGAGATATTTCGGGGCCATTTAGTAAATTTCGGACGTCATGACGGATAACAAATATATATCCTAGATGTCTTAAATAATGTAATTTAAAAATTCTTATCAAGGTAATACATACACAACTTATGCAAAACTACATAAATATGTTTAAGATATGTATAATTAACTTAAACATTTTGCATATATTCACTAATCCGTTGTTAAAATTTCTCAATTGCTCATAACTTTCAAGACCAATCAACATATTGGGTTTTTCCCAAAATGTCGGCCGACATTTCGGGAAAATGTCGGGCGACATATCGGATTTTTTCCGAAATGTCGGCCGACATTTGCTAAAACGCCATTTCAAATGCGAGTGGGGATGTCGTGGCGGTGAGGACTTGAAAACGAAATGTCGGACGACATTTCGGAAATGTCGGCCGACATTTAAAACACTGTGTATAATCCAATTGATATCCTAATTGTTGAAAGTAAATTTTACCTACTGAGAAGCTCGTTCTCAGGCAACCGTTGTTGTAGTGATTGTTGAAGTGCGTTAATGTCTCTGTTCTGATTTTGTAACTGAACTGGTGCTGACTTTTGCTTGTGGCTTGCAGGTTGACTGAATCTTGAGCAGGTGCTTGGAACTTGCTTAGCTGAACTCTGAACTCATATGTTATTGGAAGCGGAACTGACGTCGTTGTCTCTTGTTGATGCAGTAGAGGAACTTCTGAAGCATGCAACCTGAAGCACTGGGCTGTTGCAGTGCTGCAGAGGGAGAGGAAAGGAAGCCTGGTCCGTTGCTCCTGTTGACGCGCACAGAGAAGAGAGGGAGGGGCAGCAGGTGTAAGGCTTGGGGGAGGTTGGCGGTTCACGCGGAGGGAGATCGAGAGGCAAGGGCGAAGCCCCTTGTTGGCTGGTGGGTGTGGCGCATCTAGGGAGAGGGTGGCTGTTGGCTTCTGTTTTTTTTTGTTTTTGGTTTTGTTTTTTCCTTTTTGCTTTGACTTTGCTGGTGGCAAAACAAAGGAGAAAGAGATGGGATTTGATGGGTTATGAGTGGGTTGAAGGTGGTTGTGATTGGCTGTGAAATAGGTGGATGGTGACTCTGTCACGTAGGGGAAGAAAAGGAAGGGACATTGGAAAAGTTGTTGGGGATGATACTCACGCTGGAGATTAAAAGGTGTGGGGATTTCTTCTTCTTCTTTTTGTAATTCGTTGGGATTTGTCGTGAATGAGGCTTTGTATTTGGGTTTTGAAATTGGATAGAGAAATTTTGATTTTGTGATGGGTTCTCTTTGCTGGAACTCTGTGCGTGGGTGAAGGAAATCAAAGGGAGAAACAAATGAGGGGAGGTAGGGCCTCGTCGGGTCCACGGGAAGAAAGAGAGGGATTGGCCCTTTTCTTTGGCGTTGGTTTTTCTTTTTTTCTTTTGATATTTGGGTTGGAAAAGGAGATTTGTAAGAAGTGAGATTTTGGAATTAGAGATAGGATTTGTAATTGGGATTTGAGAGATGAAGATAAGATAGTGGGGATAGTTAGGATAAGGCTTCACACTCAAAATCCTATCTCGAAAAAGAGTTTCACACTCAATCTCATAATTAAATTTTCAAATAGAAAATCTAACATTTTCATTAATCAATCTTCATTACAATTTTATTGGAATTGTGCCTTAATATAGGCTTACAGAATTGAGAACTTTCTCCACGTAGTCGATGTGGGACTAAAAAGGAGAAATACAAAATTAAAACAAAGAAAATAACGACTCAAATAAATAAAAAATACAGACTCCAATCGACTGAAACAACTCGAACAGTGGCGCTCTTTGGATGTCCGCATCATTCTCCCCAGGTGGGAGAAAACTTGACTCCGTCGAGTTTGGTGTAGAAAGCTCCCGTAACGCTTCAACACAACTGGGTCTACCTGCTCTGTTACTCACCACTCAATAGGTAATATTTATTTCAAACAATCAGTTATTATTAGAATACACCAGATAATTTAATTATCTAAAATTTTATCACATTTCACTGCTGTGTTGGAATGAATATCTGGGAGTGGACTCAATGTAGGGACTCTAAAAAAAATGGCTCAGGGAAGGCTAACAACCAGGTTGTAAGGGTTAAAATCAAATACATGTAATCCACTGAATACCCAACATTGAAAATAGGACTAATTTCAAAATCTTTAAAATATATAACATGAATATTGTAATTTGAATTCTACAAGATTTCAAAAATTCAACACTACAGCATGCAAATCATTAACAGTTCCCGCGGGAAACTGTTTCGGGCGCATCCGAACCATCTTAAGCTGTCAACACTAAAAGTTTTAAATAACTTCCTGATAAAGTTCATAAATTACAGTTAGCGTTGCATTGTTCAAATATATCACTGATTTTTCATGTGTAGATCGTGCACGTGTGTGAAAATGGGATGCAAACTTAGATATGCTGACTCAAAATACTCTAGAATGAACGGTAGTAGGGATCTCATTTTAGTGCCTACGTATGCAAAAGAGTAACTTGACTCTCTATTGGATGAAAAAATTTAGGCACTTGGTTCAGTGGGTCAACAATACTCACGACCTCTATCAAAAGGGATGATTAGGCTACCAACATAAATGTATGTGATAGTTTACCTATTACTTTGTTAATGATGACAAGAGATATTTTAACAGGTAAAGTTCGAGTGAAAATACCCTTTTGTTTAACCGTAAGGGAGGAAGAGTTGATAATCTGTAGAGTATGAGGTTCTCCCATAACGATATCCCTTAAGTCTTTGACTGCAGATAGACCATAGATGGAAATATCCCTGATCTGACCAACATCTTTTGTCACTATATAGTTCCAAAATTTGTCCTCATAAAAGTGGATGTTTATTGGGAGAAGGCACGATTGGTTGACCTCTAGTGACAACTCATCAACTTGCCCTTTAAATTCGATTTGCTTGATAGGATCCAACCTAGAGTGTGGCAAGTCGGGAAGATTGGCTCCTGTGAATAACTCAATGGCGTGTTGGATATCACGCGTCAATAATAGCTTATCCGGGAGGTTTTCAGAAAAGACAGCGATAGATTCCTTGACGATAGGGTTGACTTCGGGGAGATTTAGAGCACTGTCTTTAGGAGAGACATCAGTAAACTCCGTAATGTTTAGAACAACTTCAAGAGGACCCGAAGTATTGGACTCCACAAGGTTTTCACTCGTAATCTTTTTGTCAAGGTCTGAGTCTTTTGATTCTTTCAAATGGCAAATAGGTTCTTCAGATAGGACATCAACAAGCTCCGTGATCATAGGGGTAGGTGTCGGCAATAGAGGAGGAAGATGTTGACGACTATAGCAGACAATGACAGTAGGAGTCGACAGTAAAGAAAGCGAGGAAGGTGGTGTCGGTAGTAAGGGAGGAAGGGGCTCGGAATTTGTTAAAGGTGGTTCCCTAACATGAGCGACTTTGATTGGAGTTGGGCAGTTGGCAGCAACATGCCCATAGCCTTGACACTTGTAACACTTAATCGTGAGGCTAAGCTTGGAGTAGTCTCTGTCGCTAGACTCTTTTATCACGGACGTGGTGTTATCAGACTTCTTCTCAACTTTAGTGATGATCCTATCTAGGGTTTGATTAGAGGACTCCGTGGCTTGGATCAGGTTATCCAGTTGAGCACTTATGGCGGCAAGTGCTGTGGCAAGCTGGAAATTCATAGGGGTGGGATGAGAGTTACTGGATGCAAATTTTTTTTTAATTTATGCAAAAATAAATAAGATCTCTAACTATATGCTAATGCAAATATTCCTACCTAAACCATGCTCTGATACCAAAATGATGTGAAACGGAAGACCCTATGGTGTAGGTAATCAGTGATAAACTTAAATTTCGCAACATTTCACCAAAAATATGATCTTTGGTAGGAAAGAATTTAGAACTAGCAATGCGACACGATGGATTTTAACAACTCGTTTGCATGCGTAGGTTTAGATAATCAAGTCTCAAGAACTCAATTTCAATATTCAGTTAATATGAATAGTCCTAATCACAATACCAGCAACAATAGATCACAAGTATAGCAGCATCACACACATTCTCACAGTAATAATGGACAGCAGATTATTATGATAATAATTTAGAGAATAAATCTACTGTGTATAATCCAATTGATATCCTAATTGTTGAAAGTAAATTTTACCTACTGAGAAGCTCGTTCTCAGGCAACCGTTGTTGTAGTGATTGTTGAAGTGCGTTAATGTCTCTGTTCTGATTTTGTAACTGAACTGGTGCTGACTTTTGCTTGTGGCTTGCAGGTTGACTGAATCTTGAGCAGGTGCTTGGAACTTGCTTAGCTGAACTCTGAACTCATATGTTATTGGAAGCGGAACTGACGTCGTTGTCTCTTGTTGATGCAGTAGAGGAACTTCTGAAGCATGCAACCTGAAGCACTGGGCTGTTGCAGTGCTGCAGAGGGAGAGGAAAGGAAGCCTGGTCCGTTGCTCCTGTTGACGCGCACAGAGAAGAGAGGGAGGGGCAGCAGGTGTAAGGCTTGGGGGAGGTTGGCGGTTCACGCGGAGGGAGATCGAGAGGCAAGGGCGAAGCCCCTTGTTGGCTGGTGGGTGTGGCGCATCAAGGGAGAGGGTGGCTGTTGGCTTCTGTTTTTTTTTTGTTTGTTTTTTTTTTCCTTTTTGCTTTGACTTTGCTGGTGGCAAAACAAAGGAGAAAGAGATGGGATTTGATGGGTTATGAGTGGGTTGAAGGTGGTTGTGATTGGCTGTGAAATAGGTGGATGGTGACTCTGTCACGTAGGGGAAGAAAAGGAGGGGACATTGGAAAAGTTGTTGGGGATGATACTCACGCTGGAGATTAAAAGGTGTGGGGATTTCTTCTTCTTTCTGTAATTCGTTGGGATTTGTGGTGAATGAGGCTTTGTATTTGGGTTTTGAAATTGGATAGAGAAATTTTGATTTTGTGATGGGTTCTCTTTGCTGGAACTCTGTGCGTGGGTGAAGGAAATCAAAGGGAGAAACAAATGAGGGGAGGTAGGGCCTCGTCGGGTCCACGGGAAGAAAGAGAGGGATTGGCCCTTTTCTTTGGCGTTGGTTTTTTTTTTTTTCTTTTGATATTTGGGTTGGAAAAGGAGATTTGTAAGAAGTGAGATTTTGGAATTAGAGATAGGATTTGTAATTGGGATTTGAGAGATGAAGATAAGATAGTGGGGATAGTTAGGATAAGGCTTCACACTCAAAATCCTATCTCGAAAAAGAGCTCCTGGGTGGTGGCGGTTGTGGGTGCGGGCTGAACGGGGAAGGGAAAAAGGAAGTAGGGTTTTTTTTTTTCTTGTGGATGGCTGAGATTGTTTGCAGTGGGGATTGAGATTTTGGAGGTTGGAAATTGAAAGATAAATAAAATTTGAGATGGGAACAATAATTAAGATAGAGGTTTCACACTCAAAATCCCATTTTGAAAAGAGGTTTCACACACTCCAATTCATGATTAAATTTTCAAAATGAAAATTCAACAACAATTTTTTTATAATCAAGAGTGCATTACAATTTTATTGGAATTGTGCCTTAATATAGGCTTACAGAATTGAGAACTTTCTCCACGTAGTCGATGTGGGACTAAAAAGGAGAAATACAAAATTAAAACAAAGAAAATAACGACTCAAATAAATAAAAAATACAGACTCCAATCGACTGAAACAACTCGAACAGTGGCGCTCTTTGGATGTCCGCATCAGAATCTCTACTGAGGATTTGGGTAAATACAACTAGGAGTGCACAACTTCTCTCTCCAACAAACACAACCTCTACACAAGAGGCAAGACACAACAACAATCACCTCTACACTTAGAGGGATGGCCACTTAGCCAAACAACATCACCTCACACTAAAGGGACAAGGCTCAAAGCTAAAACAACAACCTCAATCACCTCTATACTTAGAGGGATACCAACTAACCCAATTACACAACCTCCTCTACACTTATAGGGAAATGCACAAAGCCAAAGCAAAGGAAAGGGTTACAACTCTTGGCGGTCTCAACAACAACAAACCAATTTTCTCATCAAAACAAGATCCTAATAGATAGGATAGATAGATAGCTCAACTGTGAGAAAAATAAGGTGTTTGAAAATCAAATCACAAAGAAAAATATATGGGAAAACAACTAGAATAAGATAGAAATGAAGATCTAAACTAATATCCCAAATACTCTATTTTTCTTTGAATTTTTCAACCATTGAAAACAAATAAAGATAAAATCTTTTAGCCCAAAAACTCTTTTAAAACTTGCTATTAAACACTTAGAAAGATAGAAAATTTTTGCTCTAAAAAACCATTATGAAACTAGCTCAAGAGATGGGCATTTATATCCTCTCAAAAATCTGCCCGTTGGCAGCCAGGAAAGGGCAGAAATGCCCTTCCGGTCAACTGCCCGGTCGACCGGCCAACGGTCATTTTTATGACCGTTGTGCCTCCTGTCGACCGGGCCAAAGCCAACGGTCGACCGGCCCCCACCCGAGAAAAAGGTGCTTTCAGTCGGTCGACCGCGCGGTCGACTGGCCGAATGGGCTGGCCATGTGCATGTCCTCGTGCACATCGGTCGACCATGACGGTCGACCGACTACTGGTCCGGTCAATCGTCCGGTCGACCGCCAGCAGAGTCTGGCTGGGTTTTTATAGGGATTAAAAACTTATCTTTTTATTTTCAATTAAATCTCATAAAATCACATAAATTCTACAAAAATAAGTTTTTATAAGATCTTTGAAATACAAATATGTGTGACTAAAATTTAACACATATTATAAACAATTTGAACCATTTTTGTGATATGAAAATTAGGCTTTATACAAAAATCGGTATTCTCCAAAACTTGAATTTTTAAAATGGAAACCGTTTTCTCCAAAACTCATGTAAATGCAAAAATAAGATATATAAACAACTTTGAAGTATATTGTATATGGATAAAATCCAATATACATATAAAGATATCTATCTATGTTTTTGACATGAAAATAAAAATCGGTTAAACTGAAAAACAAACATTTAAACTTGTGTGTATGTGAACTTGAGCATATCAATACTATCTAATCTTTACAATGATCTAAACATACTAAACACAAACCAAAGTCTTCTTGTCTCTAAGCCGACTCGATCCAAACATGATCCACCAAGCTTGACTCCAACCGAGTATTAGATGCGATCTTGATGCTCGAGCTCTTGAATCAACATGTGAAAGCTCCAAAACTCCTTTGTTGAAACTAATCACCTACTAATATCTTAGTCAATCACTGAAACTATTTAAACACAAGATTATTAGTAAATTATAACTACATGAGTTAATCATCACCAAAACTAGAGTGATGGGCTTCTGAGCCAACAATCTCTCCCTTTTTGATGATGATAAAACTCATGGAGTTATATATGCATAGATTAAAATTAAGCTTCATAGAAGCTCCCTCTTAACTCATGCATAGCAATAAACAATAAAGATATTCAATGAATGCATAATCAAATAACACATTTATGCATAAGTGAAGAATACTGCTCCCTCTTTTGCATAAACAAAACATATATGCTCTGATACCAATTGAAAAAATAAACATGCATATAAATGACATAAACATGCATATATAAAACTCTCAAAATTCTTCTCCCTCTTTTTGTTTAAAACAAAGAAATTAAATAATCATCCATATATAAAACTCCAAAATCCCTTTCCCTCTTTTTGTCAAATCGTCAACAAAAGGGCATAAATAAACTCAAAAAAAAATTTCTCCCTTTTAGTTAAATCAAATAAGGAGGATGGATATGCGATATACATTCATGAAGAGGAGAGACGTAAAGTTAACTCCCCATGCATACATGCATGACATGAAAAAGAGATGACTAGACCCTAATCACATAACGCATAATATACAATATATAAAAGGAGATGTGAGGCTCCCTCTACACACGTGTAAGACATAGAGAAGAGCAGTCAAGCTCCTCAATATGAGATATACACTCAACATGAATTTATACACAGAGAAGATGTTAAGCTTCCCTTACATATAAGCAATATATATCAAATCATTATGATACCAATTAAAAAATATATTAATATGATAAAAGTATACATCGAAACATTATGATACCAATTTATGATGCCAATAGAAAATAAATAAAATATTTTTGAGATACCAATTGAAAGTAAACAAAATTTTTAAGATATTAAAAGATACCAATTGAAAATATCTTGATACCAATTTTAAAATGTCTTGTAAATTTTTGATACCAATAGAAAATGAAACATTGTATGTTTTGATACCAACTGAAATATATATTGAAAATCTTGATACCAAATGAAAGTAACAACCAATTGAAAGTAACTTGATACCAAAAAAATATCTTGTAAATTTTTGATACCAATTGAAAGTAAAAACCAAATTGTTTTAGGTAAACATAACTCATATCAATATAGATACCGATTTAAAGTGAAACATGATACCAATATTAAAAATGTTAGCATATACCAAAATAAAGTATTTTTCATCATAAAGAATGGGAGTAAGATACCAATTGAAAATAAAATTGATTGAAAGCTACCAATTGAAAGATAAAACATGAATTTTCTCCCCCTTTATGAAATACCAATAAAAATAATGCATAAGTTTGTATAAGATACCAATTGAAAAATAATTCACATTAAGGAGTGAATCAAGTTTAGCATAAACATAATTTGTGCTTTAAAATGTAAAGATATAGTAAACACAAACAAATCATATATATGTTTGAAAATGTAAATACCAATCGAAATTGATATTATTTGAAGTTTGAAGCATATATATATATATATATATATATATATATATATATATATATATATATATATATATATAGAAAACACAAATATGAGTATACAAACATGAAAATATCAATTGTGATACCAATTGAAAATATAATGAGGATCAAGTGTATAACTCATACTACCTCCCTTTCATGTACATGTTAAAAAGATTTTCAATTAGGCATACAAGGCATGGTCGCCTATCCAGCCGCCCTTGGAAGGAAGGGGTTTTCAAAAATAGGATTTAAAAATAGTTTTAAAATAATTGAAAATTCTTCCAAAAATGAGGAAATATGCAACTAGTTTTATGATAATGTTGAAAATTAGTACGAAGTCCTTCAAGTAAGGAATAAAACAAGAATAAATCCATGCAACATGAAAATCACTCAACAATTGACACTCAAAGTCTATAAAACACATATAAATCTCATGAAAACAAAAATCATGAGTAAATAAGAATAATGTGAGTGCAAGAGTCATATAATCAACAAAATCATGGAAATAGGCGATGAAGCTCAATATGAAATTAAAAGAATATGAAAATCATAGAAAATTTAATTTTCATCATAATAATTTCAACTTTAAGGCATATGTATGTTTTGTCAAAAACTAAAGGTATTCATACATATCTCTAAACACAAATGAGTCCATAAAGAAATTTTGCATGAAAAGCAAATGACTCAAGGGTATACATGTATATCTAAAGTTCAGACAAAATTATCATATACATGAAGCTAAACGCGTTATCATAAAAACATGTCAAAAATCGGGAATACAAGTTGCAATGCAAGAATCATCAAAACTAGGCTATACTAGTACATCTAATGGGTACAAATGAGCAATTAAGCACAACATACAATAATCAAACGTGGCTCACTAGATGTACAAGTATATACACAAGTTTTAATGAAAACTACATCTAAATAAGTAATTAAAACATGAAGTGCAAAAGAATTATAAACATAAACCAATATGATCATTAAGTAAATGCACATGTCTTAGATTAGGATATACAACATAGCTAAACTAAAGTGAGAACACAAAAATAATAATTCATATAAATATGGGTGTATCTCAAATACTATATATGTATCTCATAAGTCTAAATAATATGTCATTTAATAATAATCGTGAAAAACTAAAACATGCTAAAAATCAATAATCTAAAAGCATGTAAACAATTAAGGAGTTAGAGATAGTTACCAAAAACATTAGGGCAAATCTCTAGGTCTTCAAACCATGGTGGTCCTCCCACTGAATTTCCTCAAAGGTGATGCATCTAAAGTAGTGTCCATCAAGCACAAGAGCATCCACCATCAAGGCATCAATGCCCTCACGTCAAGCGAGAGCCCACACCTACATCAAATAAAATAGGAGTGAATTTTGGTGCCTATACTCTATTGGGTCCATGGGTGTTAGCACCTTTTCTAACCCAAACAAACTTATTTGCAAATTTTACATTATGTATTCTATCATAACAAAACTTTGCAAGGTGACCCTTATGTCCACAATGTGTACAAGTGTATACATGAGCATACATGGTGTCATGAGTGTGAGCATGAGAAGCATGTGTATGTCGTGTGTATGATATGCATGAACATGTGCATGTTTCTTGCGAAACATGGATTCTAATTTCTTGTGATCCATAGCACATTGGCTCAAAGTGGAGCCCAAACAATCAACACTCTTTTTTAAAGCACGTATATCATTTTCAATAATAGAAGAAGAGGTAGAGCATACAATAGGTACACTAGATGGTGAAGCAATAATAGCATGACAAACATGGGAATCTAAATCATTTTTCAAAGACATATTTTCTTTTGAAACTAAATCCAAATTCTTTAAAATTAAAGCAATTTTATTTTTCAAAGTTTGGTTCTCTTTTAAAACAATTTCAAATTTTGAAGTCAAAGTTTCATTTTTCTTCAAAACATCATCACAATCATTTTTGCTTTTTAAGATTTTGCTTCATTTAAGATAAGATCAAGTTGAGATTTCAATGAGTCTCTTTCATTAGAAATCTCATCCCTTTCTTGTAAAGCTATGTTAAGTTTTGAAAACAAATCCTTATTTTATTCTTTTATTTTAACACTTTTTTTTTTTCAAAAGTTGATACTTTTCAAGCAAATTTTCACACACAAGAGATAGTTCTTCATTCAAAGTATCAGCATCCATATAGTCATCACCGGAAGAACTAGCACTATCATCTAGTTGAGTATCCGAGTTACCTCAAGGGAGTCATTCTCTTGGACCATGTAGCAAGCTTGTTCGGATTCTCCTCTACTAGATTCCTCCTCCACATAGTTTGGCGTTTGAAGCTTGGGAGAAGTCAAAGCGTTTCACACTGCAAAAGCGGAATACAATGAGAAACCATAGAAAGATAATCTTTGCTAAGTGTGTTTCTAAGTGCCATTAGGGCTTATGCATTGGCCTCTATATGCTTGCTATTACCAAGATAAGATTTCTTGGTAGCGGCAAGGTAAACATGAAGCATAGGGTTCTCATTTTAAGCAAGCACTCATTTTAAACTTTCACATATCGATGTTAGAAACATCAAACATGAGAGGGGCAAGGTAATCCATGAGTGTGTGTAAACAAATATGTGTGCAAATGCAAAACTAGATTAGCTAACCAAGATCTCACTTTTAGGTAGTTAAACCTAATATCAGGAGCGTAGGCTCTGATACCAATTGAAAGTATACCTAGAGGGGGGGTGAATAGGTGTATGACTAATCTAATGACAAATGATGTGGAATTAAAATAAATTGCAATACACTTAGTGTAACCAAAGAGTGTAGCCAAATTTTCAGTGAAGGGTTTTGGATTATCTCCTCTAAATTTCTCTAAATAAGAGTTGAGGTGCTATGTAAAGCTCTCTTGGTTCAACACAAGTGAGGCACATAAACAATACCAAGCATATATATGATATGAATATGATGCAATGCAAGATATAAAAGAGAGAGTTAAGAGATAGTGGATCATACGCAAACATCAAGATATGTTTCGAGGTTCGAGTCACTGCTCTACGTCCCCGCCTTCACACATAAGGATTTTCACTATAACGTCCACACAGGACTTCCCACACAGGGAACCTCTACTGAGAATTTGGGTAAATACAACTAGGAGTGCACAACTCCTTTTCCAACAAACACAACCTCTACACAAGAGGCAAAATAAAACAACAATCACCTCTACACTTAGACGGATGAGCACTTAGCCAAACAACAATCACCTCACACTAGAGGGACAAGGCTCAAAGCCAAAACAACAAGCTCAATCACCTTTATACTTAGAGGGATACTAGCAAACCTAATTGCACAACCTCCTCTACACTTAGAGGGAAAGGCACAAAGCCAAAGCAAAGGAAAGGGTTACAACTCTTGGTGGTCTCAACAACCACAAACCAATTTTCTCACCAAAACAAGATCCTAATAGATAGGATAGATAGCTCAAGTGTGAGAAAAACAAGGTGTTTGGAAATCAAATCACAAAGAAAAATACTTGAAAAAATAATTAGAATAAGATAGAAATGAAGATCTAAATCAATATCGCAAATACTCTATTTTTCTTTGAATTTTTTAACCCTTGAAAACAAATAAATATAAAATCTTTTAGGCCAAAAACTCTTTAAATCTTGCTGTTAAACACTTAGAAAGATAAAAAAATTTGCTCTAAAAAATCATGAAGAAACCAGCTAAGAGATGGGTATTTATACCCTCTCAAAAATCTGCCCGTTGGCAGCAAGGAAAGAGCAGAAATGCCCTTCCGGTCGACCGGCGAACGGTTATTTTTATGACCGTTGTGCTTCCGGTCGACCGGGCCAAAGCCAACGGTCAACCACCCAGTCGACCGGCCTCCACCCGAGAGTGGGGTGCTTTCAGTCGGTCGATCGCGTGGTTGACCGGCCGAATAGGCTGGCCATGTGCACGTCCTCGTGCACATCGGTTGACCGTAACAGTCGACCGACCACTGGTCTGGTCAACCGCCAACAAAGCCTGACTGAATTTTTATAGGGATTAAAAACTTGTCTTTTTATCTTCAATTAAATCCCATAATATCATATAAATTCTACAAAAATAAGTTCTTATAAGATCTTTGAAATACAAATATGTGTGACTAAAATTCAACACATATTATAACAATTTGAACCATTTTTGTGATATGAAAATTAGGCTTTAAACAAAAATCGGTATTTTTCAAAACTTGAATTTTTGAAATGGAAAATCGTTTTCTTCAAAACTCATGTAAATACAAAAACAAGATATATAACAACTTTGAAGCATATTGTATATGGATAGAATTCAATATACATATAAAAATATCTATCTATGTTTTTGACATGAAAACCAAAAACCGGTTAAACTGAAAAACAAACATTTAAACTTGTGTGTATGTGAACTTGAGTATATCAATACTATCTAATCTTTACAATGATCTAAACATACTAAACACAAACCGAAGTCTTCTTGTTCCAAGCCGACTCGATTCAAACACAATTACCAAACTTGACTCCAACTGAGTACTAGATGCGATCTTGACGCGAGCTCTTGAATCAACATGTGAAAGTTCCAAAACTCCTTTGTTGAAGATAATCACTTACTAATATCTTGGTCAATTACTGAAACTACTTAAACACAAGATTATTAGTAAACTATAACTACATGAGTTAATCATCATCAAAACTAGAGTGACAGGCATCTGGGCCAACATACAATTCCCTTGTTCATATTGCTCTCCTCACAATGACCTTGATTGACCAATATTGCCATGCTGCTCTGGACATTTTGAATTATTCCAGTCTAAACATTACAGAGGTTATGCATTTGTGTTCGTGTATAGTTTTACCATTTGAAATCTTGTATTCCTGATGGATATCCTTTTTCATTTATAGGTTATTTCTGATGTTGCAACGCTTCCCTGTTGAATCTAAAGGGAGACGAAAAAAGTTACAGGAGGTAATTGATCTGCATGTTTGTCTGTGCATGCATGCATCCGTGCGCACATGTTTTTTTGTGCCTATGTGTTGGTTTTTGATTGGGTATTGATGCCTCTACTTCTTGTATAGGTTGGTTATGTAACTACCATATGCTTCTCCTGTTTTCTAGTGAGATGTATAATGGTAAGAATGTTCTCTGTAGCTAAGTCTCATCTTTGATATACTCCATTTCGCTATGTGTATCATTCCTCGGTCGATATGTTCAGCACTAACTCTTTTTTTGTTACATAGATGTTCTTCAATGCATTTGACAAGGCCGCAAATCTTGATGTGCTGAACCATGCAGTTCTCAACTTCTTGTACTACATGGTATAGCTCACTCCTTATTTGCATATCATATGAAACTTTAATATAATAGACTAACGGTTGAGGTCATTATGACTAGGAATCAGAAGTTAAATGCTTAACATGCTCAGATGTGAATCTAACTCTGGATTTTTCTAGTTATATATAACTCTTATAAGTAATCACCAGCTAAGAATAAAAATTTTGGTAAAGGTCTGCAACTATTCAGCATGATTCCTCTGGTGTTATAGATTTCATTGTTGAGAAAATTGTAAAGCCTGTTATTGTCTGGCGTGGGATTTTTGGCATTTAGAACACATGAAGATGGCATTTAGAGTATGGAAGCTTGGGAAAGCAGAAAGAGAGAGACAGTGAAACTTAGTGTTAGTTATAGAACATCTGGATAAACATAGAGACAAGACTGGCTTGTTCACACTAGACAGAAAGTGATATCATAGAAAGGTTTCTTTATTATAAAATAAAAAAGTTACTTGCACAGCCATGGTTTTATCTATATTAATTAATTAGTGATGATTTATCTTGTATTGTATTGTTTCTATGTGACTTGGATCATCATGTGACATGCTAAAGTGTATTTCAATCAAAGGATTCCTGATAGGTTCTTCAATTAAGTTTGATTCGTCACTTGTTGAACAGAAAATTAATATTTAAACTGCTGTTTGGTTCCATGCTTGCTTCCTGCTGCTTACGCATTGGACAGGAACATAGAATTGGTACTAGGGAGTAGGGACCATTGCAGCAGCATGTCCTGAGTTAATGACGTTAACTTTAGGGAAGCTGGAATGATAACTTAACATAAAGGGTTTGTTATTTTCTAGGTGGCCTGTTGGGCTTAATGGCAATTTTTTTTGTACATGAGTTCCTACTGGTAGGAGTTTGATACCATCCCCGAGGGTTGAGTACAAGTTAATTTTGTAAAATGTCTTTGTTTTCATGGGGTCTTCTTAATACAGAATCGTGCTTCCTAGTGACCCGGAAAAAAGTGGGGTTTAAATATATGATTATGATGATTAACATTTAACACTACATTTAGCTTACTTTAAACATAGATCCTTCCGTTATCGAGGAGCTATGTTTAGGTGTTACATCCCCATGAACAACTCATGTGATTTGACCAACATATTTTCTCTTGAAAATTATTTTATTTTACTAAATTACTATGTCAAACACTCTTTGAGGATCACCTATGAACCCTCATGTTTTCTGTACATTACTGCTTTTTAACTTATCAATTTTGAATTCTCAGAATGTCATCTATCTGAACCGACAGTCCTTTCAATCAATAGGCTTTCAATCAAAACCTCTCCTGTTGCCACTTCTTTAACGTTATCTCTCCTCAATCCACGTTTTTCTCAATGGACTATGTGTGGATGAGAAGGGAACCATACATGATGAGGACATCATGCCGCCGCTCAGGGGCAGGTTCGATCGAGTATACTTCAGGAGGCGACGCACTGGTCTTCTTTGGCTTTAGATTGGACTTTCAGGCTTTATTGATAGCAGATGTTTTAGCTTTATTTGTGTTCTTTTAATTTGTGTTCTTTTGTGGACGTTTAGTACCACATCGGTTATTTCCCAGTAGTCCTCTTTTGTAAAGCCTATATAAGGCCCCCTAGACTATTGTATTGGATTAATGGATGATTAAAATTTTTCCTCAAATTATCTTGCTAAATTCTTGAGTTTAGTTGCTCTTGAGTTTTGGGTGAGAAGCCCGTGTAAGGGGTGGAAACCCAAAATCTTATCCTATTCTCAATTTAAATTTTGGTTACGATTTGAAGGTGATTGCGATCCAGGTGGTTTTACATCATTTTGGTATCAGAGCACCGATTTTCAATCCCCTTCAAATATTGTCTTTTTCCCAATTTTTTTCAGTCTCCAAACCCTAGATCTATATTCTAGATCCATTCAAAAAATTCACTGTTCCAAAAAAAAACAAAATTTACAGTGAAACAAAATATCTTCGAAAATCCCTGAGTATTCGAAATCTTGTACTGTTCATCATCGTCGTCTTCAAGTCACCCAGTTCATCAATTCCGACGCCTACTGCGCCACCACCACCGCTTCCAGGTGTCACCGACACCAGAAAAGGGCTCCAGTGGCCTCGCCATCGACATTCTTCATCTCCAGCGACACCATCAACCTTTCCAGGGCGCCGCCAACACCAGCGAAGGCCTCCAACGCCCTCATCTTCGTCAACCGTCGACTGCAGGTGAGCCTCCGCCGCCGATCTCTGCAAGTCGACAACGAATCCACCCCTGCGAACAGATCTCAGTCGTCGACAACCGCCGAGGTCTTGACGCTGTTGAAGATTTCCCCTGGATCTCGCCGAAGAAGCTCCAGCGACCTCAGCCAACTCAGATCCACCTTCTCCGCCACCGCTCGCTGAAGTTTCGTCGCCTCTTCCCAAAATCAGGACTTCCCCTCGTTGATGAGCTCCACCGACAAGCTCAGATCGCCGCCACGACCCCCTCCTTCCCAGCGGCTGCAAATCCCATCGCCAACGATCTCTAACTCGTCGTCCTCATCTTCGTCCTTGCCTCTGCACGACGAGGCCATCGTCGCCGTAGATCTCCAACGCCGCGCCCCTCTTCTCCCCAGCACGTCGTGGGAGCCTCGCCGGTGATCGCCCCAGGCCGCCGCCATCAGGTCGCCGCCGCACCCTTGCCCTAGCCTGAAGACGAGAAGAGGAACTGAGCCTCAGGAGTTGGGTTGCTCTTAAAACCCGACCCAACTATATAAGGGTTGTGTCGGATCCAAACCCAACCCCGTCCAGTTGCTTCAGCCCAAGCCCGGGTTTAGTTGATTGCACCCGAGTCACCCTACTTAGTCAACTCAGTCTTGGAATTGTTCTGACTCAGTTCAAAGCAACGCAACACTTCAGACGGCCGTTCAGGGCCCGTTTCAAGTCCGAATTGACCCGTTTTCGAGGCAGTGGATTCGTGACGACCAGTACTACGCGCCTACAGCAGTCTCGTTCAGGTTTGAGTTACGGTCGCCTCCCCAGGTAACTTTGAATATTCTGTCAGTTATTCCTGTCATTTAATTAAAATAGCTAGTTCTTCCAATATGTCGCATGATAGAATTTATTGACTGTTGCCCACTAAATAAGTGAGTTGTGTGATTCTGACCTTGAGTGGTAACCCGACTTAATATTAATTGTGCAACTTAACTAATTTGAATTTGTGATCACTTGATTTATCTTGAAGTTAACTGTATCAGCACGTGTCTTTATCACTGTCTCCACATTACAATTTCTTAATCACGTGTTAATCTAAGTAGCTTAAAATTGGTATTATCTTTCATCACTCTAATCTCTGACTCCTCCTGCATAACATACAGCTCGCATTTAGGGTCAGTTAGGACTTGCATGCCTACTAGAAGTGGTAGAACTTTTTCTGTAGGCGAAACTTCAGCACCAATGGACCCTAGCATTCATGATATCCTTAACACAATCCTACACAAGATAGAAAACATGGACAGACAACTACAAGAAGTTAGGGATCAGGTTGATGTCAATTGTAGGGATCTAGCAACCAGAATTGGTAGGCTAGAAACCAATAGGAGAAGAATCAGGGAGGATGAAAGTTCTCGAAATGACAGTAGGTCTCTCAGGCGTGAGCGAGGCCCACCTTACCAAATAACTGATGCCGATGCCCAGTATATCAGGAGCGTTAAAGTCGATGCTCCTTCCTTTGACGGGCGTTTAGACCCTCAGGTTTATATAGATTGGCAGTTGGCTATGGACCGATATTTTCGTTGGCATGATATGTCTGAGTCAAGGAAGGTTCGATTGGCCGTAATGAAATTAACGGGACAAGCTGGGCAATACTGGGAAAACCTAGAGAGGATGATGAGGTACAGAAGGGAAGACCCCGTGGACACTTGGGAAAGCATGAAAGAGAAGCTTATGATGAAGTATGTTCCACCATCATTCAGTCAACAATTGTTAGACAAATGGAATCGATGGACCCAGGGGAACAAATCAGCCACTGATTACATTGCTAAATTTGATGAATATTTGAATCGGTGTGGAGCTATCGAGTTAGAATTTCCCGAACAGACCCTATCTAGGTTCAGGTCCGGTCTTAGGGATGATTATCGCCGAGAGCTTATTGCTCGAGGCATCATGACTCTAGAACAGGCATATCAGCTAGTCACCGACTTAGATGAGTCTAGAGGATCCTATTTTAACCGAAATAACTTTAAGGATAACTCTAGAACCACCACTACTAGCCAGCCAAGCTTCAACCGAACTCTTCCAACCCCAAGTAAAGCTGTCTCCAGTTCCTCTAGTGTCAAACCAGCAGGTCCTTCTGGTGCAAAGCCCTTTACATCCGAAAAGAGAACGGTAAGTGAATCAGGAAAAGTCAACCCTAGAACCCAATGCTACAGGTGTCAAGGGTATGGTCACCTTGACAGCCAGTGCCCGAGTCAAACTAAAACCCTCTTTGTAGAAGTTCCCATTGAGGATATAGAAAGAGAAGATGATGGAGAAGAGGTTGTGCACCAACAAGATGATGACTCAGATGCCTCTGTCGAAGAGTATGAATTCAATGGGTGCATCAGAACCGTGGAAATGACGAGCCTACCTCCTAGTGTAGCTCGCACCCAATTAGGAGTGGTTAGATGTACTTTAACCCAGCCTGAACCACTCAACGACTGGAGAATGACTGCCATATTTCAAACTTGCCAAAAATTGGCAATAAGAACTGCAAGGTAATCGTGGATAGTGGCAGCTGCATCAACGCTGTTGCTTCAAAGTTAATCACCACCTTGGGGATGACGCCGGTAAAGCATCCAAACCCCTACAAGGTTACATGGATCGACGCTACATCTATAGATGTTCAGGAGAGATGTCAAATTCCCATCCAGTTTGCCACATACACAGAAAATGTGTGGTGTGATATACTCCCCATGAATGTGGGTCATATCATTTTGGGTCGACCATGGTTATTTGACTTAGATGTGACCATACATGGACGTACCAACCAGTGTTCGTTCGTCCATAACGGTAAAAGGTGAAGATTATGCCAAATCAACCGAAGCCACCAACCCGAGAGAAAGAGGCTGATAAAGGGAAAGATAAAGTGGACGTTATAAATCCTAAAAAAAGGGTGATAAGGGCAAAGGTAAGATGGAAATGAATTTGATTAGCCACGATCAAATTGAAAAGAGCTTGCAGGATGGTTCTACTTGTTATGCTCTCGTGGCTCGAGAGGCTAACCGGGATATCGAGGAGCAGATTCCTGAGCACATTAAACCAATTCTGGAGGAGTTTTCCGAAACCATCCCACAAGATCTACCAGGTGAGTTGCCCCCTATGCGAGACATTCAACATGCTATTGACTTAGTTCCAGGAGCAACTTTACCAAATTTGCCCCACTATAGAATGAACCCAACTGAACATGCGGAATTGCAACGGCAAGTAGAAGAGCTACTTGACAAGGGGTTCATCAAAGAGAGCTTGAGCCCATGTGCGGTTCCCGCACTTTTGGCGCCAAAGAAGGATGGTACATGGCGTATGTGTGTGGATAGTCGTGCAATCAATAAAATTACCGTCAAGTACCGTTTTCCCATTCCCCGTCTTGATGATATGCTGGATCTGATGTCAGGTGCCACAGTCTTCTCCAAAATTGATCTTAAGAGCGGGTACCATCAAATTAGAATCCGACCAGGGGATGAATGAAAAACCGCATTTAAAACTAAAGACGGGTTATATGAATGGTTGGTTATGCCATTTAGACTGTCCAATGCTCCTAGCACCTTCATGAGAGTAATGACCCAATTGTTTCGACCGTTTATCGGTAAATTCGTGGTGGTCTATTTTGATGACATACTGATCTACAGCCAAACCCAGGAGCAACATGTGGGACATCTGCGGCAAGTCTTCTGCACACTCCAAGCTGAGAAGTTTTATGCAAACCCACAAAAGTGTGCTTTCTGTATAGACAGGATTATCTTCCTAGGATTTGTGATTTCCTCCGAGGGGGTTTCCGCGGACCCTGAAAAGGTGAAGGCAATAACCGAGTGGCCGCAGCCCCGAACGATTAGGGAAGTCAGAAGCTTTCACGGGTTAGCCACTTTCTATCGTCGGTTCATAAAGAATTTTAGTGCTATTATGGCACCTATAACCGACTGTTTAAAGAGTGAGGTGTTCCAGTGGACTCCTGCTGCCTCCAAGGCTTTCGCTGAAATAAAGAGGATGATGACAGATGCTCCCGTAATGCGTCTCCCTGACTTTTCAAAAGCTTTTGAAGTAACTTGTGACGTGTCGGGACTGGCAATAGGTGGTGTACTGAGCCAGGAAAGCCACCCGGTTGCTTATTTCAGCGAAAAACTAAATGATGCCCGGCAACGCTACTCCACATATGACAAATAATTTTATACGGTTATACAGGCTTTGCGCTACTGGAGACATTATCTGTTACCGCAGGAATTCGTGTTGTACTCAGATCATGAAGCGTTAAGGTATCTCAACTCCCAAAAGAGACTGAATGCGAGACATAGCAAATGGGTGGAGTTCCTGCAGGATTACACTTTTGTTCTCAAACACAAAGCAGGCATCGAGAATAAGGTTGCTGATGCGCTGAGTCGACGTGTCACGATCTTGGTGGCAATGAGCACAGAAGTGGTTGGATTTGAGAAGTTAAAAGAGGAGTATGAATCATGTCCCGATTTTGGGAAAATTTATGTCACGTTACGAGACGGCCCTGTTCGTGAGATGTACGGTTTTCTCCTTCAAGACGGTTATCTCTTCAGATTCCGTAAGTTGTGTTTTCCCGGTACGTCCCTCAGGGATTTTCTCTCTTGGGAATTACATGCTGGAGGTCTGGCGGGACATTTCGGTCAGAACAAGACAATTGAGGCCGTTGAACACTGATTCTACTGGCCGAGTCTGAAAAGAGATATCTCTAAAATAGTTAGCCAATGTCGCACCTGTCAACTGGCCAAGCAACAAAAACTGATGCCGGACCTTACACTCCTCTTCCTGTACCTAATTGTCCCTGGCGAGACGTGAGCCTAGACTTCATACTAGGACTGCCAAAAACTCAAAAAAAGCATGACTCTATCCTAGTGGTAGTTGACCGATTCTCAAAAATGGCTCACTTCATCCCGTGTTCCAAGACCTCAGATGCGTCTCGAGTAGCTGTCTTATTCTTTGATAATATTGTCAAGTTGCACGGGATACCTAAAACCATGGTGTCTGATAGGGATGTTAAGTTTGTTAGCTATTTCTGGAAAACACTTTGGCATAAGATAGGCACCAAATTGAAATTCTCAACCGCCTTTCACCCACAGACAGATGGTCAAACCGAGGTGGTAAACAGAACACTAGGAAATCTCCTCAGGTGTCTAGTTGGAGAAAATTTAAAACAATTTTTAAAATAACAATAACGTAACAATAACGTTTTTCTTTTGTTATGTTAAAATAAGTTATAACGTAACGCATAACGTAGGTTACACGATTTAATAGTTTTTAATAAAAATAAATATATATACTATATTTAAGAATTTTTATAAACAGGAAAATAATTTTAAAAAATTTAAAAATATCAAAACAATATATAAACACATTTAACAAGTCTCACAATAATTTTTAGCAAGCATCGAGAAACTGAGGTGCTCCGATATCGTACGCTTCCTCGACAATTTAAGAAAAGATCAGAAAGAGATCGATGATGAATTCCTTGTTAATTGAAGAGTCGTGCGGTTTTTTGATTTTTTTTTGGAGCGTTACGTCAGCGAGTTCCTCATCAATTGAAAAGAGATCAAAGAGAGAGGAACTGGGGTGCTTCAATACTCGCCGATGAGAGAGATACAATTGAAGAGAAACCACAGAGAGAAGAAGAACCGCACAAGAGAGTCATTTTTGTTGTCGCCATCATCGTCTACTGCAGAGAGAGGATGCACTGGGGTGCTTCGATGCTTCGCTCGCCGTCGCCAATTTAGGGTTTCATGTTGATTTGATTTGTGGAGAGAAATCGCTTCGCTGTTTTATATTTAGCAACCTGTGTAAATAACATGAGTTACGAACGTTACGTTATTTTCATAACGTAACGTACGTAACGCTCCAAAAAACACTCGTTATTGGGAACTGCGTTTTTTGCTAGTGTTATATAACGGTCGGGTGCCGTTAAGTTCTATAACGGGTTATAACGAGTTACATAACGGGTTTTTTAAAACATTGATTTAAAAACTTGGGATCTCATTTTGCCTATGGCTGAATTTGCATATAACGGATCTGTCAATAGGACTACGGGTCTCAGTCCTTTTGAAATAGTAAACGATTTTAAGCCCAGGCAACCCATTGATTTAATTCCCATGGCTCATCATCATTCTAGGGTATCAGACTCCGCATCAGCATTTGCATCTCATATCTGTGCATTACATGAGGAGGTCAGAGACAAGATAATGAAAATAATACTGATTATAAAGCTTCTGCAGATCTACATCGCCGATTAAGAACTTTTAATGTCGGAGATTATGTGATGGTCCGCATGCGACCCGACCGGTTTCCACCAGGAACCGTGAAGAAATTACACGCGCGGAGTGCAGAGCCATTCAAGATTATTAAGAAAATCAATTCAAATGCTTATGTGGTGGATCTCCCACCTGACTTTGGCATCAGTTGCACTTTTAATGTTGAGGATTTGGTTCTATATCGAGGTACTTTTGATACCCCTTCTGACCCATTTGTGGATGAGCCAAGCCAAGACCTTCTGTCTGAGAGCCCCCCACTACCTCCACTTCCCCCTAAAATGTCCTATGCAACAAAACATATAGATTCTATCTTGGATGATCAGATTATCTCTACTGGAGATGGAGGGACGAGACGCTATCTCATTAAGTGGACGGGAAAACCTGATTCAGAAAATTCTTGGATTACCGAGGAAGACCTCCAACATCTTGATCCTGATCGACTGGAGCGCTATCACAGCCGACAGCAGTTCTGTCCCCCACACTCGACAGGGTCGAGTTCTTTCCACCCGGGGGGAATTGATGAGGACATCATGCCGCCGCTCAGGGGCAGGTTCGATCGAGTATACTTCAGGAGGTGACGCACTGGTCTTCTTTGGCTTTAGATTGGACTTTCAGGCTTTATTGATAGCAGATGTTTTAGCTTTATTTGTGTTCTTTTTATTTGTGTTCTTTTGTGGACGTTTAGTACCACATCGGTTATTTCCCAGTAGTCCTCTTTTGTAAAGCCTATATAAGGCCCCTTAGACTATTGTATTGGATTAATGGATGATTAAAAATTTTCCTCAAATTATCTTGCTAAATTCTTGAGTTTAGTTGCTCTTGAGTTTTGGGTGAGAAGCCCGTGTAAGGGGTGGAAACCCAAAATCTTATCCTATTCTCAATTTAAATTTTGGTTACGATTTGAAGGTGATTGCGATCCAGGTGGTTTTACATCAATACAATTCGTGATCCCATGCTTTTTCAAAGGATTTCTTGAGCCGCCTTTCATCTCTAATTTTGTATCAATGCTTCTGCAATAGGCTTCTTACATAATCTTTGGTACATGGATACTTGTTGGACAACGCTTGAACATGTCCTCAAATTTATAACGCATTTCAAATGTGTACTCACTGTTATAATATTTTTTCAAAATTTTGGCACAACTGGGCTTGGCTCTTGACACTTAAGGATATTGATGCAAAACAGAAGAGGAAAACTAGGGTTTGTGGTGAATTTGGGGAAAAAGAAAGGGGTTCACACTCAAGAAAATCACTCTCCCACTTTATACTTCGTATATAAAGATCCTAAACACAAATTTAAGGTTTCAAAGTTTTCAATAGCTTAATCATCTCAAATAAAATCCTACAAGAATATTTATAGAAGGAGAACACATGCACTACTCGTGCCTCAAATAAAGAAAATAATAAAATAATAAAAACTACTTGTGCACCGCACATGCGCACTCTCAACTAAAAGAACTACAAATAGAACTAGATAAAAGTGGTACTCCTTGGTTGGATCTCCATCTCCTATGTGAATACTGAATAGGGCTTCCAGGTCGTGGCTGGATCATCGATGTCCCCATCAAATATCCTACTATGATTTGGATTGCATTTACTTAGATATGATTTTTCATTCATTTTTGTTCATCTGCAATACTTATAGAATTAAAAATTAAAAATTCTTTATTGCATGATAACTTAGAATGTTTCTTGATATCGGAAGTGAGACATTAAACTCCTCTATGATATGATAACAGGAAAAAAAGACCTATTGCTTGCTTGTATAAATTGATACATAAATATGCAATGATAATGTTTGGCACTATCTAACACTGACACTTACACAATGAAGCCATGTTGCGTCTGGCATGTGTCGAACACACACAGTATATGACACTGTTTTGTGTGTACTTTCCAGTATTTGACGTTTGTCGCCGTGTCATGTCTGTGTTGGCTTGTCCATGTCTCCACGAAGTAGGTTTGCTATATGTAAAAATTTACATTTTAGTAAAAAGTTAAAGTATAATGTTTCTAATCGTGGTAAAAAATCATAAAAGTATGTAATTGTATTGTCACTTGGCACGCTGCATCCTTTCTTTTAGTGTTTGCTGTGTCACATGCTCTTGTGTGCACGTGTAAATAGTTGTTGTGGATTTCTATGTGAAGTTTGTATTTTTCATTGCAAATATAATAAAGACACAGAGAGTGTTGAATAGTTTTGATCAAGATCCAGGGGTAAGAAATTTACTGAAAGGAAAGGTTGGAGCAAAGATAGAGGGATGTTGAGATGAATAAAGGGGAGGAAAGAAGAGATAATTGGAGGAAGACAAAGAGACCTCATTTCTGTCTTGGGGAAAAGAAGTTCATTTGAAATCCTGCAAGTGTGGAGGAGTAAATGACAGAATATATAGAAAGTTACTTGTAACATCTATAGTTAATTTCTGCTCATGGCACTAAGGAATTTAACGATAGTTGGAGGTTTTTTCTTCAATTAAATCCCTACAATGCTCTTGCAATTATGAAGTGGACATTGTGTACACTTATAGTTTTTTTTTTCTCTTTTCTAGTTAACCACTACACACCGGGATTCACTGTATAATCAGAACTGCGGTAGCCGAACCTATATTAATCTAATTGTTAGGTTCTAAAAGCTGATAGAGGCAGTCTCAGTGCCTCAGTCAGCATGGGTCTTGACTCAGATTACAGTCAATTTACCAGATGGTACTTGTGTTCGGATCTACTCTTTAGGTTCAAAGAATTGTATTGTTCTTAAATCTTAACTAACTAATGCCCTAGTCACAGAAATTTCCATGTACTCATTGATGTTCTGGGTTTATGATTGCAGCTGGTGGAAATTCTCCCCTCATCTCTTGTTCTATTCATCTTGAGGAAGCTACCTCCTAAGCGTGCACAGTACCATCCAATTCGTTAAACGGGTATAATAAGACGGGTGGCTACTTTCTCTCTTCCGAGGAAGAAATATTCTTTGGATAGCATGTGTGGTCATACAAGAGATTATCGGAGAAGCTGAAAGCAGAAAGCAAAATTGTCCCAGGCCTGTCAGAGTGTTTTAAGTTCATTCAGAGCCTGTTGAATTGTGGAAAACATGTCGTGTTGTAATTTGTGTAAGATATTTCCTTCGGTTTCACTGCTATTTGTGGCTTAACCTGGCATGTATGTCTTTAATGATCTTACACACATAATAGTTGGAGAAATGTCTTCTAGTTGGATAAACATGTTGTATTGTTGATGGAGTTTGTTTTTCGGTTTATTTTAAGAATGTTATTGAATAGCGTACTGAGAGGATGAAAGATTTTTGGAGAATCTGTGCAACTGTGCGTTGCTTGCATGCCAGGCTGAGGAGCATACATGCTAACAATTAGGCTTACAAAGGTTTATTTCTTCATAAAGCTGCAAAGATTATGTAGAAAGAGCAATATAGAGAATACCGAGGAATCAGGTTGTGGTTTTTAATACATACCAATGAGCCATCGGAAAGAGATGAGACATAATTGAGGATTCCACAGTTGTGTGTAGGAACAGATGTGAGAAAGGATACGAGGAACGAATGTAGAGAGGGGAACATGTAGACATGCTCTGTTCTAAACCAACAGTCCTTTTATTATTGTTTTGAATGTTTAGGTTTTTTTAGTGTTTCCTTCAAATCTTTGGATTGTTTTGAATGTTAGGTATTTCATGGCCTTCACCTTTCTTTTTTAGCATTTCCTGCAAATCTTGGGAAAGTTGATTCTCTCTCTCTCTCTCTCTCTATAGACTGAAGGAATGGTTGATAAGCTCATTTGAAGATGATATTGTGGCTACGAAATCTCACAGAAAAAGGGCAAAAAAAAAAGATATTGCGGGTAGGAAATCATTTTTCCCTTTCAAATAATTTTGGAGGGATCACTGAAATTGACAGCAAGACAAGAATATATGTTTTCATCTGTATGCCTTTGCTTTTCTTCTGTAGTCGGGGTAAGTGATATTCCTCCCACTAGCCACATCATGTGAAAATCATTCACCTTTCAAGTAGTATGAACTTTTGTTTCCCCCTCCTCTCTCTCTCTCAATAATTGAGAGAACAAATAATGGCATCTCCTTGTCTTAAAGCACCCCAACACATATAGCAAAGGGAGCAAGTTAACCTTCGCAACCCTTGTGTCTTCCTTGAGATACGACCATGATCTTAGATGCTTTTGCTGGGAAGATGGTGAAAAGGCTAGCAGAATTTGTTGAGGAGAAGGTGGTGATGTACTAGGCGTGAAGGACGAGCTCAAGAGCCTGCAACAAAAAAGGGACAGGATCAAGTGCGTGCTTCATGATGCAGAGAGGAAGTGCATTCAGTCTGAAGTTATCGCATGCTCAATGCTGATGAAATCATCGACTTCTGCAGAATTGAGGGTGGAAAGTTGCAGGATGACCAGCCGTATGTTTCATCAGATGCATTTATCGGTAGGCTGCAACTCCCCTTCCTTCTTGTCTCGCTTTACTGGGGTCCATTTCTGTCATGAGATTGGTGACAAGATTAAAAACCTCAACCAGAGATTGGATGAGATGTCTAAGGATATGACAGCAAAATGAACCAGAAGTTCTGGTCACTACAGTAAATCCTCGTCAGACGTCATCAGTTGTAGTCCTGCCTGATATAGTCGCGCGGGGGGTGGTTCAAGGTCCCACAAGGGTTCAACGTGCCATGAGGGATCTCATAGAGTTGATAGTTAGGAAAGATGAACAAAAATGCCGAGTCATCGCAGTTACATGAATGGGTGGAATAGGCAAGACCACTCTTGCTCAAAATATTTTTAATCACGGGTGCAGTCTGAGTTTTCTATAAATACGGGTATGCATCTCACAGAATTTCTCAGAGACCGAGGCTTGATTAAATAGATAGCTGGGCGAAATAACAGAGATGCTGAAACTAAAGAGCTCCCAACTTTGTTGAAAAGTGCTGTTTCGGGAAAGCATATACTTTTGGTAGTAGATGTTGTGTGGGCAGATGTATGGTTTAGTTTGCTAAGAAATCCACCACAGAACGGAGCCCTTACTAGACGAGTCTGAGGTACAACGAGAAACTGAAATGTTGCTATGCAGACAGGGGCAGCACATATCCATCCTATAGAACAGTTGTCTGTAGAACCTGGTAGGGAATTGCTCTGTAAGTGTGCATCTGTCAATGGAGGGGAGGAAATGCAGAGCTTGAGAAATGTAGGGATTGAAATTGTTAAAAATTGCCATGGATTTCCTCTAGCAATTAAGACCATCACTGGTGTTTTAACAACAAAGGAGAGAAGGCGGGGAGAATGGGAAAGAGTTCTAAGAAGGGATGCATGGTCCATGGACAAGCTACCTGATGATTTGTGGGGGCCTTGTACCTAAGTTATGAAGATTTACCCTCTCACCTGAAACAAGGCTTTCTGTTCTGCTCAATATACCATGAGGATTCTACATTTTCTCGTCAATATCTTGTCAATTAATGGGCGGTCGAAGGGTTAGCAGACACAGAGAAGGATTTGTTCCTGGAATTAACAGATGAATATTTTGAAGCTTCTATCATGAGATGAAAGTTTTTTTTGGAGAAGTACACGAGTTAGCTACCATCTCCAATACAAGCAAACTTTGTCGCGCGATAGTAACTGGTGGAGGAGAGCTAGGAGTCTTCCTGTTGCAGACATCATGAAGCCAAAGCCTAATTCAAAACCAATTCAAAAGCTTGAAAAGTGTACCAAAGGAGGCCCAAGAATACCATGACAATTTGATTCTAAAAGGAGTTGTAAAATCAGAGTAGTAGTAGGATTTTAATTTCTTTCATGTAATGAAAATAGTAATCAGAATTGTATTAGGATTACTATTCTACTTCTCAAATATTTCTTTCTTTTAGATTTTCGATTTCTTTTAGATTTGGGGAAAGCATATACTTTTGGTATTAGATGTTGTGTGTCGCCGACTCTCGTCACGTACCGTTTTCGCATATTTTGAAAAGCGAGATGTGACAGTCATGCATCTTAGAGAGCTCTCTATATATAGTTTGGAGAACGCGGTGGTGGCACAGGAGGGACAGTTGGTGCTTAGGAATAAACCTCAACTTAAGCCCTTACAGTTGTGTGTCAACTACGATTTCTATGGAGTAAATGTTGAGTACACCGAGTAGGCAACCCATAAAATTGAAGAGGTCTTAGAGGAGCTGTTTCCACCTCCATGTTTAGAAATCCTAGATATCGTTGAGTACTCTGGTCGTGGGTTTCTAAGTTGGATGATGTCATCTTCATTGGGAATTTATCTTCCCCAACTCAGAAGCTTGTCTCTCACTAATTGCAGAGTCGTCCAACAACTTCCAGTCTGTTGCCTGAATTGAGAGATCTTCTAACCAGTAATGCGCCAGGAGCGGTAACAATTGGTCTGGAGTTTTTTAGCGTTCTGTTTCAGAGTCCTTCCCCAAACCTGAAGCTCTTGCAATTGTACTAATGCCAAATTTGCAAGAATTGTTAATTTGTAGAGAAGGGGAAGGACTGATTGTACTTCCACATCTACGAGAAGCTGGGGTTTGCGATGTGTGATAAATTGGAATCTGTTCGTTGGGGCCTGAAGCAGTCTCCCTTGGAGAAGTCTGAGAATAGAAGATGCTGGCCTTGAAAGAATCTGTCATCTTCCTGCACTGGAGAGAGCTGCGAATCGAAGGATGCCCATCATTGAAATATGTTGAGATGATGTCAAAGGACAAGACATAACCATGTCTTTTGCGGGGGAAATTTTTCACTTTCTTCTTTAGTGCCCCTCTCCCTCGGTGAAGGGGTATCTGTTTTCTTTTGAGTGATTTTTTGTGGGAATGCTGCTGTCTCATTTTGAGTACATATGAAATGGGATTTTGGGTGCCTGCAGCAGGGTGGGGGAATAACAAGCCATCTTTGTCTTCTTTCTTAGTATGTAGCTATGTGCATTTTCCTCTAATAGATTTTGGGTCATAGATCAGAAAATATCTTTGTTGAGTCTAACTTAATTTGTATCTCCAAAAATACTGAAAAGATCCATTTAGATATTTTTACAGAAAACTGACTATTTAATTCATCTTTTTGGTTCTTGTTGTTTCATAGTAAATTACTTTTATTTAGTCTTGAGATTTCTTTGAACCTTGTATTTCTGTTTAATGCTTCTTATTTTAAGAGAACAATTTATCAAATTATCAATGAGATAACTAGTTTCAATGTGCTCCTTGATAGTATTTTATTTTTGCAGGAATTCAGGGCTGGAAGCTGAACTTTTGGATGCGTCTTAAATCTGGAGAGAACTGAGGCATTGATCATGCTTGCTCTCACCACTACATATGTCAACAATCATAATGAATTTAACATACAAAAAATAAATGAAATATTGTTCCAGCCTCCCAGGTCATGCCTTCTGATAAGTGCCCCAAGCTGAGAGCAGTTCCCAAGCGGTGCAGGGAAATGTTCAATCCAGAGATTGTTTTTTCAAGGAGCTCACAACATGACCGAAGCCAGCTGTATCCCCTGCCTAACTGACTGAATGGAGGTATCAGGCATGCAGCAACCACAGCCTGGAAAAAGGTCTCTAGCCTTCCTGCACTAGGGTGTGTTTGGTTGCAAGGAAGTGGGCGGAAGTAAGGAAATGGGGAAGTATAATTGCTCACTTTCCTATCTATCCAAACACCGGAAAAGAAAAATAAGAAAACTCTTTTTCCTTTTTTCTTCTCTCATTTACACAACTATTTGCTCACTTCCAGAGTGCTACAGTTAATTTTGTGGTCATGTAAATCTCATTTATAATAAGTTGTAGCATAAAGCAGTTAATTTTTTGATCAAGTAAATCTGACTTGCATTCTAATTACAATCCATTTTTTATTTTTCTTAATTAATTTTTATTTTAATATTATTTTGCGGTCAACTTTGTGGTCAACTTTTCCACTTCCACTTTCCATTACCATCCAAACACCGGAAAAGACATAACATTTTTCAAACCGCACTTCCCAACAACATCCAAACACCGGAAAACTTACTAACCAATTCCCAAGTTCCAAAGGGAACTAATACCACTTCCTCACTTTCTTACTTCCTCACTTCCTCACTTCCACCCTTAACCAAACAGGTTAGAGAACTGCTTGTTAGGATTTGTGAGACGAAACTTCGAAGATCAAAGAACAGACGTGCACAAGGTGTTGTGCATAGTACCGGTCGACTAATACTGAGTATAGTCGACTAATCACATTGATTAGTCGACTAATACTTTGTATAGTCGACTAGACAGAGAGTTAGGGTTCCGAATCTTGTCAGAGTAGTCAACTAGTATTTGGGCCTAGTACCCTAGCCTAGTCAACTAATACAAAGTATTAGTCAACTAATGCATGTGATTTTCTTCCTTCTGCATGTTTCCATATTGACTGCAACACATCGACGCCACAATGATCAACAATACCACGCCGCTCATCTCCAGCACTTAATCCACCGCCGATCTCACCGCTAGCAGGATCGACAAGCCCCGACGACACTCAAATCGAAAAGACTTCACCGATCTTTGCAGCCGCCTCCTCGCTTTTGTTTGCCTCCATCGTGTTCTGCCTTCAGATCTCCCTGCATCGTCGTCTGCCTTTAGATCTCGCTGACGATCTGAGCTCCTCGCAAATGATTACTGCTGCCACAGCCACCCGACCTCTCCTCTCCCTCGTCCACTCGACGAGACCACACTGATGACAACAACTAGACCTCCACTTATTGCCTTCATCGCCGCGTCCTGCCGCCAATCGCCGCCTTTGCCGCCCTCGCTAGAGTTCATCGCTGTCATATCTCGCTCTTCATTGCGTCGCGTCCATGCGAGATCGAGTGGGAACTGCCGTTGGGTTTAAAATCAGGTCCGACCCAATAGTGACCTGACTCGACCTGCTAAGTTGCGCCGTCCAGAGCTGATCAAGCCGACCTTTCGCTAACGTCATTGGCTTGCCTAGCCGACTCGAGCCACACGAGCCGAGTCGACCTGAGTTGACTCAACCTGACTCGGTCTAACTCAATTCAGTTATTGCAGAAGCTGTTTTGAGCCCTTATCAAACCCAATTCGAGCCGTTCTTAAGTTGTCTTCTTCTAGTCACATTCAGCCTGTGTTGCAGTATTCTAGAGCTTCCCTGCAAGAATTCTAGTCATTTGTTATGGAGAATTGTCTAAAGACTCTCACGGCTTGAACGTAAACTACTCATCTCCTCAGGTGATATCATAACATGATCTAATTTTTAATTGTTTATTTCTTTCAAACTTTAGTAGTATGCACTTATTTGTAGTTTGTTATGAATAATTGTTGGTGTTTATTGATCTAATTTGACTATTGCTAAAATTCATCACTTTGTATTACATTTCCTTGCATATAGAGATAAAGCTCTTAGGATTGTAATTTTCATCATTTAGTGCATGCATTTAGTTGTGTTTGAGTCTAGAAACTTTGCATAATCATCCATGTGTTTGTATTCTTCGCATTGCAGTCTGTCCTAAGTTAAGTTGTAAATATGTCTGAGTTTAGCGTGAGATTTTAGTTGCGTCCCTTAGAGTCACGAAATACAGATTCAAACAGCATACTAGAGAGAATAATTATGATTGGCGTGAGTCACAAAACACACAACCTCGCACTAGAGAGTGTAATTATCATGATTGGTGTGAGTCACGAAACACAGAATCACGTCGCACAATAAAGCGTAATTATTATGATAGGCATGTTGTTAAGAGAGAGAAGGTCCAAAGAGAAAGCAGTGTAGTGCCTCCCGATTTTTATGATACACATGATCCTTGTGAATTTTGTAATTAGATAGCGCATCTGGACTATTATTTTGATTTGTATGAACTTTTTGAAATGTGTAGAGTTTGATTTGCTACGCATAACTTAAGATCTTTAGCTCTAAATTATTAGACTATCTTAGAAAGACAATTAGAGATAATATACTCCAGACCTATAGAGACATGGTTGAATGAAGAAAAAGCTTAAGGAAAAACTTATTTCCTCTAGATCTTGAGTTTTAAAAAAGTTGTTTTATCTGTGTTAGGGAGAGCCGAGTATAAGCTTATTTGAGGAGTTTGTATTTGAATGTGGCTTTAAGATACATTATTTTCCTACTATATATATGTTTTATAAGAGATTGAGACCTGATTTCAAAAGATAGCTGATCTTATCTGTCAAAGAGATGTTTCTTTTGACTTTAGAGCTGAAATTGTCCACTTTCAAGATCAGAAGCGGTGTCATACATGTAAGAGATATGAACACTACACGAGTTTCCCTCGATTAAATGTTCTAAATGTGGAGAATTTGAACATTATGATTATCAGGTGCCCCTCGAAGAGTCAACATACTGATAATATGCACATTGATGACATTGATAATTTGAGGATTATTCAGAATGTCCACATTCCTTCTAAGGTTACTAGTGACGTTGATAGTTTAATAAAGTCTAGTACACCCACACTCGGGGAAACCCCTCTTCATGATGAGAGTATTAGTGATGTTCAGAATACATTAGTTGAGTCTAGTATACTCATACCTAATGATATCGATGTTTCGGAGGATGATACTAGTGATCTTGAGCATGTGCAAGTGAAGTCTAATATGCTTTACAGATTGCTAGGTATTCACTTGCCTTACCTATGATAGAGGTTGGAATTGAGCCTGAGACAGTTGATATTAGCATCGTTACATCTGATAAGTTATCTGAGTTCTCTCGTGTAGATTGTGATTATATGGTTGCTCCTAACTTTTTCACTTCTAGTGAGTCAATGAAATTCTTTACTATGATTCGTCATGTTACTACTATCATTCTTTCTTTTAGTAAACATGTAGAGTTATTTTTTGACTTTTGTCATATTTCTGTTGGTCCCAGTGATGTTATATCGTTAGCGGTATCTGATGTAGTCCTCCTAGGAAATTCATATATCTCTTTGTCCTATCTTTAGAATTTTTACCTAGTGAGTTTGTTGCATTGTATTTGCCTGAAGTGCATGATGAGACCCATAAACAAATAATTTTTTGCATTAATAATTATAATTGATGTCTATTTACATAGTATTTTGTAGGAATGTCCAGTTAAAATATAGTAATGGTTATGATTCACTCTGAGAGGTTTTCGTCCCGGAACTATGAGTCAGCTGCTCTCTCAATGTACATGTCCTATTAGAGTCATGAAAATGATTACTTTTATTACTGATGAGTTAGATTTTTCATGGGATCATGGTATCAATTCGGTTTTCAGTGGAGCAGATTCGACTCTTTTTGTTACATGTGTCTTTTCAAATCTACTATCAATTGCAGCTGATCCATCACAGAGGGCAATCCCACCTCCATCGTCATGTTGTGGACTTGATGCACGACCGACGTTTCCCCGACTACCACCATGTCCGATTGAGATGTTTCATGTGGGGAGCCCACACTCGACAAGGTGGAGTTTTTTCCACCTCGGGGGAAATAATGAGGACATCACGTGCTGCATTCATCCATTTAATTCTAATTTATTTTTGCTTTATTTTATTTTATTTTAGTTGTTTTCTCTTTCTTTGTTTACTACCACATCGGTTATATTCTGAAACTAAACTTTTGTAAAGCTTATAAATAGGCCCCAGACTTCTCTTATTGGGGGTAAATGAATGAATGAAAATTTTTCTGACCTTTGAATTCTTGAGATAGGGGTGTGAAGCCTATGGTGTAAGGGGTGTGAAGCCCAAAATTTATCCGGTTCTCATCTCTTTTTTTCTCAATTCTTAATTTCTCTGATGGGGACATCTCTCCAGGATTGCGATTCTACACCAGGAGGCGTTGTCGTACTCTTCCAGTTTGGTACGATTAGAGCTGAGGAATTCAAGCTACATTACTTTTTCCCTTTTATTATAATTTTTATTTGGTTATTTCTTTTAGTCCCATATCGTTGTCATGGGATATCTTTGTTGGTGTAGGCTTATTTAAGGTCAAGACTGGTATTATTATTTTCAATTTTGAAATGAATTAAAATTACTTTTAAAGCTTTGTAGCCGGTGTGCTTTGGGTGAGAAATCCTAGGGAGAGATTCCTAAACCCTATCTTGTAAGATAAACCCTAGGTTGAGATTTCCTAGAGTTGGTTCCCCATCATCTTAGTATCAGAGCAAAATCCTGCTCTTTTTACTTCTTCCACAAAATCCTATCTTCCACAAAATCCTTTTTTCTCCACCAAAACTTTCACAAATTCTTAAAACCCTAGTTCTTGAAAATAAAAAAAATGAAAAGAAATACAAAAACCTAGATCTGAAAAAAAGAATTTTTTTTGGATTATTGCTCCTTGAACAGTAATCACCCAATTACTGTTCACGTAAACAGTAAACCCCGATTACTGTTCACATGAACATTAAACTCAATTAGTGTAAATCTCCCCCCAAAACTCAAAGCTCGCCCATTCGAAGTCCGTTTTGAGCTCTGTTTGAAGCGTTGGGTTTCTGACAGAGTCTCAGAGCGATTAGATAGATTTTCGCAGCATTCAAGCAGTAGAGGCGACCTCCACAATCCCTGTTTGGTGCTGCTATAAGTCCTGTAGCAATCCAACAGCTCGGGACCCGTTTCCAGTCTGATTTGGGTCCAGTTCGAGCCTTTGAGATTCTTGGGTAATTTTTGAGTTTATGCACTGAAATTTTCCTTATGGGATTTTATTTTTGTGGTCAATATATTCATACTAATGGTGATCCAAAAGAAGTTGAATGGAAAATGTATGCGGCTGTCTCGACTTTTCGTGGTTTTTATGATCTTTACGGTTATGAAAACTGGGAGAGCAATCTTGAAACTTTCTTCAATTATTTTTCTCTAACATCTGAGCAAAAGTGCCTATATGCTCGAATGAAGTTGTTGGGAGAGCCATATTATAGGGTAGAGAACAGTCATAAGTTATGTCGATATTAGTTTCTCTTGCAAGACTTTCTTCGTGCTCGTTATGCTCCACCCATTTATTTATCTGAGTCAGACTATAAAGAGCCCAATGTTGAGCAAGAGCCCGAGAGCCGGTCAATTACAGATCTTTGCACTAAGATTCGGGTGGCCCTAGAAAAACTTGTAGCAAGTCAGGCTGCAAAGAGGGACACAGATCCAGAGCCTCAGCCCTTGTCGAGCCTGATGTTCTCGAGGAGCCAGAGTCAGAAGTTGTTGCTGAGTTGGAGCATGAGCCAGAACAAGATAATGCAGCTAAGTTAGAGCTAGAGCCAGAGCCAGTAGTTGTTGATGAGCCTGAACCAAAGCCAAAGATAGAAGAGCCTCTTGTAAAGAACTCAGTAGATCTATCAGCGGAGTTTGTCATGGAGCTAATGATATCCACACCAGCTATGAGGGTTCCAATATTTCAAAGATCGCTTGACATGTACTATCTATTGCAGATCTTCCTACAGGAGACAGAGTCACAGGAGGTCAGACTATTCATAGTGCGAAGTACAGTTGATTCAGTTCTCATCCTGGAAAATGCGCCTCTTTCTGTTACCTGCGCATTGCTTGAGTTGTCATCCTTATAGCAAATCTGTCACAAAAGTCAGTCCCACCCACACCGCCTTGGTTCAGCCATGATGCACATCTGTTGGGTCCACGACCATCACCATGGCCCAATTAAGAGTTGAGATCTGCACTCGACAGGGTCGAGTTTTCCCCAACCCCGGGGGAATGATGGGGACATCTAGTAGGATTTGTTTAATTTAGTTGTTGGCTTATCTTATCTTATTGTAGTTTGTTTTAGTTGGTTATTATTGTTAGTTAGTTTTATCCCACATCGATTGTGGTGGGAGTTATTTTTTGTAGGCCTATATAAGGCTGAGATTACTATTATTTTCTTTAGTTAATGATTGATAAGGAAAATTGTTGTTTGAGCATTTTGAGTAACCTGTGTGCTTTGGGTGAGAAAGCCTAGGGAGAGATTCCCAAACCCTATCTTGTGAGATAAACCCTACGTTGAGATTTTCTACAGTTCGTCCCACATCATTCTCCTTTTCTATTTCTTTTTTAAAACCCTAATTTCTTTTCTATCTAAATTGAAGGTGCTTGTGATCCAATGGTATTACATCAGGAAGGGTTTTGTTATTTTGTATTTTCTGTTTAATGCTTCTTTTTTGCAGGGAACAATTTCATGAAATTAACAATGAGATAACTAGTTTCAATGTTCCTTAAAGAATATTTTAATTTGCAGGAACTGGGAGCTGGAGCTGAACTTTTCGACGTCTGGTAATCTGGAGAGAAGAAACTGAGGTATGATTAGTGGCGTAGCCAGGATTTCAAAGTTGGGGGGGCATAAAATAACATGCAATAATATCAAAATTGTAAGGATATTTAATACTAAATAATAATGATTTTATTTCTAAAATACTAGTAGAAAGGAAGGGGTCTCAAACTTGAAATCTCTCAACCAATATTCTATTACATAAAAGTGATTGTTACAGTATGAAACTGCACATCCAACTCCAAAAGTACATCTTGCAAATCAAACTCCTTACATATTAAAGAAAACAAAATCCAATCACCTAAAACAAAAGTGAAATAAACTAACGATAATACCTTACAAACTGCCTCGACGCTTTGACATATTTTGAAACCGTTCCATGATTACATCATTACTAATAGTATCAAATACATCAGATTCGATATATGTTACCAAACAATCATTCGTCCACTGATCTCCCATGCGGTTGCGCAGTTTAGATTTCACAATATTCATAGCAGAAAATACTCTCTCAACATTTGCAGTTGCCACAGGTAAAATCAATGCAAACTTCACAAGTTTATAGACAAAATGATATACCACATCTTTTTTCATCTCTACCATCTTCAGTGCAAGACCTGCAATCCCTTTTAGTTCCAGAAATTCACTTTTTGATCGCATATCATGAATGAATGTATCAAGTTGATCATCAAGAGCCATGATCTCAGTTGTTGAGAAATCATTAGGATAAAACTCAGCAAGACGAAGTAACTTCTCCTTATTAAATGCAGCAAAAGAATTACTAGGATTTAAGCATGCTACACAAAGAAGTAACTCAGTGTTCGCCTCAGTAAAGCGATTGTTTAGCTCTTGAACCTGCAAATCTATAACTGCATAAAATAAGTCACACCGATAATGATACATGTTGGTAAAGTTCTGAGCATTGCGGCGTGATCTCCCTGTGGGTATAAACATATCATCCATGTTAGGGACCTCGATATCATGTTTGACACAGAATGAAGAAACAAGCTCAAGGAAAGAATCCCATCCATCATCTCTCATTTGTTGAAATCGTTGTTTGGTTATTTTAACAAGATCCATGGCGTTCACAATATCTTGATCTTTTCTTTGAAGCGCCAAAGATAACTCATTGGTGATCCCCAACACAATTTTCATCAAATGAATAGAAAATGCAAACTCAAAAGTTCGCATCATTTGTAGAATCATCACAGCTTCTCCTCTCTTTTCAGCGCATGATGTTTTCTCTATACTCTCAAGAGCTACAATCACAGGAGTGTATAAAACAATCAAGTTTAGCATTGCATAATAATGAGAGCTCCAACGCGTATCACCAGCACGTTTAAGCCCCATTTCCTGGTTCAAACCTCTCCCAGTACTGAGTTCACCACTTTCAAGTCCTTTCAGAATCTCATTAGCTTGTGCTTCCCGGAGAATGTCACGACGTTTGGCAGAAGCCCCAACAATATTGCAAATATTTGCAACAACTGTGAACACCACATCAATCTTAGAATTATTTTTAGCAACAGCTACTAATGCCAACTGAAGCTGATGTGCAAAACAATGAACATAAAAGGCAGATTTGTTTTCATTCAAGATAAGAGCTCTGAGTCCATTGAATTGACCCCTCATGTTACTTGCCCCATCATAGCCTTGTCCTCGTAATTTTGAGATGCTTAATCCATGTGTAGCAAACATAGCATCAATTGCTTGCTTCAAGGTTGTGGCACTAGTGTCATAAACATGTAAGATTTCCAGAAAACGCTCAATCACATGGCCTTTTTTATCCACATAACGTAATACAACTGCCATCTGCTCCTTTGTTGATACATCTCGGGATTCATCAACCAAAATGGCAAAATATTCATTCTTTATGTCATTTACAATAGCATTTCTGGTCTCTGTTGCAGCCGCACACACAATATCCTTCTGAATATCAGGAGATGTCATCTTCTGATTCTCTGGAGCATTTTGCAAAACAACTTTTTCTATCTCCTCACAGTTCTTTGCAAGAACTTGCAAAAGTTCTAAAAAATTACCTCGGTTTCTAGAATTGCAAGATTCATCATGTCCACGAAAAGCTAATCCTTGCCGCAAAAGATACCGAATAGAATCGATCGAGGCATTCAACTGAGTCCGATATTGAACTCGAGCAAGTTGTGAAGTCTTTAAGATTACACTATCAATGTGTTGATCTTGTCGTAGCAAGTTCTCACACTTCTCCACTGCTAGATTGTGAGAACTGTTAGGGCCTCCAACATGAGCTTTCAATTTCGCTGTTGCATGAGCCCAGTTTCTGAATCCTTCAACAATAAATGCATCTCCACCATATTGCTCATGTTGACCTTTGAAAAGATAGCAACATAAACAAAATGCTGCATCTTTTTTGACACTATACTCTAACCAATTCGGATACATGTCAAACCATTTTGGATTGAATCGACGGTATTTATTGTTAAATAAAGTTTGAGGGTAGTCATCTTTACCCATACAAGGCTGACAAGGACCTTTCTGTAAATATGCTCTTCTTTTCCTATCTTGCTCTTTAGGAGAAATGCCTTTATCATATATTACTTTTCTTAATCCAGGATCCGCTGAAAGTTCTTCTAAATTAGTCTCAATGCGTCTCTGTTTTAACGAAGGTTCAGATTCTTTGTCAATTGTTGAAGTGTTTGGGCACTTGGGCGCAAGTTGATTAAGACTTTCTCCCGTACTTGAACTTTCACTTGGTTTTGATTTTCTTATAAGAAATTTGTCCATTCCTACAAACATATCATATGTGTTCTCAATTTCATGGTTGTTATCTTATAATCCAAACATAAGCATAATGAAAATATGAAATTTGCTATTGATAATCAATTCAATAACTTCAAGAAATAAAAAACACTTCAATTAGAAGCATGGTACTTACTGTAAACTGTGTCTATAAATGGTAGACTCTTCTCCGCCTCCTAAAAGGAGATCCCTCTGCAAATAAAGTATGCAATGCAACATCAGTTTTAAAATTCCGTAGACATTATCAAAGAGTAGTCGACTATACTAAAGCTTTGACTTGTTCACTTCTTCAGCAAAATAATATACAACTTGCTCTTTAACCATATTGAAAATTCTATTCAATTAGTTGAAACTGAAAGTATTCAAAAAAAAAAATTAATGTGACAATTAGATGACATAAATTGTTATGGATGCCACCGTGTTTGAGACATTAGAATCTGAAAGTATCTTATACCCACTGCTTGAAAATTAGGGCAAGCCATCTACCTGCATCCTACCAGCAAGTTTTGTTCTTGTGTAATTTAACTAAAGAACCCTTGAAACTCTCCTCTCAGCTTCTTTTTTACCCCTTAAAAGGTACCTAATTTCTCTCCTAAGTTCCTCATATGAGTCCTATCAGAAAAAAAATAGCTTTGGAGTTCCAAAGCTGGAAGCCTGGAAAATGGAAAGAAATTTTTTAAAAAAATTTGCACTCACAACAGAGATCAATCCAATGCCATCACCTAACCGTATTAACCCAACATCTCTTTGATGATTTTTTTTTAAAACTCGCTTCGACTCTACAGCGCATCAGATCTGAACTCACTCATACCTATCGTGTCAGCTTGAGCTAAACCCCGTAAATTTTGAGTATTTACTACAGCAATTATCAGAATTTCCACATGACAGAAACTCAAAAGTAAGCAAATACTCAGTTTTCTAATAACATAAAAAGAACAAATTGAGAGAATGAAAATTTTTACCTTAATTGGAGATTTGGGGATTTAGGGGAAGAACTTCGAGTCTTCCACCAATGCAAAAGCCACGAGTGAGATCAGAAACCCTAGCCCTGGAGCCTGGATTTCAATTTTTAAGCGAGAACGAGCGGTGAGACTGGAACCTGGATTTCAATTTTCAAGCGAGAACGAGTGGGGAGAGCAAAAAATAGGAGAGGCTTTTAGGCTTCTCATCTAAGGGAAATTTTTTTTTTTTTTTTTTGTGCCGCAGTGCCCGAGCATCTAAGGGAAATTTTTTTTTTTTTTTTTGTGCCGCAGTGCCCTAGTTAATAATAGGGGCGGCTTATTTTTTGGCGGGCCCGGGGGGGCACGTGCCACCCTGTGCCTCCCCCTGGCTCCGCCCCTGGTCTCAAACTTGAAATCTCTCAACCAATATTCTATTACATAAAAGTGATTGTTACAGTATGAAACTGCACATCCAACTCCAAAAGTACATCTTGCAAATCAAACTCCTTACATATTAAAGAAAACAAAATCCAATCACCTAAAACAAAAGTGAAATAAACTAACGATAATACCTTACAAACTGCCTCGACGCTTTGACATATTTTGAAACCGTTCCATGATTACATCATTACTAATAGTATCAAATACATCAGATTCGATATATGTTACCAAACAATCATTCGTCCACTGATCTCCCATGCGGTTGCGCAGTTTAGATTTCACAATATTCATAGCAGAAAATACTCTCTCAACATTTGCAGTTGCCACAGGTAAAATCAATGCAAACTTCACAAGTTTATAGACAAAATGATATACCACATCTTTTTTCATCTCTACCATCTTCAGTGCAAGACCTGCAATCCCTTTTAGTTCCAGAAATTCACTTTTTGATCGCATATCATGAATGAATGTATCAAGTTGATCATCAAGAGCCATGATCTCAGTTGTTGAGAAATCATTAGGATAAAACTCAGCAAGACGAAGTAACTTCTCCTTATTAAATGCAGCAAAAGAATTACTAGGATTTAAGCATGCTACACAAAGAAGTAACTCAGTGTTCGCCTCAGTAAAGCGATTGTTTAGCTCTTGAACCTGCAAATCTATAACTGCATAAAATAAGTCACACCGATAATGATACATGTTGGTAAAGTTCTGAGCATTGCGGCGTGATCTCCCTGTGGGTATAAACATATCATCCATGTTAGGGACCTCGATATCATGTTTGACACAGAATGAAGAAACAAGCTCAAGGAAAGAATCCCATCCATCATCTCTCATTTGTTGAAATCGTTGTTTGGTTATTTTAACAAGATCCATGGCGTTCACAATATCTTGATCTTTTCTTTGAAGCGCCAAAGATAACTCATTGGTGATCCCCAACACAATTTTCATCAAATGAATAGAAAATGCAAACTCAAAAGTTCGCATCATTTGTAGAATCATCACAGCTTCTCCTCTCTTTTCAGCGCATGATGTTTTCTCTATACTCTCAAGAGCTACAATCACAGGAGTGTATAAAACAATCAAGTTTAGCATTGCATAATAATGAGAGCTCCAACGCGTATCACCAGCACGTTTAAGCCCCATTTCCTGGTTCAAACCTCTCCCAGTACTGAGTTCACCACTTTCAAGTCCTTTCAGAATCTCATTAGCTTGTGCTTCCCGGAGAATGTCACGACGTTTGGCAGAAGCCCCAACAATATTGCAAATATTTGCAACAACTGTGAACACCACATCAATCTTAGAATTATTTTTAGCAACAGCTACTAATGCCAACTGAAGCTGATGTGCAAAACAATGAACATAAAAGGCAGATTTGTTTTCATTCAAGATAAGAGCTCTGAGTCCATTGAATTGACCCCTCATGTTACTTGCCCCATCATAGCCTTGTCCTCGTAATTTTGAGATGCTTAATCCATGTGTAGCAAACATAGCATCAATTGCTTGCTTCAAGGTTGTGGCACTAGTGTCATAAACATGTAAGATTTTCAGAAAACGCTCAATCACATGGCCTTTTTTATCCACATAACGTAATACAACTGCCATCTGCTCCTTTGTTGATACATCTCGGGATTCATCAACCAAAATGGCAAAATATTCATTCTTTATGTCATTTACAATAGCATTTCTGGTCTCTGTTGCAGCCGCACACACAATATCCTTCTGAATATCAGGAGATGTCATCTTCTGATTCTCTGGAGCATTTTGCAAAACAACTTTTTCTATCTCCTCACAGTTCTTTGCAAGAACTTGCAAAAGTTCTAAAAAATTACCTCGGTTTCTAGAATTGCAAGATTCATCATGTCCACGAAAAGCTAATCCTTGCCGCAAAAGATACCGAATAGAATCGATCGAGGCATTCAACTGAGTCCGATATTGAACTCGAGCAAGTTGTGAAGTCTTTAAGATTACACTATCAATGTGTTGATCTTGTCGTAGCAAGTTCTCACACTTCTCCACTGCTAGATTGTGAGAACTGTTAGGGCCTCCAACATGAGCTTTCAATTTCGCTGTTGCATGAGCCCAGTTTCTGAATCCTTCAACAATAAATGCATCTCCACCATATTGCTCATGTTGACCTTTGAAAAGATAGCAACATAAACAAAATGCTGCATCTTTTTTGACACTATACTCTAACCAATTCGGATACATGTCAAACCATTTTGGATTGAATCGACGGTATTTATTGTTAAATAAAGTTTGAGGGTAGTCATCTTTACCCATACAAGGCTGACAAGGACCTTTCTGTAAATATGCTCTTCTTTTCCTATCTTGCTCTTTAGGAGAAATGCCTTTATCATATATTACTTTTCTTAATCCAGGATCCGCTGAAAGTTCTTCTAAATTAGTCTCAATGCGTCTCTGTTTTAACGAAGGTTCAGATTCTTTGTCAATTGTTGAAGTGTTTGGGCACTTGGGCGCAAGTTGATTAAGACTTTCTCCCGTACTTGAACTTTCACTTGGTTTTGATTTTCTTATAAGAAATTTGTCCATTCCTACAAACATATCATATGTGTTCTCAATTTCATGGTTGTTATCTTATAATCCAAATATAAGCATAATGAAAATATGAAATTTGCTATTGATAATCAATTCAATAACTTCAAGAAATAAAAAACACTTCAATTAGAAGCATGGTACTTACTGTAAACTGTGTCTATAAATGGTAGACTCTTCTCCGCCTCCTAAAAGGAGATCCCTCTGCAAATAAAGTATGCAATGCAACATCAGTTTTAAAATTCCGTAGACATTATCAAAGAGTAGTCGACTATACTAAAGCTTTGACTTGTTCACTTCTTCAGCAAAATAATATACAACTTGCTCTTTAACCATATTGAAAATTCTATTCAATTAGTTGAAACTGAAAGTATTCAAAAAAAAAAAATTAATGTGACAATTAGATGACATAAATTGTTATGGATGCCACCGTGTTTGAGACATTAGAATCTGAAAGTATCTTATACCCACTGCTTGAAAATTAGGGCAAGCCATCTACCTGCATCCTACCAGCAAGTTTTGTTCTTGTGTAATTTAACTAAAGAACCCTTGAAACTCTCCTCTCAGCTTCTTTTTTACCCCTTAAAAGGTACCTAATTTCTCTCCTAAGTTCCTCATATGAGTCCTATCAGAAAAAAAATAGCTTTGGAGTTCCAAAGCTGGAAGCCTGGAAAATGGAAAGAAATTTTTTAAAAAAAATTTGCACTCACAACAGAGATCAATCCAATGCCATCACCTAACCGTATTAACCCAACATCTCTTTGATGATTTTTTTTTAAAACTCGCTTCGACTCTACAGCGCATCAGATCTGAACTCACTCATACCTATCGTGTCAGCTTGAGCTAAACCCCGTAAATTTTGAGTATTTACTACAGCAATTATCAGAATTTCCACATGACAGAAACTCAAAAGTAAGCAAATACTCAGTTTTCTAATAACATAAAAAGAACAAATTGAGAGAATGAAAATTTTTACCTTAATTGGAGATTTGGGGATTTAGGGGAAGAACTTCGAGTCTTCCACCAATGCAAAAGCCACGAGTGAGATCAGAAACCCTAGCCTTGGAGCCTGGATTTCAATTTTTAAGCGAGAACGAGCGGTGAGACTGGAACCTGGATTTCAATTTTCAAGCGAGAACGAGTGGGGAGAGCAAAAAATAGGAGAGGCTTTTAGGCTTCTCATCTAAGGGAAATTTTTTTTTTTTTTTTTGTGCCGCAGTGCCCTAGTTAATAATAGGGGCGGCTTATTTTTTGGCGGGCCCGGGGGGCACGTGCCACCCTGTGCCTCCCCCTGGCTCCGCCCCTGCTCACAGAAGACGGCTTCGGTTTCCTATGCAAGTGTAAGCCCTAAAGCTAATCACTCTCTTCAATTCATTCCTCGAATTCCCAATTCCATTGACATTTTCTTCCTTCTGCAGGTTTCATCCCATTTCTGCACAAGGTTGGCCTCACCTTCCACCTGTACCTCAGAAAGACATACGCCACCCAAATCAAGCTCGTCAAGAAGTTTTTGGTCGTGCCAACGAGCCTTAAGTCGGCAGGGGGCGCTTGATGCCCTAGGTACGTGTTTCTGATTCCATGGTTTGATTGGTACAATATATATATATATATATATATATATATATATATATATATATATATATATATATATATATATATATATATATAGAGAGAGAGAGAGAGAGAGAGAGGTTACTGTACCTCAGCCGGGAGGCTGAGAGAGTTCTCTCAGCCGGCGGACGTGGCAAAATCACCGCCCCACATCTGTCATCAATTTTGGCGGACAATCCTTGAAAAATCCCGCCCAATTTAATGTCAGTCACCTCAACATTGTAGTTTCCGAAAATACCCTCCCTCACAACTTTCTACCTTATGTAAAAAAGTTGGCTTTCAAAAAATTTACAGCTCTAAAATTTCAACCGGCGATTCTGATTCAAAATAGTTATTCTCTTTCACAAATTTGATCCTTTTTTTACGAAATATATTTGCAACTGATGGCGCCTAAGAAATCATCTGTGGAAAAAGATACTACAAAAAATGATATTTTCAAAAAATTTTAGCGTTTGTGTATTTTAATAGTTTTAAATTTTTTCCAGATTTATTTCCGAGGTCACATTTTTTTATTTTTTTTTAAATCTTAGAACCATGGTCGCAGTTATGAAAGAGATTTTGGAATCATCCGTGGAAAAAGGTCCTATTTTTTTCTAATTTTTTTGTATTTCCTTCTATTTTTACTATGTCGCAGTATTTTCGAAAAATTGATGTGCATACACTGCATGCGACCTCGGTCGAAGTTGATAAAATTATAGTTTCAGATTTGTGCGACTTTGGTTTTTTTTTCGAAAGGACCTTTCCTTGTAGCCGAATGCGACGTTGGTCGCAGTGTATGAAACTTACTTTTTTTTTCTTACATACTGACGACATGGTGTCACAATTGTTTAAATATGAGTTGTCGTCTCTTGCGACCAAGGTCGCAGTGTATTTAACGTCATTTGTTTTATCATACTTGGGTCTGTAAGATCACCTAGAGGGGGGGTGAATAGGTGATGGCTAATCTAATGGTCACTTATGAACAAATAATGCGAAATTTAAAACTAAGATGACCAAATTAAACTTCTTTTAATTAAACACTTATGTATAACACAAGAGTGTTGCCGAATTCCCCTTGCGAGGCTCTGGACAAACTCCTCTAGATTCCCCTTGAATGGGTTGAGGTGCCGCGTTGGCTCTCTTGGTTGAATACAAGTGTTAGACAATCAATCCCAAGCAATTATATAACAATTAAGCACAAGGGTATATCAAGCATATAAAGATAGACAATAATTGAATGCAAGATATAAAAGAGACAAAGAGAGAGAGAGAGAGAGAGATAGAGTGAGCAATCGCAAACACAAAGGGTTTGTTTCGAGGTTCGAGCACACTTGCTCTACATCCCCGCCTTTGACACACGAAGGATTTCCACTATGCACGATCCAACCGGATCTCTCCTTGGTGCCGCAACACCTACAAGCCCTCGGACTCCCAAGTCCCTTACACACACAAGTCCACCGACTCGCCGAGGCCGCACCTCGCACTACAAGAGTTCACACCCGAACTCCACACCACAACGAGCACACTTGCCCGTCTCCTCAAAGAACAAGATGAAATCTTGGTGATCTAAACACTTGATCACCTACAAAACTCTCACTACAACACCTATAGGATGAATAGCTCAATGGATGCTCAAGTGTTTGTGTGAGAAAGTAAGGAAAGAACTTTGATGGAAAACTCAAGAAATCACAATAACCACTCTTATAAAATCTTCCCTTTTAATTGGAAGTATTAGCTCACTATTTTTGTGGAGAAAAACCTCTGGAATGAATATGAGAAAACAGGCTCTAAGGTCTCCAAAAATCTTGGCTCAAAATAATGACAAAACCCCCTTTTATAGAGGCCAGAAAAATCTGTCCGTTGGGCTCTGTCAGAGCTTCCGGTCGACCGGTCCGGTCGACCGGCAACGGTCAAAAATCCGACCGTTGCAGCCTCCGGTCGACCGTCCCGGTCGACCGCGCAACTGGAGAAGAGAGTAAACTCTCTGTCGGTCGACCGGCCCGGTCGACCGAGATTTCCTGAGAGCAAAGCTCTCTGAAGCGGTCGACCGGCACGGTCGACCGTTCTCCAGTGCACACAGGCGTGCACGTCTGTGCACGTCCGGTCGACCGACCCGGTCGACCGGCCACTGTCAGTTCTGAAAAATCAGAACTGCCAGAACCTGAAAAATTGGGATTAAAGATAGGTCTTTTTGGCTTAAAAAAATCCCATAAATACTTAGAAATTCTACAAAAATAGTTTTATGATATAGAAACATGCTTGCACAAAATCAAGGCATGTTATTAAAGATTTGACTATTTTTGTAACTTGGAAATATTGGCTCATAATAAAAACTGTTTTTCTAAATCAACATGTATTTCCAAATTTTCATCAAATACAAAAACAAGATATACTTTAAGGCATAGTGTGTATGGATATGATCCACTACACAATCAAGATGAAATATCTAGTTTTTGACATAAAGCACTAAACTTGGTTTTGAAATATCAACATGTTTTTTCAAACTTTCATCAAATACAAAAACAAGATATACTTTAAAGCATAGTGTGCATGGATATGATCCACTACACAATCAAGATGAAATATCTAGTTTTTGACATAAAGCACTAAACATGGTTTTGGATATAAGATATGTAAACTTGAAATACCAAGAACCAAATAGAATTTTGTCACAATGAAAATCTTTTCTTAACAAGAAAATCTTTTATGAAATGAAAATTCTATCAAGAGTGTGTGTGTGATATGACTTGAGCAATCCACCAACTATTCTATCCTTTACATTTTATCTAAAACAAATAAAAATTTTATACCTAGACACAAGTCTTCAACTTCTTGAAGTCTTCACTTGAAGGCTTCTCATCTTCTTGACTTGGTCCAAATGCAATCCACCGAGCTCATCTCTAGATGTGTTCTTGATGCATAGGCTCGTGAATCGACGGTGCTAGCTTCCAACTTGACATTTTATCCTTTGTTGAAGCTCCACACCTACTAAGATCTTGATAAGGAATCTGTCACTAATTAAACATAAGATCATTAGTAAACATAACTTCATGAGTTGATCATCATCAAAACTAGAGTGATAGGCCTTTGGGCCAACAATCTCCCCCTTTTTGATGATGACAAAACTCATGACGTTATATATGCATGGATTAAAGTAAAGCTTCAAAGAAGCTCCCCCTTAACTCATGCATATCAAATAAGCAATAGATATTCAATGAAGCACATAAATATGTATGCAAATGAATGCATGTAAAACAAAACAAATCTTTTATTTCTTGTGATGCATGAGTAAAAAAACACAAGTCAAAATCATCTCAAAATCTTTCTCTCCCTTAAGTAAGGAACAAATACTTCTCCCCCTTAAGGAAATCATGCATATAACTCAAATACTTCTCCCCCTTTTTGTCAATCATCAACAAAGGGTTCAAAGTTCAAATCATCAAACAAATTTTCTCCCCCTTTTTGTCAAAAATAAGGAAATCAAGGAGGGTAAAATCAAATCAATCAATAAGATTTATATGCGATATACATTCATGAAGAGGAAGACGCTAAGTTAACTTCCCTACACATATGCATTACATGAAGAAGGGATGACAAGCCCTAACTCACATAACACATATTATGTAATGCATAAGAGGAGATGTGAAGCTCCCCCTACACACGTGTACCATATAAAGAAGAGATGTTAAGCTCCTCAATACACAATACACTCAATATGAATCTATATGTAAGAGAGATGTTAAGCTCTCCTTGCATATAGGCAATAAGTTCATATCAAATATTTTTTTTTTTAAAAAAATCTTGATAAGCAAACATATAGTATAATATACGTGTGTAAATCAAGCACAAAAGATCACATATATGTATGAAAAGATAATATCAATTGAAGTAGATGCATACATACATGAAAGAACAAAATATGAGTATATACAACATGAATCAAATTGATACCAATTGAAAATATCTAATGATACCAATTGAAAATTAAGCTTAAGTGTATATATCATAAAATCTACCACATGAAGAATTCGAACTAGTTAAATGTAGGTGTTTAACCACTAGTACGGAATCCTTCAATCAAGGAATAAGTCAAAGGTTTTTCATGAAATATCAATGAAACACAAGGCACTAAAAGGCACTCTATCCATAAAGTCCATATCAAAAAGAAGTGAGTGTGATAGTGTTATGTGGAACATGGTATCATGAAAAGTAGCAATAAAACTCAATATTCCTTAAAATTTTGAAATCATGAAATCCATCACAAAAATTTTATTGAAAAATTACAAAATTTTTATTAAAAACAAAAATTTATATTTCAAGATATATGTATGTTTTGACAAGACATTAAGTATACATACATATCCTTAAAACACATTTGAGTCTATATATAGATTTGCATGAAAGGCGAATGACTCAAGAAGTATCCATGTATATCTTAATGTTTTGGCAAGACAAACATATACATGAAATGAAAGCACATGTTCATAGCATAAATCCAAAATGGGAATACAAGTTTAAAATGTAATAATCATCAAAACTTAGGCTATGATACCACACACCTAATGGGCACAAATAAGCATTCAAACCCAATCATATATAGATTTATTTGTGATCCTTAATGTGTATAAGTATAAATCCAAGTGTTGACAAATGCTAACATTTAAACTAATATTCAAATCATGAAGCATCAAATAAATTTTGAAAATACTAAAGAATTTATCCATATGATTACAAATAGGATCATGTGAATCAATTTGAAGAATAGATAACTAGTATAAATGGATTTTTGACAAACTAGTTAAAGATCCTTCAAAAATACAAAGTCAAATGTTTTCCATGAATAATACTAAATACATAAAAGTTCAAGCACTCATAGTCCATAAAGCTCAAAAATATTTTGTATCATAAAGATGAGTGTTCAAAAGATCATGTAAATAGCATTTTTATAAAAATAGTCATTCAAGCTCAAAAGATCATAAATCACATTTTGTTGTATGAATCAAAAACATGAAAAATCATTTTTTTTTTATTATTATTTATTTAAAATACTAATCTTCATGGTATATGTATGATTTATCCAATTCTAACAATATGCATACATATCCCAAATAAGAAAAGAGTCCAATATATATTGCATGAAGGCAAATGACTCAAGGGGTATACATGTACATTTATTAGATTTGAATTAAACACACATATACATGAAGTAAGATCAAAGATAGGCATAACAAGTATAAATGACCGAATCATCAAAACTATAGTGGATACAAATGAGCATGAAGTTCAAATATATATGAGTCAATTGTAGTTCACTATTCATATATGTATAAATGCAAGTTTTGACACATTCTACATTTAAGCATGTAAATGCCACATGAAGCACATAAAATCTTAAAACATGAACATGTTATGAATGATATTATGAAAATAAAAGCATGTACATAAATAAAATAGGAGTTTAGAAATTGTTACCAACTCCAAAACTCCAAGCATGGTGGTCTTTCCCACCAAAATCTCCTTGATAGCAATGCATCCAAAAGTTTGTCCATCATGTCCATTGCATCCGCTATCAAGGCACCAATCCTCTCACGTTTTGTGAGAGCCCTCACCTACATCAAAATCAAAGGGTGGGGGTTTTGGTACCCATACTTTCTTGGGTCCTATGGGGTTAGTCTTGTAAGGAACCCAAGCATTTTTATTTTATCAAAAATAAGAACATTTAACCTTTCATAACAAAATTTTGCTAAATGGCCTTTGCGGCCACAATGTGTACATATGTACACCTTAGCATACTTATGAGTGGGAGTGTGAGCATGATGTGCATCATAAGCATGTGCATGATGTGAATGTGCATGAGTATGAGGAACTTGTTTCTTTTGAAACAAGGATTCCAATCTAGTATGATTGAATGCACATGAGCTCAAATTAGAGCTCAAATTATCAATTTTATTTTTCAAATTTTTAATCTCATTTTGATCAATGTGAGCATGAGAAGCATGATGAGATATATGATCATTTTTCTTTTTCTTTTGTGAAACAAAATCTTTTTCTTTTTCACATAGTTTTCTTTTTAAAGAATTATTTTCTTGAAAAACAACTTCTTTTTGTTTTTCCACCATATCAATTTTATTTTTCAAATCAATGTTTCCTTTACATAAATTATTTAATTTAGACATAAGGGAAACATTCTCATTTTTCAAAAACTCATTTTCTTTTTCTAAGCATGCCATTTTATTTTCTAAAGAATCTTTATCATTAAGCATGGCATCAAAATTCTTTTTCAAAATTTTATTATCTTTTTCTAAACATGCAATGTTACTTCTAAAAGAGTCATGTTCTACATGCATGCAATCAAGTTCCTTTTTCAAATTTTTATTTTTCTTTTTAATCATGTCATATTTTTCAAGCACAAGATGACAAAAGGTAGCAAGCTCATCATATGACATGTCTACATCCTCATCATCGGATTCGGTGTTTACCTCAAGGGGGACATCCCCTTGGACCATATAGCATACGTTGGAGATGTCGCTTCCAACGCCCGAATCGCTCCCCGCATAGTATAGGTCCTTTTCGCCAAGGGAGGTGATGATGTTCCAAGCTACAAAAGCCGATTCAACATTAGAAACCCTAGATAAATAATCATCATTTAGGGTTGACTTAATAGCATGAAGGGCTTTTGCATTAGCCTCAATGTTCTTACCATTTAAGCAATATTCTTTATTAGTTGTGGCAAGATATACACTAAGGCCAAGTCCTTTGAGGAACAAAGACATCTTAACCTTCCAAATTTGGATGTTAAGAATGTCAAAGGTGGGTGGTGACATGAAGTCCATAGTGTGTGTACAAATCTTGTGATTAGCCTAAAAGAGGATCTTTAACTCTTAGGTTGTTAGACCCAATATCAAGAGCACTAGCTCTGATACCAATTGTAAGATCACCTAGAGGGGGGTGAATAGGTGATGGCTAATCTAATGGTCACTTATGAACAAATAATGCGGAATTTAAAACTAAGATGACCAAATTAAACTTCTTTTAATTAAACACTTATGTATAACACAAGAGTGTTGCCGAATTCCCCTTGCGAGGCTCTGGACAAACTCCTCTAGATTCCCCTTGAATGGGTTGAGGTGCCGCGTTGGCTCTCTTGGTTGAATACAAGTGTTAGACAATCAATATATAACAATTAAGCACAAGGGTATATCAAGCATATAAAGATAGACAATAATTGAATGCAAGATATAAAAGAGACAAAGAGAGAGAGAGAGAGAGATAGAGTGAGCAATCGCAAACACAAAGGGTTTGTTTCGAGGTTCGAGCACACTTGCTCTACATCCCCGCCTTCGACACACGAAGGATTTCCACTATGCACGATCCAACCGGATCTCTCCTTGGTGCCGCAACACCTACAAGCCCTCGGACTCCCAAGTCCCTTACACACACAAGTCCACCGACTCGCCGAGGCCGCACCTCGCACTACAAGAGTTCACACCCGAACTCCACACCACAACGAGCACACTTGCCCGTCTCCTCAAAGAACAAGATGAAATCTTGGTGATCTAAACACTTGATCACCTACAAAACTCTCACTACAACACCTATAGGATGAATAGCTCAATGGATGCTCAAGTGTTTGTGTGAGAAAGTAAGGAAAGAACTTTGATGGAAAACTCAAGAAATCACAATAACCACTCTTATAAAATCTTCCCTTTTAATTGGAAGTATTAGCTCACTATTTTTGTGGAGAAAAACCTCTGGAATGAATATGAGAAAACAGGCTCTAAGGTCTCCAAAAATCTTGGCTCAAAATAATGACAAAACCCCCTTTTATAGAGGCCAGAAAAATCTGTCCGTTGGGCTCTGTCAGAGCTTCCGGTCGACCGGTCCGGTCGACCGGCAACGGTCAAAAATCCGACCGTTGCAGCCTCCGGTCGACCGTCCCGGTCGACCGCGCAACTGGAGAAGAGAGTAAACTCTCTGTCGGTCGACCGGCACGGTCGACCGAGATTTCCTGAGAGCAAAGCTCTCTGAAGCGGTCGACCGGCACGGTCGACCGTTCTCCAGTGCACACAGGCGTGCACGTCTGTGCACGTCCGGTCGACCGACCCGGTCGACCGGCCACTGTCAGTTCTGAAAAATCAGAACTGCCAGAACCTGAAAAATTGGGATTAAAGATAGGTCTTTTTGGCTTAAAAAAAATCCCATAAATACTTAGAAATTCTACAAAAATAGTTTTATGATATAGAAACATGCTTGCACAAAATCAAGGCATGTTATTAAAGATTTGACTATTTTTGTAACTTGGAAATATTGGCTCATAATAAAAACTGTTTTTCTAAATCAACATGTATTTTCAAATTTTCATCAAATACAAAAACAAGATATACTTTAAGGCATAGTGTGTATGGATATGATCCACTACACAATCAAGATGAAATATCTAGTTTTTGACATAAAGCACTAAACTTGGTTTTGAAATATCAACATGTTTTTCCAAACTTTCATCAAATACAAAAACAAGATATACTTTAAAGCATAGTGTGCATGGATATGATCCACTACACAATCAAGATGAAATATCTAGTTTTTGACATAAAGCACTAAACATGGTTTTGGATATAAGATATGTAAACTTGAAATACCAAGAACCAAATAGAATTTTGTCACAATGAAAATCTTTTCTTAACAAGAAAATCTTTTATGAAATGAAAATTCTATCAAGAGTGTGTGTGTGATATGACTTGAGAAATCCACCAACTATTCTATCCTTTACATTTTTATCTAAAACAAATAAAAATTTTATACCTAGACACAAGTCTTCAACTTCTTGAAGTCTTCACTTGAAGGCTTCTCATCTTCTTGACTTGGTCCAAATGCAATCCACCGAGCTTATCTCTAGATGTGTTCTTGATGCATAGGCTCGTGAATCGACGGTGCTAGCTTCCAACTTGACATTTTATCCTTTGTTGAAGCTCCACACCTACTAAGATCTTGATAAGGAATCTGTCACTAATTAAACACAAGATCATTAGTAAACATAACTTCATGAGTTGATCATCATCAAAACTAGAGTGATAGGCCTTTGGGCCAACAGGGTCGCAGTTGTATCTGATTGCACTGTAGTCTTATGCGACCTAGGTCACAGTGTCGAACCGGGTCGCAGTTGTTTCTGATTGCACTGTACTCTTGTGCGACCTAGGTCGCAGTGTTGACCCGGGTAGCAGTTTTTCTTATTACACTATAGTCTTATGCTACCTTGGTCGCAGTGCGGTCTTGTGGTCGCAGCTGTCTTTGATTGCACTGTAGTCTTATGCGACATTAGTCGCAGTGTCGTCCCTGGTCCAAGTTTGTGTTTGCAAAGTATGACTGCAACCGTGGTTGCAGTTTATAAAAGAAAATATGCTTTTTACAAACATTGGTCGCAGTGTATGATTGCACTGTAGTCTTATGCGACACTGGTCGCAGTGTCGTCCGGGTGCAAGTTGTTTGTGTTTACATTGTATGACTGCGACCGAAGTCGCAGTTTATTAAAAACAAATATGCCTTTGACCCCCTTATAATTTTTAAATGATCATTGCTCTGAACTGTTTATTTTTTCTTACTATGTAGGTAAAAAAACAGATAAAGGTTCGTCCTCTGAGGTCAAGCCTGAAACCTATGTGCGAGTTCATGAAGAAATTTAAAAAGTACATTCACGTAGATTTCGTAGAGGCGGTGAACAATACCCCATTTGGCCCAATCTTCATGGTGTTCTATAATGAACAATTTGGGGCTGAAAAGGGTCTAAAATCAAACGTTACTGAGCTGCGTATTCTAGACCAGTATGATAGGGATACAAGAACCTTTAGAATTGGGGGCAAACAGATTGAGTTAACAGTGGAGGATGTTGCCCTCACAATTGGTCTACTTATCATTGGGGTAGATTTTGTGATGAATAAAACATGTACAATGAAAGATAGAGGGGTGATAAAACATTATTTCCCCAATATAAAGAAGATCACTAAAGTATCCATTGAAGATGCTTTGGATGATCTTCTTGTCAAGAAGAGGCGGAGAGGTGTATTGGATGTGACAAAGGATGAACAGCTTGAGCAGCAAATGTCTTTACATGAAATTATAAGAGACATGCACAGACTTGCAGCTCAAGACTTTACCACATTAATCATCCTATACATGTCGGCCACTCTTTTCTTCTCTGGCAGTAAATGCACGGTGCCGTGATATATTGTGGAACAGATTGCCAATATGCAGCTGATGAGGACAATATGCTGGGCAAAAGCTGTTTGGCAATTCCTGATTGAGTCAATGGACATCTTCAGGCAAACCACGTACGAGCTGCAAGGATGCTCCGTGCAAATAATTGTAAGTACAAATCTCATATTTGGCCAACATTGTATGAAAGTTACCCAAAAATAATTTTGAATATTTGTGTAAACTAATTTAATTTTCCTTGGTCGTAGTAATGGCTATGTGAGAGGGCTCCTATTTTTGAGCCGAGGTCTGATTTGGAGGACATAACCCCACGCGTTTTAAGATGGGACCTCCAAAATATTAGTAGATCTCTACTTGAAGTTGATCTAAATGAGATTGACAGCAATATTGTAAGTCAGACTTTTTTTTTGTTCAGTACAAATAAAATGAGACCATAGTGGCATTATTGAGCTGCACCTTTCGTAGTTCATTTTGTGCCTGGCAAACAATGTGCGACCATGGTCGCATTCTCCTGAAAATACCTTTTTTTGTTCAGTACAAACATAGTGCCGACGAACCCGGATTTCACTGGACCTTGTTGGTATTTGATGCCGATACACAAGAGTGGAATTTTTACAACTCTTTGGTTCCTGATTGGTAGTGAAAAGTGCATTTTTATCATCATATTTACCGTCACATTTTCATATTTATTTATCTAATTCTGCACATTTATTAATATTTTATTATTTATTGTGTGCAGGCCTCGAATTGTTCTTTTAACAATAAATAAAGCCTAAAGAGCCCAAAAGCCCAGATCCAAGCCCATGTTTGAAGCCCAGGTCAAAATGCAAATATCAAGTGTCAAAGTGCAATTATGCAAGGGCTAGAGTTGCAATTATTGAAGTTTAGGGAAGGGTGGACTTCTATCCAACCCTAAACACCTGCAGGATCAGATTAAAAGGCCAAGATAAAGAAGAAATTCGTGGGAGGAAGATTTGAAGAAATCTGGATTAAGGGTAACTTGATTACCAAGTTACCTCGAAAATCCAGATTTAAAAGGCCAGGATTAAAATTCCAGAAGCAGAAGCCCACAGGGACGGACCAGGAGAAGCCACGCGCCAAAGCGCGTGGCAATCTGCCACCAGATTGCCGCGGAGGCGCGGCAAAAGCCGCGCATTCGCGGCAATATAGATGAGATGGAATACCAGTTTTTGTGGGCAAGTTCGTCCGGACTCTGTGGCATACTGCATCTATAAATAGCACCTGAATTGCAACATACAGAGCGTCCAGAGGCGAGCCAAGGGCCAAAGTTAGGTTTTTTCTAGGGTTTCTTCCTTTGTAGTTAGATTTTCTTTTCTTTTTATTTTAAAGAGAGAGAGATGATTATATTGAGGGTGACACTGATGTATCTTCTCTTCTCTGCCATGGATTAAAGCAATAAAGGTATTATTTTGTTTTGTTTCTTATTTCTATGTTTTACTTTTATTCTTGTTTTCTATTTCTTTTTCTCTTTTCATCTCTGTGATTGGTGATGAGCATGCAAGCGATTACCGAACCATAAGTATACCGAAGATCGGGGTTCCAACGATATTCCATGGCGATGTTCTCCTCCTCGAGGCGTATCAACTCATGCTTGCCCAACGCTTGATGACCTAATGCGACAACGGACTGAGTTCGATCCCAAGGTTTATACGTTCAACGCCTCCGAAAAACGGTAGAAAGTATTAGGTTTTCACTTATTTTCTCCAACTCAAGTAAGTTTTCTTTTCTTCTTTTTTATTTCTTTTTTGTAGATTAAATCCATCTCTCTCCATATTCTTTTCTTCGATCCATTGTAAATACCACAACTCATTGTAAATACCATCGTGACAATTAACTAAAAAAGATAAATTTTAGAGATTAACTTGCTTAACGCTTCCATCGCAGTCCCTCCTTGAGGATCACGACCCGCATAGCCTTGCTACCGCGGATTAGAACTGAGAACCTTGCACATCTATTCTTAATCTAATATTCTAACTGTGCAGGAAAAATCAGTCAATAAATTGGCGCCGTTGCCGGGGAGGGACGGTAAGTTATCTCTAAAACAAAAAAAAATTTTAATTATTAACTTATTCTTTATTCTTTTCTGTTGCAGGTTACAGGTGAAGAAACAATATTTTGGCAACTGCAGTGACATATAAGTGGACCTGGGACTCTGCTCAAGAAAGCAGAGCCCAGGATCCCTCCAGAGTGCCGCGTTCCCACGGCAAAAGCCGCGCAAACGCGGCACAAAGGAGTTGACTCCTAACCATTTTTCTGCAGGCTCTTCAGCTCTGCAAAATACAGCTTCTGCAGTACTTAACTTTCTGTATTATTCACCATATACCTGCTAATTTAATCAACAGTAAAAAAATTGGTTGTAATCGTTAAAAGTTGATTAGACGTTTGCATATTAGGCACGTGTCTTTTCAATTATTTTTATTTACTGTTGAAGAGTGCTGGAGGCAAGGTACGTACGCATTGCATGTAGAATAGGATTCATCTCTTGGTTGATTTTCTGCTTTGAGTGATTCTTATCTATTTATCTTGTACACTTGCACTAATTCATCTTAAGGGCATAACCCATTAACAAGATAAGGTGGGGATTTCATCACCCTTCCTTAGCCCAAAAATCATATCCCGAGCACTCACTAACCCAAGCCTAACATAAAAAAAGAGTAGACGTTGGCCCTAGGGACATCTCGGACTCAATAGGAGATTATCCTAAGGGGGAACAGTGCTGGAAGTTGACTCTTGCCAAATCAGTGTCTAGGAAGGGGATTGAGGGCCGAAAGCCCGAAGTATGGTGGTTATTTAATTAAGGAACGTCTTTGACGGAAAACCTCCCACCACTCTTGCCCCGACCTGGCTGATTAACTCGTGGTCAAAGTCTGCACCCTACCTCCCGTGGACAGTCTAACCAGTTAGGAGTCGTCTAGGTCTAGGTCTACCCTAACTTAGGTTAGAAAATTTTCTTCTTTGTTTGTTTTCTTTTTGTTTTGTTTGTGATTGTGTGATATGGCCTATAACAACAATTTTTTCAATTTTAATGAGGATCCATATTACACACCAACCTATTATTCGGATATTACCAACCCGGCATACCCTAACTTTGACCAATCTAGTGTGCCGGAATGGTCTTATCCGAATGAATATAACCCACACCCCCCATCTTATGACTATAATCTTCATAATAATTTCAACTCGTCACAGAGTTCATGGGGTTTCGAGTCCCCCGAGTCTAATTCTCAACCTAATTGTCCTTCATACCCATCTAGTCCACATTTTTCCCAAAATTCATACTCAGATCCACCCATTCAGAATAGAACTCCATCTATCTTGGAAATGATGAGTAGGAATGAGTCCAAGCAAAAATCACCATCAATTTTAGACATGATGATACGTGAGTCCACCGACTCACAAATTTATCACGATTACCCGTCCTATTTTCAAGTCCAATCAGAATATGATCCACCTATCGACTATGAAGGGATGCTAGCTGCCATGACTGAGGCTAAATTAGCCCGTGATCATGACATAGATTTGATGGTGGAATGCTTACACCGGCCGGCTGATTCTGATATCGATGACCACTTGATTAGAGCCGACGAACCAAGTTGCTTGGAACAACAAGTTTCTAATTCAGTACCATCTTGTGAACTTGCCGAAACTTCAAATTCTGATAATTTGGCAAGTTTTTCCTTTCCCGAATTAGAACTCGAATGTGACCTAGATTCTCAAATCTATGATCAAGTTCAAATTCCTGAATCATTATTGACTCCTGTTTTGTTACCCGACTTAGGTAATATTTTAGAGTCAGTTTTGATTCCCACATCTATCATTCCTGAACTTGAATCACCACCATTGAGTCACATTCCATTGTGGGAAGATGATTGTGGACTTGAGTTTCAATTTTTTGACTTGGACCCACTTCTCGAACTTAGCCCGACTCCTGAGCCCTTACTTGATTTGAGCTTCTTCCCTGAGTCAGTATTCGTTCCCGTACTTCCCATGTCCAAGTCAATCATTCCATCTTTTCATACTCCATTTTGGGACAAGGAGGTTGAGACAATTAACTCTGAAATTTATTATGAAATTTGGAAATTTGATGGGGTGGAAATTCTTAAACATGATTGTACATATATTTTAGTGGGTTATGTAAGGAAAGTTTCTGGTGGGTTCCACCAAATTATCTGTTATCTTGATTGGGCCGCATTTCGTGGACCAATTAGACCACCTCCGGAACCACCACCCTAAGGTAACTTCCGCCTTCCCTTGTTCTCTGTTTCATGCATATATGCATTCATTCATACATTGAGGACAATGCATGAGATAAGTGTGGGGGTGGGCTTTACTAACATAGGCTTTACTAACATAGGTAACAAAAAAAAAAAAAAAAAAAATTGCTAAAAAAAAAAATTTAAAAAAAAAAAAAAAAAATTGTTATAAAAAGGAAATATTTTGACTTATTTTTTGAAAGAAATCTAAGTTAGTTTTAAGGATTAGGAAAATCATGATTAGGATTTCTAAAAACTTGGTCAAAATAAATAAATTGTTTAAATTTTTAGGTATAGGAGAGAAATTGAATAAATAATTAGTCTTGATTTTTACCTTAATGAAATATGCATACCAAATGCATATCTAGGATTCTAAGACAAAGACCTTGTGCCTCATAAAAAAAATAATAATAAAAAAAAAAAAAGGAAAAAAAAAATAATTCACCAATTAAGCTGATACATGTGCCTCAAGAAGCATAAGTATTCATGCCTAAAGGTGAGTAAATAAAATAAAGTCCTTAGTTTTGGGGCCTAATTCACTCGAATTTGAGTCCGCGGGGTGTTTTCTCACTTGGTGCCCTAAAGCCGACCGGTTTGGGAGCCACCGACTTTAAGTTCGCTACATGGGTGGATTAGAAAGTCCGAGGGAACTAAGGAAAAATTACTTATATGTACTAACACATCTAATAAATCAATTAGTTAGGTATTAGGGCCTCAAGAAGCCTTGATACTTATACGAAAGAAAATTAGATGAGTTATACATGCCAAAAAAAAAAAAAAAAAAAAATTATATTAACACATCTAATAGTCAATTAGTTAGGTATGAGGGCCTCAAGAAGCCTTGATACTTACACGAAAGAAAATTAGATGATGTTATAAAAATAATATAGAGGCATGAGAGTCCAAGTTAAGGAATTCCTAGATTAACGAGGGTGCATATGACTTTTGGTAACGAAAGAGACTATATTAGAAATTCAATTTTAATCCTTACCTAAAATGGATAACAATTTACTTTATAAAGACTAAGTCTGAAGAATGAATAAAAATGAGGATCCTAAAACTTATAGACTACTTAGTCTCTTCAATAATAATTCAAATATTTTCCTTTTTATGGATTTTGTGGGTGCAATCCGCTGAAAACCCTCACGAGACAACACTCGTCCTCTAGGGTAACCTAGAGGTTTAACGGCTTGTTGCACGTGCTAAGTGCAATCGTGATTCCTACGAAAGTGAGTTAGGTTAGATTAACTTTTTCTTTTTCTTTGTTTTTACTCGAGGACGAGCAAAAAGATAAGTGTGGGGGTGTGATTGGTAGTGAAAAGTGCATTTTTATCATCATATTTACCGTCACATTTTCATATTTATTTATCTAATTCTGCACATTTATTAATATTTTATTATTTATTGTGTGCAGGCCTCGAATTGTTCTTTTAACAATAAATAAAGCCTAAAGAGCCCAAAAGCCCAGATCCAAGCCCATGTTTGAAGCCCAGGTCAAAATGCAAATATCAAGTGTCAAAGTGCAATTATGCAAGGGCTAGAGTTGCAATTATTGAAGTTTAGGGAAGGGTGGACTTCTATCCAACCCTAAACACCTGCAGGATCAGATTAAAAGGCCAAGATAAAGAAGAAATTCGTGGGAGGAAGATTTGAAGAAATCTGGATTAAGGGTAACTTGATTACCAAGTTACCTCGAAAATCCAGATTTAAAAGGCCAGGATTAAAATTCCAGAAGCAGAAGCCCACAGGGACGGACCAGGAGAAGCCACGCGCCAAAGCGCGTGGCAATCTGCCACCAGATTGCCGCGGAGGCGCGGCAAAAGCCGCGCATCCGCGGCAATATAGATGAGATGGAATACCAGTTTTTGTGGGCAAGTTCGTCCGGGACTCTGTGGCATACTGCATCTATAAATAGCACCTGAATTGCAACATACAGAGCGTCCAGAGGCGAGCCAAGGGCCAAAGTTAGGTTTTTCTAGGGTTTCTTCCTTTGTAGTTAGATTTTCTTTTCTTTTTATTTTAAGAGAGAGAGAGATGATTATATTGAGGGTGACACTGATGTATCTTCTCTTCTCTGCCATGGATTAAAGCAATAAAGGTATTATTTTGTTTTGTTTCTTATTTCTATGTTTTACTTTTATTCTTGTTTTCTATTTCTTTTTCTCTTTTCATCTCTGTGATTGGTGATGAGCATGCAAGCGATTACCGAACCATAAGTATACCGAAGATCGGGGTTCCAACGATATTCCATGGCGATGTTCTCCTCCTCGAGGCGTATCAACTCATGCTTGCCCAACGCTTGATGACCTAATGCGACAACGGACTGAGTTCGATCCCAAGGTTTATACGTTCAACGCCTCCGAAAAACGGTAGAAAGTATTAGGTTTTCACTTATTTTCTCCAACTCAAGTAAGTTTTCTTTTCTTCTTTTTTTTTCTTTTTTGTAGATTAAATCCATCTCTCTCCATATTCTTTTCTTCGATCCATTGTAAATACCACAACTCATTGTAAATACCATCGTGACAATTAACTAAAAAAGATAAATTTAGAGATTAACTTGCTTAACGCTTCCATCGCAGTCCCTCCTTGAGGATCACGACCCGCATAGCCTTACTACCGCGGATTAGAACTGAGAACCTTGCACATCTATTCTTAATCTAATATTCTAACTGTGCAGGAAAAATCAGTCAGTTCCAGCTGACAAAAAAAGTAGTATATTACAGCTTTACCAAAAAGATGCAAGAACAATGGTGAGTTGAAATTTAATATTTCAATTACTGGAAACTGGCATTTAATTTTATTAATACTAATTTTGTTTCTATTGACATTGCAGAAAGAAAGATTATTACAGATTTTTGAGATTGATTTCAATAAATTAATGAGAAGAATAAATATAAAATATGCAAAATGTCCCCAACAACCAAACAGGTATATAAATTTTTGACATCTCCTTACCTTTCATATTTTCTACCTTTTTTTAGTACCAAAAATCTAATTTCAATTAATGATTACTCTATGAAATTTTCAGTGTTGATTGCGGTGTATATGTATGCAAGTACATAGAAAGCATAGCGTCTGGTAGTCCATCAGCTGTTGATACTGTTACGAATGCTCATGTACAGAGACTAAGAAGTGAGCTTGCATACATGATACTTGCAGATAGAGAGAAGAGTTGGGATGAAGAAACATAAATTATACGAAGGACAGTATTTAATGACTAACAGTTTGACAATTTATTGATATAGCACAATTTTTTATTTTATAAATGTAAAAATAATTGCAATTGCAATTCATTGAATAATTTTTTTGTTTTATTGATTTAATTTGTAAACAATTCTATACATTTATTTATTATAAGTTCCATTGATTATTTCTAATCTACATTTGTTACAACTTGGATTTTACTATTGCGTCTTGATGTTAGAAACAAAAATGCGTTTAGTAATTGTATTGCGACCAAAGTCGCAGTAATGAACTATTTTGAGATACAGCGTTTCCTTATACGGTGACACTTTAATCAACACAGCGATCACGGTCGCAGTTACTTAATCATTTATAAGTTCCCAATGCGACTATGGTCGCAATAATGAAATGTTTTGCAGTTCAAAGTAATTTAAAGTTATAGTGTATTATCTTTTAAATTGTTTTGGATAACTGAATAGTCACCTAGGAAGTATACAATTTTTTGAGAAAAGGTAGAAAATAAATTTGGTAGATATTCACGTGGTCCAAGGGATTAGGTAGAAAATGCTGTACAATTGTTACAAATCTTCATTTTAACTATTTTACGCTAAACGAATATAATGCGACCAAATCGCAGTTAATAATTAAATTATTTCACCCGAAAAGTAAATTTTAAAATGAAGGTTGCGACTTTGGTCGTAGTTGCTGGCAGTAATCTTAATAAAACAACAAAACTGCGACCTAGGTCGCAGTTTCTGGCGGGAGTCTTAATCAAAACAACACTGCGACCTTGGTCGCTATGCATGTTAATATAAATCAAACACCTACCTAACATACTGCGACCTTAGTCGCAGTCCATGTAATGCGACCCTAGATTGCAATTGCTGGCCATCTTTATCAATAACAACATTGCGACCTTGGTCGTAATTAACCATGTACACTGCGACCAAAGTCTCTGACTAAGGTCGCAGTTTAAATGTACACTGCGACCAAAGACTCTGACTACATTATATACAAAAAAATTAAACTATAAAGTAGAATTTTGTAGCAGTAAAAATTTAAAGTACAACTACATACAAAAATAATACAGTAGAAATTAAAGAATGATAATAAATCTGATTATAATGACACGCCAGTGGCGGACTGCGACTTAATCTCTCTACACTGTGCGACCATAGTCGCACTTCATAAGAAAATTGAAGTCTTTGTTCCTTCGACATGGAGGCAACCCAAACCTACTTCTTCTGCCAATAAAAAAAATAAATAGTAAGAATTTTAAAGATTAATCGGTATAAAAAAATGATTAACAGGTTTAATGTAATACCAGTAACGGACAACCAGTCATGTAATGGCCCAGCTCTTGGCAGTTACCACATCTTCGATGCTTAACTTCCTTCTGAACTATAGAATCTTCAAAACCAGACTTAAGCCTGGATGCAGCTCTAGGCCTCCCTTGGTTGGTACAGGACCAATTAGATCACGTATATTCAATTCTTCACCATCTCGCAAAACGACAACGGATCCACTGGAACCAACTGTAGTTTTAGGCTGTGATGAATGATAATTTCCTGACATGGCTCTGTATTCACTAGTTTTTTCTTCAGCAAAACTTTCCAAAACTGCCTCCAACTTTGAAAGATTTTTATCAGAATCGGCGACCATCTCAAGAATTGCATTAAATTTTGAACGTATTGTCCACAATCTAGCCGTCCGTGGAGTGCCCTGACTGGGAAAAGGCTTCATGCCATTTTCGATTGCAACATTTTTGTAACGAGCATCCAACCTCCATCTCTGAAGTATATATGATTCCGGTATATGTGTAACGTGATTGCGCCACAAAATACACAGAATATGTCTACATAGGATACCCTCTGTTTCAAATAACGAGCAACTACAAGAAACATGAAGTTCCTCACGCTTATCATAACTGACCTTTTCCTAGTTGTCTTTTGAATCTAAAAATTACCAACCAAATATATTGATTCAGGTTTGTCATGTTCCACCTCTTCTGAAAATAGTGTCATTACAACTGCCCATTCCTCTTGGAACAACTGAAAAATCTTCGGTGTATACAACTTTGAAACCTGTATCTCATATGGATTGGATGTACAATTGGGCACAGAATTCAAACCCCTAAAATCATGAAGAGATTCAGATGTACGACGGGAAGCAACAGCTTTATCATATTGGTGAATAAATTCCACTAGTTTAGTGCTTGAGTTAACAAAACCATCAAAGAAGGAATTAATACTCTCGGACCTCTGACTGGTTGTCATTCCAGCACAGAAAACATTCTTGAGATATGCATTAACCCAATGTCCACGGAGCCTGTACATCTTCATCAACCAACTGTCATCTTCTTCTTCTAACTGATATTTTTCATTCATCAGACGCCATCGTTCCTCACAAGTGCTTATATCGCGGGAGGTGTACCAAGCATGGAAATTGGAGACGATATCTTCTCCATACTTGTTTGACATTGGGATTTGTTGCTTGGCAATATGTTTCCGCACATGCCAGAAACAATAACGGTGCTGAGAAGTTGAGAAAACAATCTTGATGGCGTCACCAATCTGCGCATCCTGATCAGTAATAATCAGCTTCGGTTCAACTCCATGCATGCACTTGAGCCATTTTTGGAATAACCAAACAAAAGTATCCCTCTGCTCATCAGCAAGCAATGCACAGCTGAACAAAATTGACTGCCTGTGATGATTTACTCCAGTAAATGGAGCAAATGGCAAGCTCAAGTGATTAGTTCTGTATGTTGTGTCAAAAACGATCACATCACAGAACCTCAGATACGAGGAAATAGCTCTTCCATCAGCCCAAAAAATGCTTCTAAGTGTGCCCGCGTTATCGACTTCACTTGAAAAGAAGAATTCTGGATCGGTCTCGGCTTTCTCTTGAAAATATTTGATAATAGCAATAAACTCATGACCGCAGTTATTTTTACGTTGACGAGTGAAATCAATAACTTGTTGAGGGCTCACTTCTTCACAGCCTTCTCCCTGGCTCATTGCATTCACAACGCGGGAAATATTTGAAGGCCGCATTCCAACATCAACCAGATTGCTCATAATGCTTCTGCTAATTTTTGAACGATGATTCTGGTGAGAGTAATGGTGATGTACCTTATCCGGGCTTGACAATTCATGTGAATGAGTATCAACAAATTTTGTGATAACCCAATGTCTTTTGTCCAAAAAAACGAAGACGGATATGCATCTCAGCAGGACAAGCTACTCTAGTGTTAATTCGACGATGCACTATAAGCCCCTCTTGTCTTTTGTCACACAACTTTTTCAGACCTTCCTTGTTGCAGCAAAATTTTCTGCAAATAATCTCATAAGGAGGCTTCCGTGACTTATCTGTACCTTTTCTTCTCACGCTAAAACCTCTATTCCTTGCAAAACAATTGTAGAAATTGTATGCTTCCATATCCGACAGGAGCTGTTTCCCTATAAACTTATCTGAGCTTCCAGACATTTCTCCATGTGCATTCATATCCTACAAAAAACAATTACACGAATTAAATGAATATAAATATTTTTTAGATATCACTGTATTCTAAAATATAAGTTATATAAATGCGACCAAGGTCGCATAAGAGAAGAAAACTATATTACTTCTTATCAAATACTGCGACTAAGGTCGCAGTTATCCGTATAAGAAGAAATCTATATTACTTCTTACTAAAGACTGCGACCTAAGTCGCAGTAAATAAAAATAAGATTTCACATACGACATGAAATCTATAATACTCCTTATTGAAGACTGCGACCTAAGTCGCAGTTATCCGTATGTGAAGAAATCTATATTACTCCTTACTATAGACTGCGACTTAAGTCACAATTATCCGTATGTGAAGAAATCTATATTACTCCTTATCAAAGACTGCGACTTAAGTCGCAGTCGCATTTCTGAAACTTTTAATCATTTGTTATAGGTCGCAGTATCTCATAGACTAAAGACAAAAATTCAATATTTAAGAAATTGTTTTTAAAAAAATGAAACAATTAAAACCTGTTGATCGGCATGCAAAGATGTCAACCCTTCAAGATTTTCAATATTCTGAGAGAAAGTAGAACCAGATGCAATATCTTCCATATTTAGATCGCCAGTAGACTGCTCAGACGCAGACATTAAATATTTTGGAGAAAAAATTGATCTGAAAAGATTTTATATTTTCAGAAAAAAAGTTTATCGCAGGCTGAAAAAGGAGAAACTAGATCTTTCAAAAAGAGGTAAGGAAATAGGGGGAAAAGTAATTTATATAGAATAGCCTAAAACCTATAAAGAGCGGCAAAAAAAAGGGAGAAAATAATAATAAACAATAAGGAAGGTTACCGAAAGAGTTGCTTTTCATAAGGGGTATTTGGTAATTTAACTTCTTCCTAAAAGCGTGCCGCAAGTCAGTGAAGTGACAAATTGAGCCACGTCACCGCAGGCTGAGAGAGTACTCTCAGCCCGCAGGCTGATATACATTTTTCTCATATATATATATATATATATATATATATATATATATATATATTATATATATATATAGAGAGAGAGAGAGAGAGAGAGAGAGAGAGAAACTTGTGTCATTTTGGAAGGATTCGAGGTCGAATCCTTCCCTCTCAAGTACAACCCTACGACATTCGAATGCAAGATTCATTCCATTGAAATTAATCTACATTATTTCAAGTAACTAAAAATTAAAATTTATATATTTTGAATACTTTTTGGCCATCCATCAAGTAGACGCAAAATGGACGGTCGAAAATAGCAGATTGCTTAGATCTACGTCTTTAGACATACAAATTCTCGATCCGACCAATTCATCATGATCTAAACACTTAAAACCCCTCACACACCAGTTTTTGTTAGATTTCAAATATTCGACACCGTTAAACTAACCAACTCACTATTTCAGCCGTCCATTTTGATCCACATAAAAAATATTCAAAATTGGGTGCGCAAAATGAACGGCCAAAATATAGTGAGTTGGCTAGTTTAAAGATGTATAATATTTGAAACCTAACAAAATTGATGTGTGGGTTTTTTTAAATGTTTATATCATGATAAAATGGTCGTATCAAGAATATATATGTTTAGAGTCATAGATCTAAGTAAAATGCTGTTTTCGGCCGTCCATTTTGCGCCTACTTGATGGATGGGCAAAAAGTCTTCAAAACATTTATTTTTTATTTTAGTTACTTTAAACAATGTATATCAACTCAACGGAGTGGATATTGCATTTGAATGTCGTGAGATTGAGTTTGAGTGGGAAGGATTCAGACTCGGATCCTTCTGAATGTTCCCAAGTCTATCCATGTGTGTGTATATCTCTCTGTGTGTGTCTCTCTGTGTGTGTAAGAAAATTTGAAATTGTGGGGTGATCATACAAGGCAAAAAGTTGTGATCTTGTGTTACTGCGAGTAAAATTAGGGACTTGGGTGAATTTCAATATAGGCTTAGATTTTTTTTTTTTTAATATTCTCTGTGGGCAAGCATTGGACAAAGGGACATATTCAAGGGCAACCATAACTAGATGATTATTGATGGTAATTGGTACCCATGGAGAAGGCGGCGACACCTGCAGTGGTGTAAGAGGGGGTGAGCTTATTTATATTTTTACAATGAAGGGAGGGAAAACCTTTCAAATGCATTAATTCAAAAAATTACTAGAAATATAAAAAAGAAAAACAAAGAGAAGTGAGAGAACAAAGTAGTACATTTAGGCTGAGGGATGCGGTAGAGAAAGGGGTTAAGGGAGCTAAACGCCTAGGAAAACCTTGTGAAGGGTAGTTAGCTAACACATTGAATAACATGCACTCGAGGCTTTGTCTTGAAACACCCAATTGCTGTGCTCTCTCCATAAGCTCCAAGTGATTGGAGTTGTGCTTTGCCTGCATGAGGTCCATAGAGATCTTAGTGATGAAGGTTTTCCTCCGATGCCCAAGCCGGAAAAGTAAAACATCCACACCTGTTCCGAGAAGGGGCATAGAAGGAACAGGTATGGGGTGTTTTGCAGCCCTCAAGAGAAAGTGTAGTAGTCTCAATAATACAAATAAAAAAAATATTCTTTACTTGATATTACTTAGAACGTCTATTGATGTAGGAAGCGAGACATTGAACGTTCCTTTGGGGACATGGAATAACATAAAAAGATCTCTTGCTTGCTTATTAAATTAATACGTACCTATGCAATGATGGATGATGCTTGCTATATGTAAAAAAATAATATCACTTAAAAGGTTAAAATATGATGTGTATTCTTTTTCATAGTAAAAGTTATAAGAATATGTCATCTATTATTTAGAGTGTGTAACTTGCCACGTTGCATCATGTTTTTAGGCTTTATTGTGACATTGTGTCCGTGTGCATACATGTACTTTTTCTTTTGTGTGGTTTGGTTTGGATGGGTCACGGTGTGTGTGGGTGATGTTAGAATATGACTATATTACTCTCTACCACTACAACTTTAGAGGTCTAGTGTAGTAGCATAGACTTTAACATGGTATTAGAGCAACCCATGTTCAATTCCACCGGACGCACATTAAAAAAAAATTAAAAACAAAAATATTGTTGTGCAAAAAGCCCATGTTTCGACTATAAGCAGGGCACTCAACTTGCGGGAGTGTGTTAGAATATAAATATATTACCCTCAACCGTCACTACAACTTCGGAGTTTTGGTGTAGTGGTGGGACTTTAATAAGGGTGATCCTAATAAGTTTTTAGTGGGTTCTATGTTGCATTTGTGTGTCATTGCAACTATAATAAAGATGAAGAGATAGGATTGAATTGTACCAATTAAGAGCTAGGAGTACACAATTGAACTGGAAAAGGAAATGTTGAGAGGGAGGGGAGAGGGAGGGAGGGAGAGCCTTCATTTTCATCATGGGAAAAAGAAGTTAATTTGAGATCCTTTAAGTGCAAGGTTGTGAATAGCAGGATATGGAAAGTTACTGGTAGGATCTGTAGTTTAATTTCTGTGAGTGACATTTATTTAATTGGAAGGAAAGTTGGTGTTTTTATTTCTCCTTCATTTAAACCCTTGTACATTGTGCTCTTTCAATTTTGAAGTGGAGTTTATTCTCACACATTTATTTTTATTTTTGGGAGAAAAGGATGGGACTATACAGTCCCAGCCACTATTTGCATTCCAGCCAAAGGTAAACATCTACAGCTAAAAAAGCTGTAACAAGTAATGGATTAACCACACACATTTTGTTAATTGGTGGCTAAGACTTTTTTCAGGTCTAGGACTTGTCTTTTCTCTAACTAGTTATTCGATTAAAAGCTGAATAGAGGCAGTCTCCGTGTTTCAATTAACTTTGGTCTTGACTCTGATTGTGGTCAATTGACCAACTAGTTGGTTGGCCTTGATGAGGTTTAAAATGGCACGTGAGTTGGAACCAATTCTTCAGGTCCATAGCATTTCATTGTTCATAAGCAACTAATGCCCTAGTCACAGAGACTCGTCTATTTCTGGATTTATGCTTGCAGCTGGAGGAAATTCTCCACTCATCTCTATTTCTTTTTTATCTAGTGGAAGATACACAGTAATCATGGAATTACACATTATTATCCAATTTGTTGTTTCAGGAAAATTAAGGCTGGTTAATCCTTTTTCTCTCTTCCCGAGAAGAAATTCTCGGTCTGTGGATGACCTATGTTTGGTGATACAGAAATTATAGTAGAAGCTGAGAGCAGAAAGCAAAATGGAATCAGCCTGTCAGAATGTTTTTAAGTTTGTCCTAGTAGAATTGGAAAACAATCGTATCATAAGATGTCTATGATAGAGCTCTTTCGGCATCAATGGTGATCGTGGCTTACTCTGGCGTGTATATCTTAATGTCTTCAAACACTTGATAGTTGAGAAATATCTTCTAATTGGATATCCATGTTGATGGATTTGTTTTATGGTTCATTTAGAATGCTATTTTCTTGGAGTATGACTATTGACTGGTGTACTGAAAGATGAAAGATTTGTGGACAATCTGTGCCACAATGAAATTTCTACATGCCAGGCTATGAGGATGAGATTTGAAATGCAAATAGTCATGCTAACAATTGTGCTTGCAGAAATTTCTTTCTGCACCTAAGCTGCAAAAGTCAGGTAAAACATGCAAAATATTGAGAGAACTGAGAAAGCAGTTGTGCTTTCTTCATACAATACAGATTAGCCATCAGAAGTGATAAGATATAACACAGTACCTGGCAATGACATGTCGTAGGAGAACAGACATTGGAAAAAGGGCTAGGAATATATGTAAAAAGAGGGCACAATAAGCTTCATTGTATTGTGGTTTTGATTATTAGGTATTTCAAATGCTTTGGTTTCCCCTCAATGCACCGTTCAAAGACTCGACCGAGTCGGAGACGAGTCTGCCGAGTCGTATCCGTCTCGGCCCGCTCCGAGACGAGTCCGAGTCACGAGTCGGTTGACTCAACTCAGAGGAGACTGACTCGGCTGAGAATCGGAGTTGACTTGGTTGACTTGGCATTATGATGCTGATTTTGTGCTTCATCACAATTCAATATGGAAATAACTACATTAGCTTGTATTTATGAATGTAGTTTGTGCAATTTACTATATTGTGCATGTATTTTGATATGCTTATACCGATGACGCGTGTATTTATTCTTTCGCTTTATATTTAGTGTGCTAAGTGATATATTTTGGACATGTAATACATCAATGTAGATGTCTACATTTTTTTAAGATTTGTCGTGATTTTTTCAGAATTTTTGAGCTTTCTATGTAGCGTTTTGCGCGTATCGCCCGATACCGATCCGAGTCGCCGAGACCGATCCGTCTCAGTGCACGCCGAGTCGGTGGCCGAGACCGCGACTGTGAACCATGCGGCTCAATGTCTGGGACATTCTAGCTACCTTTGTGGAGTTTATTTTTGAAAGGAAATATTCTTTACTTTCTCAGAGTTGACCTATGGGAACAAAGAGGGAAGGCAAGAAAGTAGAGGATCAAAAAGAACTTAATAGAAGGCAAATTTTGAAACAGCAAAGGTCACTAAAATAGAGGTGTGCCTGCTGTGATGTCTCTCATTGTAAAGGATGGATCTTGGTCCCTAGAATTTACGGGGAAGAAAGAACTTAACCAGGCCTTTTTATTGCAGGGAATGACCAATTAAGTTGAAACAGCTAGATTCATGTGAAAAATGCAGTCGTGATTTATATGTAAGCAAGTTTCCTAAAGTTTAAGGTCTCTCTTTAATTAGGAAAATTACCAATCGGGGTGCAGTTCAAGGGAATCTAGTGAAACAGCTGCATCCATTTGATCACTGGAACCTTAAGCAATTAATTCTTAAGTAGACTGTATGCTGCTGGTCTTTTGCTGCATATTTAAAAAAAGATGCAGGTCAATGGTTAATCAATGAGCTATTCTTCTTACAATACTTGTATACCCATCTCAACAAATGTTGTGACAGTTCCAATAATAAAATCCCTGTAGAGAGCTAGAGATCTGATAGAGCGTGGATCTTCCAACCCTGTGCAAAATTTCCTCCAACACTGAAAAGATGGCCATGATCTTGAATTCTTTTGTTGGAGCTCTGGTCAATAGACTCAAGTTGTTTGTTGGGGAGAAGGCGGTGACCATACTAGGCGTGAAGGATCAGCTCAAGAGGCTACAACAGAAGATGGAGAGGATCAGGCATGTTCTGCAGGATGCAGAGAGGAAAAGATTCCAATCTGCGGCAATAGATGCTTGGGTGAAGGAGCTCAAAGATGTTGTGTACAATGCTGATGACATCATCGATCTCTGCAGACACGAGGGTGGAAAGTTGATGGATGATCAACCATCTACTCCGTGTGCTCCTCCAGTTGTACGCTGCGACTTCAATTCCTTCTTCTCTTGTTTTACTAGCATCAGTTTTGGGTATGAGATTGGTGAGAGGATTAAACCTTAGTAAGAGACTGAAGGAGATTTCCAAGGATGGGTTAGATTTTAGCCTAGAGCGCAACAAACCAAATGTCAACGTCACCAGAGTGAATTCTCAGCACCTCTTCACTTGTTGAATCTGATGTTGTGTTGAACTTGCTACTAAACATTTGGTGGAGATGATAATTGAGGATGTCAAACAAAATGCCGAGTTTATGCACTTGTAGGAATGGGTGGAATAGGCAAGGCCACTCTGGCTCAAAATATTTTCAATCACCAAACTATACAGTCTGAAATTTCCATAAAGATATGGGTGTGCATTTCACAGAATTTCTCTGAAGCTGACTTGCTTAAAGAGAGAGTAAGAGCAGCGCAGGGGTGTCATCAGGATGCTCAAACTAAACTGAACTCCTTCCTTTGCTGAAAAGCATTGTTTCAGGAAAGTCTTTCTTTCTGGTATTAGATGATTTGTTGCGTGTGGATGTATGGATGGATTTGCTACGAAATCCACTACAAAGTGAAGCAGTTAGCAGCAGAGTATTAGTTACGACTAGAGATCGAAGTGTTGCCATGCAGATGGGGGCAGTGCACACCCACAATGTGGAGGGATTACCAGTAGTAGGGGTGAGCATTGGTTCAAATAAACTGATTAAACTGACCGAACCGATCGGTCGGTTCGGTTATAGAAGAGAGTTCAGTTTGGTTCGGCTCCACAATCTGTGCAGATCGGTAAACGAACAGAAAACTACCCTCACCCTCACAATCTCTCTTCCTCTCTCTCAGAAACTCTCTCTCTGATGTAATACGGGAGGATCGCAATCACATTCAAATCAAAGAAATAGGAAACTAGGATTTTGACAAGAAAAATAAATAAGAGAAATTAGGATTTAAGAGATAGAGATAAGAACGGATAGATTTTGGGCTTTGTACCCTTGCACCAAGGGTTTCACATCCCTTTCATCATGGGCTTCACACCCTAATCTCAAGAACTCAAGGGCTTAAAAAAAATGTAAATGAATATTTTCATTCATTTATTGTCTACTGAATAAAAGGTACTGAGACTTATTTATAAGTTACAAAAGAGCACTTCAGGAGATAATTGATGTGGTACTAAACATTCACATAAAATAAAATAATTAAACTCAAAAATAAGCTAAGGCATCAAAATAACGAGCAACTAGTGATGTCCTCATCATTTCTCCAGTGTGGAAGAAATTCGACTCTGTCGAGTGAGGGCTCCCCTCACGAAGCATCTCAATCAAGCTATGATGGAAGTCGAATAATCACCACTAATGCATCACGTCAAGACCAAGGTGGCGGAGGTAGAACTGGCTTTTGTGACAAACAGATTACCATCGATGGTAGCTCGAGCAACATACATGCAACATAACAAGTCAACTCAGCTCCATTGAAATCTAGCCCACATATCAAGATACTAATCTCCTATGAAACTGTCTCCTGAAGAAAGATCTGCAAAGGATTGTACACACCAAACGATCTCAAGAATAATGAGACCCTCATAACTACGAAAGATGGTACTAACTCCATGGTAGATTTTGCAGGAATATCTACAAGGATCTCAATAGAGAGCTTTTTAACTTCTGTAAGCCGTGAGGAAATCTCTTCTTACAGTGACACCAACTCAACAATAATTTTTGCCTCTAACTCTGACTCATCATCAACTTTTGGCTCTAGTTATGGATCTTCAACAACCTCTACTGTCTTGCTTTCTAGAATCTTTCCCACGCCAGCTAGAAGCTTCTTACATTTAGCGAATTGATCGTTGAATTCTGGCCTCTCAAGGTGTGAAGCATACTGGGTACAGATAAGATCTTGTAAGACAAACAAATGTTGACAGTCAATATGATTATCTTTTACCACCAATAAGCTCTCTAGCCAGCTTCATTTAGGTATAGCGTCACTTCTGCTCAGGTGTCAAGGAGAAATAACTCTAAAAATCTTCAAGATAGTCTTCTCACTTTTCATACCCATCATGATCATTAGAACTCTAAACAAATAGGATATCTGCATACATATCTCGTTCAACTTTCCTGTTATCACCACCTATATGTATCGACCACAAAAATAAAAGCTCATTAAGAAAATTCAATTCACAAACTCAGAAGTTTCCCCAAGGTCTCAACGACTCGAATATGGCTCGAATCGGGCATAAACGGGTTCTGAAATGCTGTCAAACTATTGCAGGAACTGTACCGGCACCATAAGGACTTGTGGAGATCGAATCTGCTACCCAACTGCTGTGAATTCTTTTCAGTAGTTTCGAGACTCAGTTATGAACCCAACGCTTCAGACAGAACTCGAATTAAACTCCAAATGGGTGAGAAACAGACTCCAAACTGCGATTGTGCTCTATAGTGAACAATGTCGATGAACAATATTGTCAATGAACAATGTCGATGAACAATACCGATGAACAGTGTCATCAATGAACAGTGGCATCGATGAACATTGTCGATGAACAATAAGAATTTGGATTTATAAGGATTTTCGAAGGAATTTTGTGAAATTTTGCTATAATATTTTTTTTGAACAGATTTGGAGCGGGGAAGATGAATAGTACTTGATCGGATGATGTTGTTGCTGTCGTGGATGGAGATGGTGAGGAAATTTAGGGTTAGGGTTTCAGATGGTGGATGATGATGATGGGGATGGTGGTGGTGATGATGGAGAAAATGATTGATGTGATGGTGAAGATGATGGTGATTGAGATTGGAAGGGAAGATGAACAGTAATCGGGTAATTATTGTTCATAGAATAGTAATCGGAACATTACTTTTTTTGGGGAGTAGATCTAGGTTTGAATCTAGATCTGAAAAGTGGTAGAAGGTAGGGTTTGAAGAAAAGAGGATTCTTTTGAAGGAGATTGAAAGCCAAACCTCTGATATCAAACTGATGTAATACAGAATAATCGCAATCATCTTCAAATCAAAGTAATAGAAAACTAGAGTTTTGATAAAAAAATAGATAAGAGAAAATAGGATTTAAGAGATAGATATAAGAATCGGATTTATTTTGGGCTTCACACCCCTTACGTCACGGGTTTCACATCCCAACTCAAGAACTCAATGGCTCAAGAAATATAACTGAAAATTTCCATTCATTCATTATCTACTGAATAAAAAAAAACCGAGGCTTATTTATAAGTTTTACAAAAGAACATTTCTAAGAGATAACCGATGTGGTTCTAAATATCAACATAAGATAAAATAACTAAACTCAAAAATAAACTAAGACATGAAAACAACGAGCAAGTGGCTCATCACTCTCTCCCCCTCTCAATCTCTCTTCCTTTCTCTCTCAGAAACTCTCTCACCCCATCACCACCCTCCCCCCCCTCCCCGCCAACCCCCTGCCCTCCCCCCTTGCCCTTCCCCTCGTGCTCGCCGCCATGAAAACCCTCCCCCATCCTCCCCCTATCCCCAACACCCCCGCCGACATCCCCCTTCCCCTCCACCTCGCACTAGCCGATCGGTTGAAACCGTAAACGAACCGAATTTTTGGCTGTTTCGGTTCTGTTAGAGATCCGAAACGGTGCGGTGCGGTTTCAAAATTTTGGACAAAAACCGCACCGTGCTCACCTCTAGCCAGTAGAGACCGGTTGAGAATTGCTTTGTAAAACAGTATTTGAGAGTGTTGAGGATGAACATAGCCAGAGTCTAAAAAATGTAGGAATTCAAATTGTTAAAATTGTCATGATCTTCCCCTTGTAATTAAGACGGTTGCTGGTGTTTTAGCAACAAAAGATAGGAGTAAGAGAGAGTGGGAAAAAGTTCTCAAAAGGGTTAGTTGGTCAATGAGCAAGCTGCCTGATGAACTGAAGGGGGGCCCTTGTACTTGAGTTATGAGGATTTACCCTCTCACTTAAGGCATTGTTTCCTTTACTGCACTTTATTTCCAGAGGATTTTATTTTTACACCTGATATCGCCAAGCTCTGGGTGGTCAAAGAGTTTGTAGAAAAGAGAAGGATTCATTCATCAAATTAGGAGAAGAATATCTTGAAGAGCTAATTAGAAGGAATCTTTCCAGCCAGTGCTTTCTGTGAGTTTTGATGAAATGCATTGTAAAATGCATGATATCTTGTGACTCTTGCTCTGTTTCTATCACAAGACGAAAGTTTCGGTGGAGATATACAAGAGCTAACCACTATCGCCACAAACGAACTTCGTCGACTGCCAGTTGCAGATAGAGGACAAAGAGCATTCATCCCTGAACCATTACGACATCAGAAGTGTTTGAGAAATGTTTATAATGAGGTCCCTCAGGTCTGGGGATGGCATTTTTATACAATTTCCATTTCTCCAAGTCTTGATATTGAATGGCTCAGGAAATAAGAATGTTCCAGATGCTGTAGGAAATCTAGTACACCTACGATTTTTGGATCTTGACTGCATAGAAATATCCAGCATACCAGAATCTATAAGATACATGACAAACCTAAATGTCCTAAATCTCTCAGGATGTTAGTCACTCCACACTCTTCCCAAAGGCATTACACGACTGTGCAATTTGAGGAACATTGATCTTCAACATACACTGTTGGTTTTTCTACCAAGTGGAATGGGGAGCTTCGAACAACTAAATGTATTTAGAGTAATTGTTGTGGGAGAGGATAAAATGGGAGATGAGAAACAAAGCTGCGGCTTGGAAGAGTTGAACTCTTTATTGCACCTCAGAGAGCTCTCAGTAGGTAAGTTGGAGAGGGCTTTGACTGGGCGGGTGATGCTTGAGAACAAACCTAGCATTAAGAATTTAAATTTGTCCTGCACACCTCCCAATCGCAGACCTGTCGACACTGACAAAGAGATCCATAGAATCGAGGAACTCTTTACCGAGGTAGTCCCTCCACGATGCTTAGAAAACCTGAGGTTTTTGTTGGGTATCCTGCTTAACAAGAATCAATCTGACAACTAATCAAGATCACTGAGATATCAACAATCTAATTGGCCAGGTCGGCAAATATCAGGTGAGAGGTTTTTCGTTCAATAGAACGTTCCTTAATTTAAGAACCACCTTCAATTTCCTTCCTTGGTTTAAGCACCAATTAGACTGAATCCAAGTCAGTCTCGATATACTGTAAAGTATATCCCCTTTATAAAGGACTTAATCCACTTATACAGTATCACTTAGACTGAATCTAAGTCAATCTCGATATACTGTAAAGTATATCCCCTGTATAAAGGACTTAATCCACTTATACAGTATTTGAAGTGAGGTACGCTTAGAGCGAATCTCTTTAAGACAATTACGTCCCCCGCACCGGTGCTAACGGGATAATGGACGCTGGTCTCCCAAGATACAACACTTCTTCACGGTATTTGGATAGCACCACCAAATCACCGTACGGTCGAACCGTAGTCAACCAGTACCTACACAGGATTAGCAAAGCAGCGGTATAATGACAAATTTCAAATGAATATTTGTCTTACTCTTTTAGAGGAACACCCACTGTTAAGGATGTAGGAAGGTTGAAGAATTTGGTAGAATCTCCTTTAGGAAGGTGCTTCGGATTCCCACTTCACTCTGGAAGTCGCGGATTCCCACTTCGCTGGAAGTCACTCTGGAAGTCGTGGATTCCCACTTCGCTGGAGCCCAGTTCAGAATTCAATTCAAAACTATAGAGAGAGAGAGAGAGATTTACTTGGAGTTGGTGTTTTGAGAATGGAATTCTGGAGCGCTATTTATAGCGCTCCGGAAGGGCATTCTCGTCCGCCAAAAGTCAGCAGTTGCGACGGTTCGGACAGAACCGTCGCAACTGTTCAACCGCCCAACCGCTCTGTCGGTTTTCCGACAGCGGTTGGCGAACGGTTCGGATCCGTTCGCGCGGACACCCGTTGGCGGGTGGTTCGAATCCTTTCGCGGGCGGGCTGGACCTACGGACCCTGATTCAAAAAGAACCAGGTAGGGAACAACTCAGCCCAGGCCGAGGCCCGAGGCCACGAGCCACGGACCCGGGCCCGAGCCCGGCCGCCGCCGCCGGCCGCCGCCGCCGCCGCCAGTGGCGGCGCGCGTGCGCGCACGTACGTATGTACGTGCATAGTTCCCTCCTTTTCGCGCGCGAAAACTCCAAGTACCCAAAGGGCACACCCTTTGTTCTCATTTTCCTCTATTTATACCCCATAAGCTTCCATCACATGGCCAATGTGGCACTAAATGCTTGTAGCTAACTTTAGTCCCTTTTTGGCTTTGAATTAGGCAATCTTTGGACTTGAATATCTCATTCATTCGAAGTCGGAATTGAACATGTGAATATACCATGTTCATCACCAATGGAAGGAGAACACACTCCAACCATCATCCGGTTGATTCGATCAACGGATCTTGCCATAATTCAACTCGAAGATTCACCTTTATATTCTTCAATTCCAACAATCCCCCACAATGAATGGAGATTCAAGGAAATGACACACAAAGAGACTGACTCTATTGTGTAAGGTACTTTAGAAAAGAAACTACATAAGGATAGATGAACTAGGTCTTGAACCTTCCATAGTGAGAGCTTTATCGGACTTACTGGCTAATCAGTGAACTAGGTCTTGAACTGTTAGCCGTTAGTGTAAGCCAAGTCAACAAGCTTCACACAGTGACTTTCCAAATCAACTTTGGTTCTCTGTGTGTCCGTTTTGGCCCTGGATATTCTTGGTTTCAGAGAGTATCTTTAGGGAATAACAGCCTCCATAGAGATTCCCAAAGAGCCGACCCAACTCTATACTCACATAGGTGATGGACCTATTAAGAGTAGTCTACTCTACTCCACTTGTTTAGTAACAAGATATAGGCATCATTAAAGCATTTAAGCTTATCCTTAATCCACTTGTAGAAAAGCACTTATGTGCACCTTAGGAATGGATTGGAGTCAAGCTCCCAAGTGCTTACTTGCTGAGTCAATCATAACTAGTTTTTCCTCTTGAACTTAGTCCGTGGGATCTCCAGTCGCTAAGTGAGGTTTCCATTAAGCTGACTCGGTAAGGTTAGGCTTTTAGACCCATTCCCTCGATGCGCAGTTTATACGCTCTCCACTTAAACCTTTAGTAAGCGGATCCGCTAAATTATCCTTTGACGATACAAAGTCAATAGAGATAATTCCATTTGAGAGCAACTGCTTCACGGTATTATGTCTACGACGAATATGTCTAGACTTACCGTTATATATAACATTTTTGTGCCCTAGATATAGCTGCTTGATTATCGCAGTGTATACATATAGCGGGCACTGGCTTTTGCCACAAAGGTATATCTTCTAAGAATTGTCGAAGCCATTCTGCTTCTTCTCCAGCCTTATCTAAGGCTATGAATTCCGATTCCATAGTGGAACGGGCAATACATGTTTGCTTAGAAGATTTCCATGATACCGCTGCTCCTGCTAGAGTAAATACGTATCCGCTAGTTGATTTTGATTCCTCAGAATCTGCAATCCAATTAGCATCACTGTATCCTTCCAGTACAGGAGGATACTTTCCATATCTCAAGGCATATTCCTTGGTATGTGATACGTAACCCAATACTCGTAGTAGAGCCGTCCAGTGTAGATCACTAGGATTGCTAGTGTATCTACTTAACTTGCTTACAGCGTAAGCAATATCGGGTCTAGTGCAATTCATCAATACATTATACTTCCGATAACCTGCGAATACTCCAACTGACGTATCCCAGTTCCTGTATTCTTATGAAGGTGGACGTGTGGGAGAAAAGGATTTGTATTCTCCTTTATCCCATGATCCTTGAATCTTTCTATCATCTTATCCACGTAGTGAGATTGAGATAGACTGATTCCATCTGGTGTTCTAGTAATTTTAATTTCTAAAATTACATCAGCAACCCCTAGATCCTTCATATCAAAACTGTTAGATAACATTCGTTTAGTGGACTTAATAATCTCAATATTAGTCCCAAGTATCAACATGTCGTCTACATAAAGACAAACAATGATACATGCGTTTTCAACTGTTTTCGTGTAAACACACTTATCACATTCATTGATAGTGAATCCATCTTTGATCATGACACCATCAAATTTCTCATGCCATTGTTTTGGAGCTTGCTTTAAACCGTATAAGGATTTTACCAATTTACACACATTGTGTTCTTGGCCCTTGACTTTAAATCCTTCTGGTTGCTCCATATATATTTCTTCATTTAATTTACCATTTAAGAATGCAGTCTTGACATCCATTTGATGGATATCTAAGTTGTGCAATACTGCAATCGCAATCAACATCCGAATGGACGTTATTCTTGTTACTAGTGAATAAGTATCGAAGTAGTCAAGTCCTTCTTTTGTCGATAACCCTTGGCTACTAATCTAGCCTTGTACTTATCGATAGATCCATCGGGTTTTAATTTTCGTTTGAAAATCCACTTACACCCAATTGGTTTACTTCCAGGAGGCAAGTTTACCAATTCCCAAGTATGATTACTTAGTATGGATTCTATTTCGCTATTTATACCTTCTTTCCACATTTGTGCTTCTGGGGTTGACATAGCCTCTTAAATGTTTGAGGCTCGCTCTCAATAGCGTATGCTATGAAATCTGGACCAAAAGATTTTGAGATTCTAGATCTCTGACTTCTTCTTGGTTCAATTTCCGCATTTACAATTGGTTCCTCGGGCTTTCGTCCCTGAATGCCATCTCGTGTGTTCTTTTCCCAGAAGTCTTATCTGCTTCCCGTTTGTACGGAAAGATATCTTCAAAGAACACAGCATCTCGAGATTCGATAATCATGTTTACATGAATATCAGGTTTTCTGATTTATGAACCAGAAATCTGTAGGCACTGCTATTCAAGGCATAGCCTATGAATACGCAGTCCATAGTTTTTGCTCCCAACTTAGTCTTTTTGGTAATGGTGCCAGCACCTTTGCAAGGCACCCCCACATTTTGAGGTAATGGTAGGAAGGTGTCCTTCCATGCCATAACTCGAATGGTATTAGACCAAGTTTCTTGTGGGGTATTCTATTTAGAATATGATTTGCAGTTAATAGAGCTTCCCCCCACAAGTTCTGCGGAGCTCCAGAACTTACGAGCATGGAATTAACCATCTCCTTCAAAGTTCTGTTCTTCCGTTCAGCAATTCCATTCTGCTGAGAAGTGTATGGTGCTGTAGTTTGATGTATTATACCAAAACTAGCACATAACTCACTAAAATCATTTGATTCATATTCTCCGCCTCTATCGGATTTTAGAATCTTGATTTTCTTGTTGAGTTGATTCTCAACTTCGGCTTTATATGTTATAAACATATTTATTGCCTCATCCTTACTGTTTAAAAGATACACATAACTATCTTGTACAGTCATCGATAAAAGTAATGAAATACTTTTTACCGCCTCTAGTTGGCATAAACTTCAAGTCACATAGATCGCTATGAATTAACCTAAAGGTTCTGTATTTCGATCTATTGAGTGAAATGAATTTTTAGCCAACTTGGCCTCAACACAAATCTCACACTTGCGAATTTCTTCCAAGTTGAGTTTAGGAATATATCCCAGATTAGACAAGTTTTTCAAAGACTTGTAATTTACATGCCCTAATCTAGCATGCCACAATTAGGAGACTCAAGCAAATAAACAGAAGATTTTCCTTTATTTATTAGCTTTGGGTACAAATACACGGACTTTTTATCAACCACTGCAACATTGGCTTTAAAAAGTCCATCAACAAGATAGCTATTTCCCACATACATCCCTCCCTTAGTAAGTACAAATTTGTCAGATTCAAATACAATTCTAAATCCTTTCTTACTAAGTATTGATCCGGAGATCAAATTCTTGCGGATGTCTGGAACATGAAGGACATCGTTAAGAGTAAGCTCTTTCCCCGATGTCCACTTCAGGATGACCTTTCCCTTTCCTTCAACCTTTGAGGAAGTTGAATTACCCATGAATAGCTGTTCATCTTGCTCTAGCCTTTGATATTCTGAGAATAATAATTTCTCCGAGCAATGTGTCGGGTAGCTCCCGTGTCTACCCACCAATCTTTGTTATTGGTTGTCAGATTCACTTCTGACACCACAGCTGAAAGACTTGGTGATTCATGGTTGGTCATGTTCGCCTGTGGGTGGCTCTTCTTGTTCTTCTTTAGACGGCTGCGACATTCATAGGCCTTATGCCCTTCTTTTGTTGCAGATGTAGCAGGTTCCTTTGAAGCGCATGCTTTTGCCGTCTTGGGCTTTGCCTTTGTACCCCTGGGATGTCTTCTTCCGCTTCAAGCCTTTGGAAGTAGACGCTTTCCCCTTTGAGTCCTCGATCACATTTGCTTTTGCTTCGTAGGAGTTCTTGCTGCTCCTTTTCTCAGACTTGCGATTGTCCTCCTCTATACGAAGCCTCACAATGAGATCCTCCAACTTTAGCTCCTTTCGCTTGTGCTTCAGGTAGTTCTTGAAGTCTCTCCACGCTGGGGGGAGTTTCTCCACGATGGTTGCAACCTGAAAAGTTTCAGGAAGAATCATACCTTCGGCCTCTATCTCGTGCAAGATAAGTTGGAACTCTTGCACCTGACTGATGACAGTCTTGCTATCCACCATTTTGTACTCCAGAAATCGTCCAACGACGAACTTCTTGGTACCAGCATCTTCAGTCTTGTACTTTTTGTCAAGACTGGCCCATAACTTCTTTGCCGTAGTGATAGGACTGTAGACATTATAAAGAGAGTCATCCAGTCCATTAAGAACATAATTTCGGCAAAGGAAGTCACCTTGTGTCCAAGCATCTACTACAAGGACTGAGTCCCGATCAGTTCCGGGTTCTGATGGATCCTCCTGCAGGAATTTGGCCAGATGAAGAGTGGTCAAGTAAAAGAGCATCTTCTGTTGCCACCTCTTGAACTCTGTGCCATCAAACTTTCCTAGCTTCTCCGGCTTCGGGTTAGGAAGTGGAGTAGGCATCAAACCTTGGAGCGGTATGTTTGTTGCCTTGCTTGTACTATCTTGATTTGTCTCAGACATTTTTCTGCAAGTTCAAGCAGAACAGAAGTAAGAAACAGTAATTGTCTTAAGATTGTTGGGTATCCTGCTTAACAAGAATCAATCTGACAACTAATCAAGATCACTGAGATATCAACAATCTAATTGGCCAGGTCGGCAAATATCAGGTGGGAGGTTTTCCGTTCAATAGAACGTTCCTTAATTTAAGAACCACCTTTCAATTTCCTTCCTTGGTTTATGTACCAATTAGACTGAATCCAAGTCAGTCTCGATATACTGTAAAGTATATCCCCTGTATAAAGGACTTAATCCACTTATACAGTATCACTTAGACTGAATCTAAGTCAATCTCGATATACTGTAAAGTATATCCCCTGTATAAAGGACTTAATCCACTTATACAGTATTTGAAGTGAGGTACGCTTAGAGCGAATCTCCTAAGACAATTACGTCCCCCGCACCGGTGCTAACGGGATAATGGACGCTGGTCTCCCAAGATACAACACTTCTTCACGGTATTTGGATAGCACCACCAAATCACCGTACGGTCGAACCGTAGTCAACCAGTACCTACACAGGATTAGCAAAGCAGCGGTATAATGACAAATTTCAAATGAATATTTGTCTTACTCTTTTGAGGAACACCCACTGTTAAGGATGTAGGAAGGTTGAAGAATTTGGTAGAATCTCCTTTAGGAAGGTGCTTCGGATTCCCACTTCACTCTGGAAGTCGTGGATTCCCACTTTGCTGGAAGTCGCTCTGGAAGTCGTGGATTCCCACTTCGCTGGAGCCCAGTTCAGAATTCAATTCAAAACTGTAGAGAGAGAGAGATTTACTTGGAGTTGGTGTTTTGAGAATGGAATTCTGGAGCGCTATTTATAGCGCTCCGGAAGGGCATTCTCGTCCGCCAAAAGTCTGCCAAAACTGTTCAACCGCCCAACCGCTCTGTCGGTTTTCCGACAGCGGCTGGCGAACGGTTCGAATCCGTTCGCGGCGGACACCCGTTGGCGGGTGGTTCGAATCCTTTCGGTGGCGGGCTGGACCTACGGACCCTGATTCAAAAAGAACCAGGTAGGGAACTCAGCCGAGGCCGAGGCCCGAGGCCACGAGCCACGGACCCGGGCCCGAGCCCGGCCGGCCGCCGCCAGCGGCGGCGCGCGTGCGCGCACGTACGTATGTACGTGCATAGTTCCCTCCTTTTCGCGCGCGAAAACTCCAAGTACCCAAAGGGCACACCCTTTGTTCTCATTTTCCTCTATTTATACCCCATAAGCTTCCATCACATGGCCAATATGGAACTAAATGCTTGTAGCTAACTTTAGTCCCTTTTTGGCTTTGAATTAGGCAATCTTGGACTTGAATATCTCATTCATTCGAAGTCGGAATTGAACATGTGAATATACCACGTTCATCACCAATGGAAGGAGAACACACTCCAACCATCATCCGGTTGATTCGATCAACGGATCTTGCCATAATTCAACTCGAAGATTCACCTTTATATTCTTCAATTCCAACAGTTTTATGGATATTTTGATCGCAAATTTCCGAGATGGCTGATGTCCTCATCATTGGCGACTTATCTTCCCCAACTCAGGTATTTGTCTCTTTCTAACTGCACAACTGCCTTACAGGTCCACTGCTGGGTCGATTGCCTGAACCGAGGTATCTTAAATTTAGTAGTGCATCAGAGAAAAACATGGGCTCTGAATTTCTTGGCTGTGGTGTAACATCTGTGGCTTTTTCCAAGCTTGAAGTTCTTGAGTTTATTGATATGCCAAATTTGCAAGAATGGTCACTTTGCGAAGAGGAGGAAAGAGCTGACAGTGTTTCCAAATCTTCAGCAGCTGACTGTCATGAGTTGTCCCAAATTGGAAGCACTTCCTAAGGGCCTTAAGCATTCTTCCTTGAGGAAGTTGGCGCATAAGAAGTCCCCCGAGAGGAATTGATAACCTTGTGTACCGTCTGATAGTCTGAATATTTTCCGCTGCGGGAATATGGAAACTATCTATGATCTTCCTGCACCAAGGCAGTTGCAGATTGTTGACTATCTATCACTGAAATGTGTCAGCAAACTGGATGCATCGGAGAGGTTGACTCCAGATTATGTTTCTATGGATTGTCTCCCCAAGTGGTTGTTGAGTCCGCTTCAACTGCGTCCGCAGCATCAGAATGATGGTTTCCAGCTTGAATTATCCTGTAATGTTGATCTACTGAGAAATTCCTTATGGGATGTGAATACTGGCCGGGCATAAGAAATGTCCTTAGGGTGAAAGCCAATACCTCTTGCAGTGAATACATATTCTACACCAAGGAACCCTTCATTTACCATACCAACCTGTAATGCAAGTACATATCTGCACTCCATCTTTGTATTTGGTATCTCTCTGTCTCTCTCTACTGAAGAAATGTTTTAATGTTTGCTTTGTGGTGTTTCTTATCTGGGCTATAGTATCGGTGAATGGTTAACATGCAATTTAAGAATTTTGTTTGTATATCATGATGTCAAAGATTAAGGCATGTAATGCTCTAAGCAGTGCAAGTATTCACAGTTGTTCTTTAGTTCCTTGGGATAGAAAGTTCATGGTTGGACTTCTACATTTCGTCGATATACTGTTTTTCCTTTATTTTTGTTGGATTCTGGGATCAATCTGACAACTAATCATATCACTGAAATATCAACAATCTAATTGGCCAGGTCCATTGGTGGTGCGGTTCGGATAGCGGAGCAGGTATGCTCGCAACCCATACCCGTGAGACCCGATTCAAAAGAATCAGGCCGGGTAGGGAACCCGAGCCCGGCACCGGCACCGGCACCGGCACCGGCGCCGGCGCGCGCGCGCATGTGCGGGCATGGTTCCCCTCCCATCGCGCGTGAAAACTCCAAGTACCCAAAGGGCACGCCCTTTGTTTTCAATTTTCTCTATTTAAACACTACGAACTTCCATCCCATGGCCAATGTGGGACTAAATACCTTTAGCTACCTTTAGTCCCATTTTGGCTTTAAATTAGACAATCTTTAGACTTGAATATCTCATTCATTCGAAGTCGGAATTGAACATGTAAATATACCACGTTCATCCCCAATGGAAGGAGAACACACTCCAACCATCATCCAATTGATTCGATCAACGGATCTCGCCGTAATTCAATTCAAAGATTCACATATATATTCTTCATATTCCACAATCCCCACAATGAATGGAGATTCAAGTAATTGATACACAAAGAGACGGACCTATTGTGAAAGGTACTTAGAAAAGAAACTGCATCAGGATAGGTAAACTAGGTCTTGACCTTCCATAGCGAAAGCTTTATCGGACTTACTGGCTAATCAGTGAATTAGGTCTTGAACTGTTAGCCGTTAGTGTAAGTCAAGTCAACAAGCTTCACACAGTGACTTTCCAAATCAACTTTGGTTCTCAGTTGTGTCCGTTTTGGCCCTGGACATTCTTATTTTTCAGAGAGTATCTTTAGGGAATAACAGCCTCCATAGAAATTCCAAAGAGCCGACCCCTCTATACTCACATAGGTGATCGTTCTATTAAGAGTAGTCTACTCTACTCCACTTGTTTAGTAACAAGATATAGGCATCATTAAAAGCGTTAAGCTTATCCTTAATCCACTTGTAGAAAAGCTTATGTGCACCTTAAGAATGGATTGGAGTCAAGCTCCCAAGTGCTTACTTGCTGAGTCATCATAACTAGTTTTTCCTCTTGAACTTAGTCCTGGGATCTCCAGTCGCTAAGTGAGGTTTCCATTAAGCTGACTCGGTAAGGTTAGCTTTTAGACCCATTCCCTCGATGCGCAGTTTATACGCTCTCCACTTAAACCTTTAGTAAGCGAATCCGCTAAATTATCTTTTGACGAGACAAAGTCAATAGAGATAATTCCATTTGAGAGCAACTGCTTCACAGTATTATGTCTACGACGAATATGTCTATACTTTACCGTTGTATATAACATTTTGTGCCCTAGATATAGCTGCTTGATTATCACAGTGTATACATATCGGACACTGGCTTTTGCCATAATGGTATATCTTCCAAAAATTGTCGAAGCCATTTTGCTTCTTCTCCAGCCTTATCTAAGGCTATGAATTCCGATTCCATGTGGAACGGGTAATACATGTTTGCTTAGAAGATTTCAAGATACGCTGCTCCTCCTAGAGTAAATACGTATCCGCTAGTTGATTTTGATTCCTCAGAATCTGCAATCCAATTAGCATCACTGTATCCTTCAAGTACAGGTGGATATTGTCCATATCTCAAGGCATATTCCTTGGTATGTGATACGTAACCCATACTCGTAGTAGAGCAGTCCATGTTGATCACTAGGATTACTAGTGTATCTGCTTAACTTGTTTACAGCGTAAGCATATCGGGTCTAGTACAATTCATCAAATACATTAGACTTCCGATAATCTGAGAATACTCCAACTGGCGTATTCCAGTTCCTGTATTCTTATGAAGGTGGACGTGTGGGAGAAAAGGATTTGTATTCTCCTTTATCCCATGATCCTTGAATCTTTCTATCATCTTATCCACGTAGTGAGATTGAGATAGACTGATTCCATCTGGTGTTCTGGTGAGTTTAATTCCTAAAATTACATCAGCACCCCCAGCCTTCATGTCAAAACTGTTGGATAACTTCTTTTAGTGGACTTAATAATTTCAATTAGTCCCAAGTATCAACATGTCGTCTACATAAAGACAAACAATGATACATGCATTTCCACTGTTTTAGTGTAAACACACTTATCGCATTCATTGATAGTGAATCCATCTTTGATCATGACACTATCAAATTTCTCATGCCATTATTTTGGAGCCTGCTTTAGATCGTATAAGGATTTACCAATTTACACACTTTGTGTTCTTGGCCCTTGACTATAAATCCTTCAGGTTGCTTCATGTATATTTCTTCATTTAATTCACCATTTAAGAATGCAGTCTTGACATCCATTTTGATGGATATCTAAGTTATGCAATACTGCATTGCAATCAACATCCGAATGGATGTTATTCTTGTTACTGGTGAATAAGTATCGAAGTAGTCAAGTCCTTCCTTTGTTGATAACCCTTGGGTACTAATCTAGCCTTGTACTTATCGATAGATCCTCGGGTTTTAATTTTCTTTTGAAAATCCACTTACACCCATTGGTTTACTGCCAGGAGGCAAGTTTACCAATTCTCAAGTATGATTACTTAGTATGATTCTATTTCGCTATTTATAGTTTCTTTCTACATTTGTGCTTCTGGGGTTGACATAGCCTCTTTAAATGTTTGAGGCTCGCTTTCAATAGCGTATGTTATGAATCTGGACCAAAAGATTTTGAGATTCTTATCTCTGACTTCTTCTTGGTTCAATTTCCGCATTAACAATCGGTTCCTCGATGCTTTCGTCCCCTGAACGCCATCTCATGTGTTCTTTTCCCAGAAGTCTTATCTGTTTCCCTTTTATATAGAAAAATATCTTCAAAGAACACAGCTATCTAGATTCGATAATCATGTTTACATGAATATCTGGTATCTCTGATTTATGAACCAGAAATCTGTAGGCACTACTATTCAGGTATAGCCTATGAATATGCAGTTCATAGGTTTTTGCTCCCAACTTAGTCTTTTTTAGGTAATGGTGCTAGCACCTTTGCAAGGCACCCCCACATTTTGAGGTAATGGTAGGAGGGTGTCCTTCCATGTCATAACTCGAAGGTATAAGACCAAGTTCTTCGTGGGGTACTCTATTTAGAATATAATTTGCAGTTAATAGAGCTTCCCCCCACAAGTTCTGCGGAGCTCCAAAACTTACGAGCATAGAATTGACCATCGCCTTCAAAGTTCTATTCTTCCGTTCAGCAATTCTATTTTGCTGAGGAGTATATGGTGCTGTAGTTGATGGATTATACCAAATTTAGCACATAACTCACTAAAATCTTTGATTCATATTCTCCGCCTCTATCGGATTTTAGAATCTTGATATTCTTGTTGAGTTAATTCTCAAGTTCGGCTTTATATGTTATAAACATATTTATTGCCTCATCCTTACTATTTAAAAGATACACATAACAGTATCTTGTTAGTCATCAATAAAAGTAATAAAATACTTTTACCGCCTCTAGTTGGCATAAACTTCAAGTCACACATATCGCTATAAATTAACCCTAAAGGTTCTGTATTTCGATCAATTGAGTGAAATGAATTTTTCGCTAACTTGGCCTCAACACAAATCTCACACTTGCGATTTCTTTCAAGTTGAGTTTAGGAATATATCCTAGATTAGACAAGTTCTTTAAAGACTTGTAATTTACATGCCCTAATCTAGCATGCCATAAAATAGGAGACTCAAGCAAATAAACAGAAGATTTTCCTTTATTATAAGCTTCGGGTACAAATACACAGACTTTTTATCTACCACTGTAACATTGGCTTTAAAAAGTCCATTACAAGATAACCCTTTTCCACATACATCCCTCCCTTAGTAAGTACAAATTTATCTGATTCAAAAACCTTCTAAATCCTTTCTTACTAAGTATTGATCCAGAGATCAGATTCTTGCGGATATCTGGAACATGCAGCACATCGTTCAGAGTAAGCTCTTTGCCAGATGTCCACTTCAGGATGACCTTACATTTCCTTCAACCTTTGAGACACTGAGTTTCCCATGAATAGTTGCTCATCTTGCTCTAATTTTGATATTCAGAGAATAATAATTTATCAGAGCAGATGTGCCGAGTAGCCCTTGTGTCTACCCACCAATCCTTATTGTTGGTTTTTAGATTCACTTCTGACACCACAGCTGAAAGGTTTGGCGACGCATGTCGGTCAAGTTTGCCTGTGGATGGCTCTTCTTGTTCTTTTTGAGACGGCTGCGACATTCATTCGCCTTATGCCCTTCTTTGTTGCAGATGTAGAAGGTTCCCTTGAAGCGCATGTTCTTGCCTTCTTGGACCTTGCCTTTGTACCCCTGGGAAAGTCTTCTTCGCTTTAAGCCTTTGGAAGTAGACGCTTTCCCCTTTGAGTCTTCGATCACATTGGCTTTGGCTTCATAGGATTTCTTACTGCTCCTTTTCTCGGACTTTCTGTTGTCCTCCTCGATTCGAAGCCGCACAATGAGATCTTCCAACTTCAGCTCCTTTCGCTTGTGCTTCAGTAGTTCTTGAAATCTCTCCACGCAGTGGGAGTTTTCTCCACATAGTAGCAACCTGAAAGGTTCAGGTAGAATCATACCTTCGGCTTCTATCTCGTGCAAGATAAGTTGGAACTCTTGCATCTGACTGATTACAGTCTTGTTTGTCCACCATTTTGCACTCAAAAATCGTCCTACGACGAACTTCTTAGTACCAGCATCCTCAGTCTTGTACTTCTTGTCAAGACTGGCCCATAACTTCTTTGTCATTTGTGATGGGACTGTAGACATTGTAAAGAGAGTCATCCAGTCCATTTAAAACATAATTTCGGTAAAGGAAGTCATCTTGAGTCCATGCTGTTGGCCCAAGGCCTTCCACCCTAGTTTTGATGATGATTAACTCATGTAGTTATGTTTACTAATAATCTTGTGTTGTTTAAGTTTCAGATCATTAACCAAGATGTTAGTTTGGTTGATAGCTTCAACAGAGTGGTTTGGAAGCTTCACAGTGATTTCAGGGCTCAAGCTTCAAGATCACACATTGCCTAGCCCATGGATGGAGTTTTTAGATCGGTCTACTTGAAGATGGAGATCGTCAAGAAGACTTAGGTATCCATAGTTTAGATAGTGTGTTTAGATCCATTGTAAAGCTTAGTATAGTTGATATGCTCAAGTGCACAAAAACACACTTTTTATGTTTGGTTTTGGTTTTCATGAATAGTTGATCAAAACAAGTTTAATTGATATATGTATAGTTGTTTCATTTATACATGCATGCTTA